>JAOWCC010000577.1:36505909-36984937 GCA_030867875.1 Actinernus sp. WN-2022
TATATACTAGTTTCATAATAAATACTGTACCGTAAGTATTTAAGTGTTTTTTTTCCTGGGTAATTTTTTTTACAATATCTACATTTAGATATTATACAAAAGCCAGGGATGTACTTCATCAGTACAGTCACATGCCAACATTCCAAGGAATCCATCAAGACTGTGATGAAATAGTCAAAGAACTTGTGATAAAACTCAGGGAACAGCTTAGGAATCCCAAGGTTTGTATGACATGCTATCACATGTTTGATACATTTAAGGAATCCTTTCAAAGGAACATGATACATAATTATACTGTACATGTACATGGTTCATAACAGTCTTGAAAAGTTCTTGAATTTGACTGCTCATCTTCAATGCCTTGAAAAATAATTCCTAGCCTGAGTAAACAGCCTCCTGTCCTCACAGGTTCACTTCAATCCCTCTCTCCAGTAGCCTGCGAATACAGCTGTCTCGCATTGGGAGCAACACTCAAACCGTGTCCCCCAAGAGACTTCTGCGATTCGAGGCCAAAAATTCCATACTGATTACGTTATGTGGCCAGGGTCTGGTGGCATCATTTGATTGGTATAATATATTTATGATAATTAGGCATACTAGCCGATCCAATGATGCAACCAGATCGTGGCTGCAAAAGGCCATCAGTATGGAATTTTTGGCCTTGAATCACAAACGTCTCTCTCAGGAGATGCGTTTTGATTGTAGCTCCCAATGTCAGACAGCTGTATTCACAGGTTCTCTCTCTGCGGGATTGAAGTGAGAGGCAGCAATTTTTCAGGCTAAAAATGTCCGTGAAAAGTTTTTGAAATCAAGGGAAAGGTATTGAAAAGTCCTTGAATATTGAGAAAAGGTCTTTGAATTTCATTATACATGTAGGCACCTTTTCAAAAAATATCATTATGAAAAATACTTGTTCATGAATTAAATTTTATGGATTCACAGAATCTGACAAATGCAATGGTGTCTAGCAGCTTGCCTGCACTGTAAGCGCTTGTTCCATCAAATTCATGGTCATGCAGGGTGGACCACCAAGCCTTTATGGAGTGCTGACATTTGTAAAGCTAACACTTGTACTACAAGGACTATGATGATTTCTATCAATCCCCTTGATGCAGGATTGCATGCTTTCATTGAGATGGGGATGTTTGTTTAAAGAATTGCAGTCCAAATGTCTTAATCATCTTATCTTATCTCGACAGTCAACCCCAAAGCAGTTAACAGAGTGTGTAGATTTATTGCTTCAGCTGCGAGAGCCTGCTGATGAGCTATGTGATGAGTTCCTTACACAGTATGTCCTCATTCGTCATCAGTATTCATTGGTGTTATCTGCTTGCCTGGAACAATAATTTATTATTAGTATGATTGCATCTGTTACAGTTAATTGTTTAGACTGTAAAACAGTCCCTTTCATATTGACGTTTTGTGTGAGAATCAGTTGAGAAACAGGGCTATGACTCAGTCATGACTCAGTCATAACATCTAGAAGCCATGTGGCCAAGAAAGAGGGATCGAGGAGTGACCCTGTTTCTCAACTGCTTTTCACAGTGTGAAAAGGACTGTTTTACAGTCTAATATTTAATTCTGGCAAGGTTAGAATTGCTTATTCAAACAGTTGTAATAACAATCTTACTCCTTCTGCTTCATATTATAGTGCAAGAGAAAGATTAGATGAAAACCTGAGGATTCTTAGAGCACAAGTTCAGTTTAAAGTGGATGAAACATCCTTTACTGAGGGTAAATTTTAGAAGAATTTTAATACTGACATTTATGCCGCAAAAGTGCTACTGCATCTACATGTAGCTATAGATCGAGTACCATCAAGAAGTTTTGGAACCAGAGCTACATGTACATTGTATGGGGAGCCAGGGTTTGGTTTTTTTCCAGGTTCTACAGTTTGTCTCCTCCACAAAAACCAACACTAATTCCAATTCGATCTGTGGTTTAGTTGATCAATGATCCCCTATGGTTGTTTAGTTGATCAATGATCCCCTATGGTTGTTTAGTTGATCAATGATCCCCTATGGTTGTTTAGTTGATCAATGATCCCCTATGGTTGTTTAGTTGATCAATGATCCCCTATGGTTGTTTAGTTGATCAATGATCCCCTATGGTTGTTTAGTTGATCAATGATCCCCTATGGTTGTTTAGTTGATCAATGATCCCCTATGGTTGTTTAGTTGATCAATGATCCCCTATGGTTGTTTAGTTGATCAATGATCCCCTATGGTTGTTTAGTTGATCAATGATCCCCTATGGTTGTTTAGTTGATCAATGATCCCCTATGGTTGTTTAGTTGATCAATGATCCCCTATGGTTGTTTAGTTGATCAATGATCCCCTATGGTTGTTTAGTTGATCAATGATCCCCTATGGTTGTTTAGTTGATCAATGATCCCCTATGGTTGTTTAGTTGATCAATGATCCCCTATGGTTGTTTCAGGTCCGTTAAAATTCAGTGTTTTTTTTCTTTCTGCATGAACTGTTAGTAATACATGTAGATAAAGAATGAGTGGCCGGTCTTTATCCGTAAATCGGATAAAGATCGGACACAAATTCTTTATCTTATTTATCAAACGTCTAGATGTAGAGAGTCATGTTTTCAGTTATTTTGGCGATACGACTTATTTTGGCCGAGAGAATCGAAGCCAAAGTTTATGTAAATCAGGACGAAATCTGTATCAGATTTAAAGATCCCTTATCGGTCGGTGATTTCCTTTGTTTTTGCTTCATGAATTGTTAATGAGTTTGATAACAGTAGATACAAGTCAACCAGGTCACTACATTGAACCTATCGATTTTTTGGCCACAGGCAGCCCAAGCTAATGATTTTGACAAGGATTGTATGGGAATCTGAAACTGTACTAAAATGGTCAATAAAGTTGGGAGGTAAAAATTGCTTCAAACCAAAAGTAAACACATCAGTGATGAAGAGGAACAACTTCACAACACGCATGTAATATTTCATGACTTTATTGACCATTTTAGTACAGTTTCAGATTTTCCTAAAAATTCCATAAAATCCTTGTAAAAATCATTAGCTTGGGCTGCCTGTGGTCTGGATTAATTCTTGTCGGGTTTGACTTCCAACCTTTACTGGATGACTAGAGGTCTTACAAATACTAAGTAATTACTGTAACTAAAGAATTAGTGTTATCTTTGCAAAATTCACACTGAAAAAGAGACATTTCCATTAAATTATATATTAAGGTTTAGTAGGATCTAGATACATATTATATATAGACTTTCCCAGTCTGTACTCACCATCAATATTCTCTTCTACTCTACAGCAACAACGGATGACAATCAACAAGTAAAACATCAGAGATCCATGGTATTAGTTACATACTAAATAGAGGATATTACATATATGGCTGTACAGAGATATAGTTTTGATCCTCATAAAGTACGTGTGGGGCACAATATGCGGTCCCGAGTTCGATTCCTGCCGCGAACTCTTCTCTGATCCAAGTAGCTTCATATATAGCGTTGAATTGTAATTGGTAGCTCTGTAATAGAAGGGAGTAAAGTTGTGCACCGTCGGCCTCCTGGAAGAGCAGTCGGTTAGACGGAAGGGGCTACCGACATTAAATATTTAACGATTATTCACCGATGTGGAGGTGAATAGTGGTGGATATTTAAATATCCACCACTATTCACCAACACTGAGGTGAATAATTGTTTTAGTATATACCACACTCCAGGTGAATAGCCAGCACCAAATAGTTATTTTCTTTTCTATCAAATGGACACAAACTGGCGCGAGATGATCGCTGCTTTGCTCGGAGGTGAATATGAAATCATATTCACTGTTTGAGTAGCCAATCAGAGCGTGCGAAAAGTGATATTCACTGGTGTGGTATATACTAAAGAACATTCTATAAACTACAGTGTTTTACAAGGATTTCCAGCACTAAGAAATATCGTACCTGAACACACGTAAAAATACGATAATTTTACGTGCGTGGATATCGCCTTTCAGCCAATCAGCGATGTCCACGTCACGCGCTTACCCTTGCTTCGAACAACCGGGCCCAGGTCCAAGTATTGTTTATAAAATAAATAGAGCAATACATGGACGCTTGGAGATATGGAATTGATCTTGTCGTGTTCAACTCGATCGCTGCGCTTACTCGTGAGATATCGAGTTGAACACTCGAAGATAAATCCCATATCTCCGCGCACCCATGTATTATTCTCTATTTACTTTACTTCCAGTAGTGCATGTCGTTAATACACGAGCGAGCACAGTGAACGAGTCTATTACGACAAATTCACCACGAGAACATAAAAATTAACTGCATCTTCAAGCTGCCATGTAATATTCTGCGTGTTTATTATTCACCGAGCTATAAATTCCCAGCTTTTTATATCCAATACATGAACGTGTGACTTCAGACCTGTGTAATATTTTTTTCTAATTTTATTTCACACGTAAAGCCTAGCTAGCCTGCATTACATCCAAACTAAACCCTGGTAAAGCCAGGTATTTTATGGATCGGAAGATCATTAATTTTGATAGATCTATATTTCCAATCCTATCTGTCTTTAGTGTTCTTATGTTTGTATTCTTTCTTCAAGGATTTCCTGGAGTTTATTGACTGTGGTTGCAATGGTTTTCTAAGTACTGTGTGTCTAGTAATAGCCTCATACAAGGAACAGTTTGTTGAACGACAGATAGCTGAGTGAGTAGCTTTTCATATGTATTCACGGCTTGAAATGAGAGGAAAATAACGTGGTCTGATTCGCTAGCAAGAACAAAATATAAAAATGTAGCAAAAACAAATAGTTCAGTAAGATTCTATACATGTACCAGCGTAGGGAAGATCCGGGATTCTCTGAGATGGGGTTCGATTGGTTCAAAGGGTTGTTCGATCATGGCAACTTCTTTGTTTTCTTTATAAAGGAGACGGGGGGGGGGGGGGGGGGGGGGAAGTGGGGTTCGAGCGAGAGAAACGAGACTTTTACCCTTGGATTTACCCCAGCTAGCAAAAGTTGTGAGTTGTCACGAGGTTTAATCGTATTCCTAAAAATCTATTCGCAGAGTTTACAAACCTTCATGCTTGCCAGCCCTGGTATTTTATTTCCCGACTTACAGTACCTGTATCGTGTCCTCCATACATTTTGAATTTTAACAGTAGTTTTCAAGTTTTAAACCTTCGTTTGACTTTGATAATTACACTTTGTTTCTTAAGCCATGGTGGCACTGATCAGGAAGAAATGAACAGAATCGTGTCGAAGAAGCTGGCAAGTTTCATGCAGTCTCTCATGGGAGAATATTTCAAAATTACCGAGGCCAGAATTGAACTGGAGGTAAGGCAAACAGCAGCGCGCTTTCTACTGATAAACATAAAATCTATACCGGTATAAAGTGTCACTGGATGGGGTCGGCCTGTTTTTGACCTTCTAGGTCTGAGATGGGGTCCCAGTTTCGCCCTCTAAGTCTGATATGAGGTACATGTTTTCTTCTAATTTTGGAATGCAATGTTTTGGCATTTTTTCCTCTTATTTTTGCCCAGTAGTTTTTGGAAAATTGAAGTTTCCAGTCTGAAATGGGGTACCAAATTTAACCGGCCGTTAGTCGGAGATGGGGTAGGAAAAATTGAGTTTTTAGGTCTGAGAAGGGGTAGGACGTCTTAGGTCCCAGCAGAGTACCCCCACCCCAAAAATGGCGGGCGGAGTACTCCCCTCCTACCAAATATAATACATTGCCCACTCTTTCTTCCTTACTTCTTCCTTTTCATTTTCTCATACTCGTTACCTCAACTATTTTTACCCATGAATTGTTGTTTGGTTATTTTTCTGTTTATTATATAAATTTGCAAAGAACGCACGCCATATGAACAAGAACGCAAGAAATGTGAGACCGTATTGGGTTAGAATATGAGACCGTATTGGGGTAGAATATGAGACCGTATTGGGGTAGAATGTGAGACCGTATTGGGTTAGAATATGAGACCGTATTGGGTTAGAATGTGAGACAGCATTGGGGTAGAATATGAGACCGTATTGGGGTAGAATATGAGACCGTATTGGGGTAGAATATGAGACCGTATTGGGGTAGAATATGAAACCGTATTGGGGTAGAATATGAGACCGTATTGGGGTAGAATATGAGACCGTATTGGGGTAGAATATGAGACCGTATTGGGGTAGAATATGAGACCGTATTGGGGTAGAATGTGAGACCGTATTGGGTTAGAATGTGAGACCGTATTGGGGTAGAATGAGAGACCGTATTGGGGTAGAATGAGAGACCGTATTGGATTAGAATGAGAGACCGCATTGGGGTAGAATGTGAGACCGCATTGGGGTAGAATGTGAGACCGCATTGGGGTAGAATGTGAGACCGTATTGGGGTAGAATGTGAGACCGTATTGGGGTAGAATGTGAGACCGTATTGGGGTAGAATGTGAGACCGTATTGGGGTAGAATGTGAGACCGTATTGGGGTAGAATGTGAGACCGTATTGGGAGAGAATGTGAGACCGTATTGGGGTAGAATGTGAGACCGTATTGGGGTAGAATGTGCGACCGTATTGGGGTAGAATGTGAGACCGTATTGGGGTAGAATGTGAGACCATATTTGGTAGTAAAATATAATGGCTTTCCCGGTTGCCCGCAAAGTGCAGCTCTTTTGCAGATTTACATAATTAAACACTGAACTTATTAGTTAGCTATAAACCACCTAATATGGCTGTTTATTTTTACTTGTCATTGGCGCATATGACTCGTAAAAATACACAGCCGTGTTTGCTGGTTCGCCGACTAATAACTTCTATCAAGAGAACATAAGTAAGAGAGGGAATTTTGTAGCGCGTGGTGTCTAATAAAATCTATTTTTAGTAACCGGAAGCAGCTGAAGCATAGTACGTGAGCTTGCGACAACATTCTCGTGGCGCGAAAATATTATTATTGTCGCACGCCCCCGCACTTCTCAGCTGCTTCCGGTTACTAAAAATACGTTTTTTTTTCGACATTATCATCGCACAAACGCCCGTATTGGAGATTCCCTCTCTTACTTATGCTCTCTTGCCTCTATATATTGTTTCCATCTATCCTTTTCTTTTTTTATAAAGTGATGCACAAGTCACAATTTCATATATCTTCAGTTATGTACTTTCATTTTTAACTGCAAGCTAACTGTTTTTACTGCATATCTCTTCACAACAGACCGACACTGGTAACAATGTTCTTCTCGTACGAGCACTCGATCGTTTCCATCGTCGACTACAGGCCGTCCACAAACTATTGCCTGACATTGGATCGGGAAGGTAAGTTTTCGTACTGATTGATTAGCTTTAACATATGCTCATGTAAGACTTGTGTGGAACTATAACAGTGAATTCTAGTAATTCTTCCTCTAAGGCTCGGAACTAACATCGTAGCAAGGGCCGCTCACAACAGAGTCAAGAGCTACACACAACATCTTCGACAACACTTCGAAGGTACATGTACAGTAACATGTTTAAGTCGGAAATGCTGATTACGTTGCAATAGAGTCTATTGAGTAACTAGCTGGCTCCATCCCTTGGAAAAATATTTCTGTTTTTACTCCAATCAGGCCTTAAGAAATATTAGTAGGAAAATAAAGGGAATATAACTAACCAGGTTGCTGCAAGCAGCCGAAACAAACGGGCAGAATATACAGTAGAATTCCGATAACTAGAGCTCCGGTTAACTTGAACTTCTCGCTAACTCGAACTAAAGGCAGTTTCTCCTGGATTTGCTTCAGTCTAGTACTGTAATTTAACCCCGGCTAACTCAGACTCAGATAACTCGGATTTTTTTCTAACTCGAACAAGGTTATGGATCCCTTGAGGATTTGCCACTGACTTACCCCCGCTAATTCGAACTATGCCAGAGAAAGTTTTCGAAAACGTTTTATTATGAATCAAGTTAAAGTGAGTGTATGCATTAGTGATAGAAGGTTCGTACTGTATTGACAAATTCTTAATCCAAGGGATTGTAACTGGCTTAAAGATCCAAATTCTTGCTTATCAAACCTCTTAACAAGTACGTAGTGTCATTTCTTAATTTGAACTAGAACTCCCGTTAACCGTTTTTTGTTTCCCCTGAGGGTTTGAGTTATCAAGATTCTACTGTATAATCATTTTGGAAAATCTGGAACTGTCTCCCAACGTATGTTACCATAGCAACACCTAACAAATTCGATCATTTTGGTATATAGGTTGCCCATGTATACAGCCCTTATTCTATTCAGCTTATACAACGTTTCGTTTAATCAGTGCTCCTGAGGGTATACGGTATAACCTTTACGCTAATCGTGGTTTTTTTCTAGTATGTCTAACGGACACCCGGCAGGCGTTAGCAGCGTTACCTCGTCAGTCAGGCAAAGACAAGAGTCACGTGTTATCTGAACTCCTTTCACAAATGAGTACCGCGATCATCGACCAACTCAAGACCGTGCTCAACAACCTGAAGGTCAGTGAGAAGGAAAACTCTGCGAATTGTTGTGCATACTGTGGCGCGGATCTTGAGAAGGTTTAAAGGGTTCCTCTCAGCCTCCAATTTTAGTGGTCTAGAAAATGGTTTCCAAGTTAAAATTCAGACAGTTTTATAGTTTTAGCTCTTCGGCTCCAGTGAGAATGATTTGAAGAAATACGTACGGTGATTAACAGGCCCTGAACACCTTAATTTGTTTAATTCAGAATTGGATTGCAGGAGGGAAACTAATAACTTGTGAAATGCGCAAGGGACACTGGCCCCCTTCGTCATTTCATTCAGTGTTTTGTGAAGTTTTATCGCATACTAGCACAGTGTTCTTTTTTGCGTAGTCTTTCTTATAGTAAATCGGTGAGCCGTAAGGACCGTTTTTTCATGTATTTATTGTATGGTTAGTTAACTTCGTGAGGTATGATTGGTCAGTTCGCGGTCCATAACTTCCCGTACGGACCTCAAACTCAAAACAAAGCTGGTTTTGTATACATTTGAGCTACATAATAAATATCTTGTTAGAGCAGATTTCGTATGAGTGAGACAAACTACGGCATGTCCGTAGCCGTGCTGTACCGTATTTCTGTAATTTGATTGGATCAGCAGGACAGAAACAATGGGAAACCATTTCAATGTCACACCATGCCTGTACTATAGTCAGTGCTGTAGTTTGTCCCACTCATACGAAATCTGCTCTAAACCCGTTTGCTCGTTCCGTACCGTAAGGTCTGGATCCTCGTTTCACCCCTTTTTTATGGCCTGCACTCTTGGTACATGGGCCATAAAGCACGAGGAAATACTCGGCCTCACACTCGATTAATAAAAGGTATGTATTCCTTGTTTTCGTCAGGCGTTTATTGGTCCTGATGTCACGTTCGCCGTTAAGCCGTATTTCCGCGGTCCGTTCTGTGCAGATGACGTCAGACAAGGACTCGTGGTGGATCTCATGAGGCATATCCTACAAACTGCCAAGGTATGCATGGTGGGAGCAAAAAGAGAAAAATGGCTTTATGATTTTAGTCGTACCCGTGACAACAACAGTTTTAGAAATATCAGATAGTTGTAAATGTCATTAATAATTACATAGTTATATACGTACATACGTTTTATTGAAGCTTCCTGAAAAGGGCTACGTACATGACAATATGATAAAAATCAAAAAGCTGAGAAAAAGGAAACCTATAAATAACTATTGACTTTTACAAGAATATGACTAGAAGTAATCATAGATTATCAATGTGCGTTCGACATATTTTTTGTAAGAGAAAGGACTGTGGTAACACAAAAGGCTGAAAGATTGCTGCAATGACGTGGACGGTGTAGGTAATACTGATCAAAAATACTTGTTTTTAACTAATGTGCAAATTTTGATGTCTTAACTTATAAGTTAATATACAAGGGGATGCATCTGGGTATAAAACTGTAATTATCTTTGTGTAACATTAAATCATTGGATGTGATGCTTATGTGGCTATATGTATACATGTGTGTTTTATATGGTTATGGCATTCATTTGAGCATTCGTAGCACATTTTGCTGTGTGGTATACAGTGTAAAGCAATAATTGGAGTTAGTGTAGAACACAAATCAACCCTATAGCTAGCTACGGCTATTCAGATGTGTATAAACTGCATTCCAGTTCCTAGCATTCACAATACTAAGTACACTCCAGTGTAGAACATAAACTATATATGCATGTGTATAAAGTACACCTCATGCAGTTCCTTCAGAGCATTCACATTATTTTTCAAGTGAGAACAAGGTTGGCTGCCATTGTTAGTTGCAGAATAATTTATGGTCAATGTTGCATGGTAGCCGGGTCCTGGCTTTGATCAGCCTTGTTTCAGGTCCGTTAGAAATTCAGTGTAGATTAATTGATTAGGGAACACAGCAACGAACTCAGTACTTTAAATTTCCCTCACCTTGTACTGTGTTGATATTCCAGTTCCTTGGCATATCAAAGTGTCCTTATAGATTAACTCTCTGCCTGAATGTAGTCTTAATTTGTATAACCAAGATGTACAGTGTCGCAACTCACGGCACAAGATAAGACTAAGATACGGCGATTACGGGTATCTAGAAAACTCAGACCTAGATTTTTCTTCATCCAGGGGATTCCAGCCAGGTCATCTTACTGTTTGTAGTTTTGGTATCTGTATGTACAGCGAAAAGCAGACTCCAATACAGCGAGCAAGCCGACAGAATTCACTCGGTTGTTACTGGATAGTCCAGCAGTTGATTTGAACCAGTTCTCTGTCCAACTACGCTAGTGAAAGTACTACTAATAGTAGACTGAGTGATTACTAGTATCGTCTTCAAGGTGCAGACCGCGCCGACAAAACAGACCATGTTTGACTTGATATAATTTGGACATCAGACTTTGTCGAATGCTACAGAGATAGCACACACTTTCCGCAGCCTTTGATATATCGTACTTGCTAACTTTTTAAACACTGCATTGGAAACTAATACACTTACTCGACGTTCACATGGCGGTTTTAATTTGCTCCGAGCATCGTGTAGTTACTAGTTCCCCGGCCGTTCATGATATCCAGGCTTTTTGTAATACGTCTACGGCCACGAACTGAACTTTTGCCTACCGTACACACAGGCACAGGGAGCCCGTCACTAGATTAGGTTGCGTTATCCTTCGTCGAACGCAATAACTACTATGATATACATTGAAACTATGCAAGTTACTTCTTAATATTCCTGGATAAGAGAATGTTTGAAAGGCTTTTTCTAAACGTCTTTGTATATTCAATAGCTGTTTTAAATGTTCCAGATTTTTGAGCCAGGTCGATTTAGATCTTGGTTAGATCTGGTCTCTTATGTACTTTAGACCGTTGGACAAATTTGTCGTTAAGGTACTCAGGAACTTGATTATGCAGATATTTATTCCTAAGGGTGCTAACCAATCCAAATGCTGTATTCGAGTCCCATGGATACATGTACCCCTGTAAATCCGCTAGCCTGAGAAAACAGCCGACTCTTATCGCTCTCCCCGCGAAAGAGACGTCTGGGCAACGAGCCGGAAAAGTCCATACTGATGACGTAGGAGATTTGTGTAGGTTTTGAAATTATAAACAACTATAAAGTCGATCAAGCGTGTGTTTTGGAAGTCGTAGGACATATTCGCCATTCTCGTCGCTGAAAGAACGAAGCAAAGGAGCCACAGACAGCACCGGCATACGCTAAATAGGCTTGAATTTCCTGACTGCAAGCAAACGAGCAGCATCGGTTGTTATGTACCTTGAAAACAAACTCGTAGTTCGCTTCTGGCCTCTTCGGCTTCTGAGCTGAGATTGCAACTAATTTATGCATTGTGAAATGGATATCTGCTACGTCATGCGTATGGAATTTTCCGGTTCGTTGCCCAGACGTCTCTTTCGCGGGGAGAGCGATAAGAGTCGGCTGTTTTCTCAGGCTATAAATCCGCATACAATATCAGTTACAGAATACTAATTATGCCAGTGTTAGTACGAGGGAGGTTGGACAACGGATCTCTGACCTCCCCTATACTGGGCGGGAAAAACATCAAGGTAAAACTCCTACTCCTATCAAACTGTCTCACCATAAGATCCAGACTTTCACTAGAGGAAAATGGCTGCGGCCCTGAGCCCGTAGAACTTGTTACTTGTTCTCTTTGACGGCTATGGGAGGGGGGCGCCCCTGTTTTTGTGCACTGCGCATGTACGTGACGTAAACTTAGCGCCGAACTCGGCGTATGTTACGTTAACATTAAAAAATATCAAATGTTATAATTTCAGAAATAAGATAAAGTATCTGCATCCGAACTGTATGTGATTTAAAATGGTCCGCCCAGCAGCTCGCCATTGTAAATGCACATATAACACATCTGATGAAATTTAAAATCCATTAAATATTGGTTTGTCTTACAGGAGTTTTGTGACAAAGTCGGCACAGCCCCTCCCCCCTTGGTTCTGTTGCTGTCTAGATTGTGCATGGATTTCCAGGAGTCGACCATCACATATGTGGTTAGTTATCGTAATGATGATGATGCCATCAGCAATTAAAATAAACAAATGATTCGTTCAAGAAATGGTGATTCCGTGTCAGTTCTGTGATGATGAGGTGGAGATGCAGGTTATTATTGATGATGAAGGGGAGGTATTAGTATTTGAAGTGAAGAGGGTTATAGTGGTGACAAGGGGTAGAGAACAGGTTATGGTGATGAAGAGGGGTGGAGAACAGGGATATTCGTGATGATGAGGGGTGGAGAAGGTTATTAGTGATGACGAAGGGGATAGAACAGGGTCGTTAGTGATGGCGAGGGGTGGAGAACAGGGTTATTCGTGATGATGAGGGGTGGAGAAAGTTATTAGTGATGACAAGAGGTAGAGAACAAGGTTATAGTGATGACGAAGGGTGGAGAACAGGGTTGTTAGTGGTGACGAGGGGTGGAGAACAGGGTTATTCGTGATGATGAGGGGTGGAGAATGTTATTAGCGATGATGAGGGGTGGAGAAGGTTATAAGTGCTGATGAGGGGTGGAGAAAGTTATTAGTGATGACAAGGGGTAGAGAACAAGGTTATAGTGATGACGAAGGGTGGAGAACAGGGTTGTTAGTGATGACGAGGGGTGGAGAACAGGGTTATTCGTGATGATGAGGGGTGGAGAAGGTTATTAGTGATGATGAGGGGTGGATAAGGTTATAAGTGATGGTGAGGGTGGAGAAGTTTGTTATTAGTGATGATGAGGGGTGAAGGTTATAATTGATGGTGAGGGGTGGAGAAGTTTGTTATTAGTGATGATGAGGGGTGGAGATGTAGATTAGTACTGATGATGAGGGGTGGAGAAGAGGGTTATTAATGATGATGAGGGGTTGTGAACAGCGTTATTAGTGACGATAGGGGTGGAGAGGAGGGTTATTAGTAATGATGAGGGGTGGAGGAGGGGGATATTAATGATGATAAGGGGAAGGAGATATTACTGGTGCCAGTGATAATTATTTCTCCCACTTTAGCTGAGTCTTACAGACGGGCAGTTTCCAGTAGACGAGGAAATGCAGCGAGGATGCATCAGGACCCCAGTGTCAGAGCTTGCATCTGAAGCGAGAAGGATTGCACAGGTGTGGTGAATAGACCTCTGGAACTTTGTATTGAAAACTGCCCATTTTCTCGCTCTCTGATTGGCTGATATCCTTTTATCGAAAGATATCAATATGATGCGGGAAAAATATGATGCGAGGCACGTGGGCGACCACCTAAAGCCGTCTACATTTTCCATTGTCTGTTGTAAAAAAACAATTGAAGTTAGTTTTTTGTGTCTGTCCAAATATTGACGATGATTTTCGTCATAACATGGCCAAAATAGCTGTGGATCCACGAGGCGTCTTTGCCATACTCGAAACCACAAACACGATGGGACGATAGAGATTGCGTTTTATCAACTAAAAGTTGATTAAGGTATGCTAACCGCCGTGACAAGCAAGGTGTAGCTGACGTTACGAGGGCTAACTTCGGCAATGTCAGCTGCTGCCCACAGCAGTTGGCTCAAACTCGCTGACACGAACCTGTTGAATGGCAGAAAGATGCTTCTGCATGTTGTTGTTTTATTTGGTGACTTCTTAATTGCTGAGTTTTAAAAGCAGTCGCTGTGTTTACGTTTGACTTGACTGTTTCGTGTCGTTGCTTTTCTATAAAGTTCACTGTGCTATGGTAGCAGTAGGGTGAATGACTTTGTAGTGCATCGTTCACCCAGTTCATGTAGATTTATTACTTTGTTCTTTTCGTAGGGTCTCCTAAACCATTACGTCAAGATACAAGGGCTGATCATTTCTCAGGTTTGCTTTTCTGTTGGAATTACTTCCTAATTGTGACAGCAGTGATCTTGACACTCTGTTCCACTGTTCTTTACATTCATTTTCTTGCCACAGTCATCGACCATCCTTTGTCATTCAGTAAGGACCTGGTCACGTGACCTTTTTGGCCGCCTGTAAATCAAAAAAATTGGCGCTAGAACAACATGAATGCCAGAAATGGAAAGAGCAAGCCAAAGTTAGTAAAAAGCCCAAGTTTTAGGTTCCTATCGTTAAAACTGAAGGAATAGCAAATTTTTGAAAGCTTTACATTTAACAGAGTTTGTGAGATTGATTGGCACGGCTTGCCAGTCAGCAGGAATCAGCCTCATAAACTTTGTTAAATTGTAGAGTTTTCAAAAATTTGCCATTCCTTTAGTTTTAAAGGTATGAACCGTTTTACTAATTTTGGCTTGCTCTATCCATTTCTGGCATCCATGTTGTTATAGCGCCAAATTGTTTTTGATTGACAGGCTAAAAAGGTCACGTGACCAGGTGCAAAGGGCCTATTATATTTTAATATATAATCATCGGTGGAATGCCATACTGAATGTATATCTTCGCACGTGAAGCGGATATATATGATATCTTCACACGTGAAGATGACACTGTTGAAAATATGACTGGCTCTTACAAATTTCTAGCCTTTTTGGTAAGAGATGAAACGAAAGCTGGTATTTCATCGATAAGTAGTAGTTAAAATATGAGCGGGAGATCTGTATGGGCATTTACAATGGCGAGCCGCTTCGGCGAGCCATTGTAAAGCCCATACAGATCGGACGCGAATATTTTATCTTACTTGTGAAATGAATAGATAACTAAAAGCCATTGATATGCACAACATAACATTTTAACCTTTGATTTCTCCCACCCTGCTATCGATGTGGGATGAATTAGTTTCTCACAAAAACATATCCCACATCGAAGAGACAATGTGTATGCAATAAGAGAGCAGAGCGTGGCATGCAGAAAAACAGATCCCACATGGAATAGATGGTGTGTACATAATAAGAGAGCAGATGTACTTTGTCATTTCACCCGTCCCCGGATAGGGGTAGTCAGTGATCGGTCGTGAGACTTCCCTCACTAGCTTAGCTAGTATTCTGTACCTGATACAGAATACTACTAGAGCTATAACGGACCATGGGGTCTGTATCACGGACCATGGGGTCTGTATTACGGACCTAAGTGTCTGTATCGCGGACCATGGGGTCTTTATATCGATACAGAACCTGATGTTTTATTAATCATGTTTCTACGTGAGTATACAGAGGCGATCATGTGGTGTCATTCAGCACATGAGATTGGCTAGTACCCTTATGAATTATTAATGAATTTTACAAGTAATAGATAAAGAATGAGCGGCCGATCTTTATCCGATTTACAAACACGATTAACATCGGACACGAATTCTTTATCTTACTTATCAAACGTCTAGATGTAGAGAGTCATGTTTTCAGTTATTTTGGCGATACGACTTATTTTGGCCGAGAAAATCGAAGCCAAAGTTTATGTAAATCAGGACGAAATCTGTATCAGATTTAACGATCACTTATCGGTCGGTGATTTCCTTTGTTTTTGCTTCATGAATTATTAATGAGTTTGATAATTATATTTTGAACAAAATATTACATGGCACTTGGAGATACGAATTCCATCTTCTCGCTCACTCGTAAGATAGTTGATCAACACTCGAAGATAATCCGTGTCTTCGCGCGGCCATGTAATATCTCCTATTTAATACATAGAAAATTAAATTAAGCCAAAACAAACTTTAAACCACAACATATGCATGTATATATTGTCTTAAACTTGGATGTGTGTCTTCATTTAGATGATCCGTAAGAGTGTCGAGACGCGTGATTGGATAAACACGATCGAGCCTCGTAACGTGAGAGCCGTAATGAAGAGACTGGTGGAGGACGTGACGGCCATAGACACACAAGTAGGCCAACTGTATGAAGAGGGGGTGCGGAAAGCACACAGCTCAGGTACGTCATAGTAGTAAGCACACAGCTCAGGTACGTCATAGTAGTAAACACTGCAGCTCAGGTACGTCATAGTAGGGAAGCACACAGCTCAGGTACGTCATAATAGTAAGCACACAGCTCAGGTACGTCATAGTAGTAAGCACAGCTCAGGTAAATTGTACGTCATAGTAGTAAGCACACAGCTCAGGTAAATTGTACGTCATAGTAGGTAAGCACACAGCTCAGGTACGTCATAGTAGTAAACACACAGCTCAGGTACGTCATAGTGGTGAGGGTAGAAGGTTGACGAAGGAAGCTGGCGTTTACCGCCTCACGGTAAGCTCAGTGGTTAAGTGCCGGTCTAGTGTGCAGGAGGTTCAAACCCTGGTCGAAACAACACTCAGGATCTTAAAATAACTGAGACGGTGCTGCCTTTGTGAAGAAATTTACTTTCACGAACTTCAAATGGTTAGACTTTCACGCCTTTAATTTTGGATAATTGCGATGGTCATACGACGGTCGTACAAGTAAAATCATGCCTATAGAAAGCTCACTTTTCTTTCAGATTCCAGCAAATTTACGTACACGAACCAGTCTAAACCGAGTCGATCACAGTGGAGTTACACACCAAGGTAAGGTTATCTGTCCCCAATGAAACAGCCATGATGTACATGAATAATAGCTTGAGTTAGTACTCTGTTGTACACCCTAGATATCATAATCGTTACATCAACGCTCTAGTACAAGTAGTACATGTGATGCTGATTGGCTGAGAGGAGCTGTTATTCAGGCTGAAAACATCACTGTAGTGGCTGTAGTTATTCAGGCTGCAAACATCCTTGTAGTGGCTGTAGTTATTCAGGCTGCAAACATCACTGTAGTGGCTGTAGTTATTCAGGGTGCAAACATCACTGTAGTGGCTGTAGTTATTCAGGCTGCAAACATCACTGTAGTGGCTCTAGTTATTCAGGCTGCAAACATCACTGTAGTGGCTCTAGTTATTCAGGGTGCAAACATCACTGTAGTGGCTGTAGTTATTCAGGCTGCAAACATCACTGTAGTGGCTGTAGTTATTCAGGGTGCAAACATCACTGTAGTGGCTGTAGTTATTCAGGCTGCAAACATTACTGTAGTGGCTGTAGTTATTCAGGCTGCAAACATCACTGTAGTGGCTGTAGTTATTCAGGCTGCAAACATCACTGTAGTGGCTCTAGTTATTCAGGCTGCAAACATCACTGTAGTGGCTGTAGTTATTCAGGGTGAAAACATCACTGTAGTGGCTGTAACCGTTGAATGCTTTTCATTTTCTGTCTGGTGCGTTCAGTCTTTATCGCGCCTGTCAGCAGCGAAAATGACAATAAATTACGCAAAGAAGTTTCTAAACTTATGATTTCATTCCATTGCAGCACTGGTTTTGATTCGAGTCTGCTGAGTAATATCCAGAAGTTGTTTTCGGAAAAGATCGAGATCTTCAGTCCTGTGGAGTTCTCCAAGGTGTCTGTACTGACTGGTATTGTCAAGATAGCACTCAAGGTAAGTTGTCATTATTTTCGTCATTATTATCATCATCGTCATCAACAACCACAACAACAACCTCAACGACATCAGAAACAACAACAACATCATCAATAATAATAATAATAATAATATGTCTTTATTACTAATGATAAATTACATACCAATAGTTACAATGTTATCATAAATTGACAATCAGATAAAAAAGTACTAAATCTACATACAAATCTAAGAATTATTTAATAATACAATATTTAAAAAGCTAAGTTATATTTAAAAACACACCTATTTATAAAACTATTTTTAAAACGTTCCGTATTTAACAACATAATCATCAACAATAACAATAACAATAACAACAGCAGCAGCATCAACAATAACATCACTATAATAACGCGTAATAACTCAGAGGGACACAATAACAGTAAAAGCTGTATTTATTATACATATGAGAATTTCATTGCATAAAGCCCATGCGTAAAAATCTATATCTATATTTTCACATGTGAAATATAGCGATACGTCCAATCACCATCGCGTATATGAGATTCGTATATGAGATTCGTGTGTGCTTGTGAATGGCACTCGAATGGCTTCTCTGTTTGCTTTTGAAAAATGGCTTAAGGTTCTCGCTTTGTTTCTGTGACTGCTCTTTATATGAATTTATAGATCAACAAAATAACAAAAATACAGTTAGCAAGACACGATATATATTTTATTATTTAAAAGCGTTTTCGTACGAGTGGAACAAACTACGGCATGTCCGTATTACTGTAACCGTGCTGTACCGTACCGTATCTCTGTAATTTGATTGGATCAGCAGGACAAAAACAATATAATGGGGAAACCATTCAATGTCACGGCATGCCGTAGTTTGTCCCATTCGTACGAAATCGCTCAATCACTAAAAGTGTGACGTCACAACATGTTAGAATAGACCTATCGCAGTCTCGCGAAACTAACAGAAGGCCAGGGTCGGTCAAGGTCAAAAATTTATAGACGAGTTTGCCTTTGATATTTCCTTTTCTATGCAATGTATCGCAACCGAACTTTCTGTGCCGATAGGAAAATAGTCCCCAAGTATCAACACAAATAATCTAAATGCTTTAAAATTCGCTCAAATCCCAGTGCAAATCGTTTACCACTATATCAGTTCCTGTCGGCACAGGGAGTTTAGTACATTGAATAGAAAAGGAAATATCAAATTATACTTATCGCGACTGACCTTGACCCTCGACCTTCAACCGGTCTCACGAGACTGATAAGGTCATTGTGCAAAGCTCTAGTTTATTCCACAACTCGTTATCGCTCTTGTTTACAGACATTACTGGAGTGCGTGAGACTGCGCACATTTGGCAAGTATGGCCTCCAGCAGATTCAGGTCGATACCCACTATCTTCAGCTGTATCTCTGGCGCTTCGTATCCGATGAAAACCTTGTTCACTTCTTATTGGATGAAGTGGTCAACAGTGCCGTCAATAGATGTGTGGTATCGGCACTAATGGAGCCGAGCATTGTAGAAGTTATCTGTGAACGAGGGTGAATCAAACATGTTACTATTCATTGCCGATCCCATGTCCAAGCGCTTTGCAAAAGTGCAGGATAAACAGGAATCATACCTTGACTCACGCTCGCGTCGCCAAATGTTGCAACGCTGTAGACGGCGTTGCAGTAGAGCTCGAACGTTTGAATCTTTTGGAAATGGTTGGCAAGCCATCGCGGAACTGGCAGGTTTATAATACCCGAGCAATAGTACCAGAGCATTGGTCTTGTGACATTTTTTAAAGCGGTCTTCGGTTACGGATACACCGTGGAACATTGTACGCCGTTTGGTCACCATGAATCAAAGCCCGGTTTACACGACAAGCATTTTGGGCACTCCTAACTTGGGCACGGCACTCCTAACTTGGGCACGGCACTCCTAACTTGGGCACGGCACTCCTAACTTGGGCACAGCACTCCTAACTTGGGCACGGCACTCCTAACTTGGGCACGGCACTCCTAACTTGGGCACGGCACTCCTAACTTGGGCACGGCACTCCTAACTTGGGCACGGCACTCCTAACTTGGGCACGGCACTCCTAACTTGGGCACGGCACTCCTAACTTGGGCACGGCACTCCTAACTTGGGCACGGCACTCCTAACTTGGGCACGGCACTCCTAACTTGGGCACGGCACTCCTAACTTGGGCACGGCACTCCTAACTTGGGCACGGCACAAAATGCTTGTTGTGTAAATAGGGTTCAAGATTCAAAGATACAATAATGTCTGGAAATAAAGTACACCAACAAATAAGTTAGTAGATTTGCATCGGAGATAGCGCTAGTAGCTGTGGTTACATTATAGGGGAGAAATATATTTAAACAATCCAGAGACGCTAATAAATATCAGCAGAAGTCATGGACTTCTGATATTAGCTATTTTGTTCTATGAAGGTAATGATATAGAACTATACATTAAACCGATAAACTTTGGTCAGTCCTATTGTCGTTTTCATATGTTACTAAGGACCGTCTACATATGCTTAGTGCCCCACTTAACGTCCCATGTACGTTTATAGGAGGGGGAGTCCAGGCGTGGACGTCAGTGTGGGGCTTTAAGACCAAAACAGTTCTGGGAACGAGATTGGAGCAAGAATGTGGACGTTCGGTTAAGGGGAGGGGGAGGGAGGGGGTCCGACCGCTAAGCAGGGCACTAACAATATGTCGACGGTCCCTTACTACTCAAAGCAGCTCTCTATTTCTTGTTACTTTTTTTAGCCTGCTATAAAAACTGAATCCTAATTGTATTTAAATGTGCTTTCCGCACGCACGCAATATGTATGTGTTTGAGTGCGATGTAAAGCCTGTCTTTATCTAATTCCTTTATATTTTCGTAAGGGTTATTGGCCTGGACCGAGGGGGTATGGGATTTATTTACCGCCGGAGGCAGGGTTCCACCCGAGGTAATTAAGTCCCATACCCCGAGCGGAAGGCCAATAACACGCTTATTTTTCACAATGGCGTGGTTTTCTCGTTGCACGCAATAACAATATCTCTTTTCGGGAAAAAATCATTAGACACATTGTTTGTCTGGCTTATTGCAGTGACAGACGATGGAGATCGAGTTCCGCTCAGGACACATGCCATTTTTTTCATGTTCTCATATTTTAATACTTCTCCGTACGTAAAGAGTAAGTAGAACTTTGTACTAGGAAGTGTGAGGGGAAATGTCAAGGGCCATGCCAGGGGAACACATTGAGGGAACTTGGGAGATTTCCTTGGCAGGGGTTTCAGATATTTTCCCGAACCGAGCTTGCACGTAATAACACATTGATATTCTCCAACTAATCAATCATGCAATATCACATTCATTTTGGCTTTATTGCAAGAATTGCTCGAACATGATTTGTGTCCAGCTGTAGCTATAGTTTTGATAACATACAGAAGATGACGTCAGTGTAATCACTAATAAGGGGAATCCCCCATTCGTGAAGCATTTGAATAAACGACACTTCAAATAGCTACAAAGACGCCGGAAATGTCTTCTCTGTATATTGCGAAAGAGTGCGGTTGTACAACTGAAAGTTAGGTATATGTTCATATTGGCTGTGTAGCAAGCTGCCCGAACATGTCCAGCTTTGGTTGGCGTCACGTGAAATTTATCATGACCCAGCACAGCTCAGACAGAAAATGATGTCATGGTAAAATCCCCGACAGCCGTGAAGCATACAAAGACGGAAAATATTGCGAAAGAATACGGTTGTACAAATTGAAAGTGAGTACAAGTTCAGAAATGGCTGCCAACATGTTGATCATATGAAATTGATGACCCAGCGGGTAATCACTAATATGGGGAATCCCCCATTCGTGAAGCATTTGTACAAACACTTTAAATAGCTACAAACACAGAACATTTCTGCCCGCAAAATTTTATTTGAGAACTGACATAAAACACTTTAAAAGTAACATGCCATTTAGGTCAGATAAGCTCTCGTTCTTTTATAATATAACCCAGATAGTACGAGCGCTCTGATTGGCTTATAGACTCAAAAATCTATGGTCTGTTGTGCCGGTAAACACAGATAAATCGGCACGCCTGCTTGCGTTGTGTTGTAGTTATATCATAAAAGCAATAGACCATACATTTACTGCCGAAATAAAGCACTTGGATGTTGGGAGAACGCTTGAAAATCACAAGCCGAATGTCTTGTGGTCTATTGCTTAAAGCTTTTAATCACCAGTCAGCAAATTCAAATCACTACACTGTAAATTGAAAAGAGCCATTTCGGCCCCAAAAATGGGGCCAAAACGGTGAGTAAAATTTGGTGTTAATTTTGGGGCTGTTTTTGGTCCCATTAGAATGGAGCTAAAACAGCCCCAAGTTGTGGAGCTAATTTGACCCCAGCTTTTGGGCTGAATTAGACCTTTTTAAGTGCTGATTTGGAAGACACTGGGGTCAATTTGGTTTTTATGGAAGCAGAAACAGCCCCAAAATAATTAGCCACCAAAGAAACAGCCCTCCCAAAAAGAGCTATTTTAGCTCAAAGAAGGGCTGTTTTGATCTTTCTTTGTAATTTGGAACCCAGAAAAAATTTCACTATATTTCCCAGGATAAATAAATATTTCTTCCAACTCAACTCGTTTCAATAATAGCCAAACAGAATTTCTAGATTGTAAATTCACATTTATTCAAATATTTCCATGACTGCAGTTTACATTTTAGTGCATAAAACTTTTCATGTCATAAAATACACGAGATAAATTCATGAGATAAGACAACTAATGTAACCTCAAGTCAACTATTAAAGCAATGCAGGGTTGACTTACTATAACATAACAAAAATGGCACAATCAACGCTATTGACACAACTTGTGCAAGCATTTCTAACATACAAAATTATATATACATAAGATACATGTACATGCTCTCAGTTCAGTCCCCCAAAACGTGATTAGCACGAATCCAAGGTAAATTACCATGGCAACAAAATTTTAATAGTCTCTTACCAGAATTACCACGGGATTAGTGCTAATCTGCATGCTTTCTGGAAATGGACCCTGAAACATGTACATGTATGAGTATACTATATATAAATAGACCAGCTTCAACGGTTAAAGCACTTAATATATATATATACATGTAGATAGATACATGTAGCATTCATAAGTGAGGTGGCAGACACTAAAGTCTGACCAGCTCTTTCAATCCCAACGCTAGCCTGCAAAAGCAGTTGCATCTTTGTGCTCACTCCAAAACCGTTTCCCCAAAGAAACGCCTACAGAACGAGCAACAAAATTTCATACTGGTGTTTGACCTGAATCTTGGCAAAAAAATTGATTGGTCAATCACAGATCCTTTTGTCTTCTGTGTATATTTTCCCCCAACAAACTTTGAGTGCAAAGCGAGCATAGGGAAATAGTCTTTGGATGTTTTTAAACATTGTGTCAAAGAGCTGGGCCATGCTTTTGGCTTTAAATCCTTCACCAACAGTCAGATCAATTCCTTATGGGACTGTTGTTGTGATGGTAAATATGTATTTGAGCTTACCAATGAGATTTGAATGTACATGTAACTTGTACTCATTCAGGTTGCTGTACTGCCACACAATTTCAAGGCTAACTTCACTTTGCTATTTGAGAAGAGCTGTATTAGTTCATTACAGTAGATTTGATCACCTGCTATACCAATCAATTATTCTTGCTACACCCTAGTTTGTATCATGGTCATAATGGTATCCATCTGAAGTTTGAGATTAATGTGTTTGACTAATAATTTGAGTTTGTACATGTAAACACATAGAGTTTGTACATACACAAGAGTCAAGATATGCTTCAAACTTTCTGTGTTACCGGACAACAAACTGAATGAGACTTTCAGTCAAGTCTCATCGGTAAACACAAATACATCACAACAGTTGCATTAGGAATTGACCTGACTGTTGGTGAGGGATTCAAAGCTAAAAGCAGGGCTAAAAGCACTCTTTGACGCAATGTTTAAAGACATCCAAAGACAATCTTTCCCTACACTTGCTTTGCAATTTGCACTCAAAGCTTGTTCAAAAAAATAATTTATGCACGATTGGCCAATCATCAATCCTTTTGTCTTCTATATTTTTTATCAGATTCAGGGCAAAAATACATCATCAATATGGAATTTTGTCGCTCGCCCTACAGACATTTCTTTGGGGGGATCCATTTCGGAGCGAGCACAAAGATGCAGCTGCTTTTGCAGGCTAGGACAATGCTAACATCAATGAGTTTTATGATTTTATATCAGTGCTTCAAAAAACATTTACTTTATGAAAAATGCCATATTACAAACACCTTTATAGTTACTGACCATGCTAGCCTGGGAAACCAGCTGACTCTTATAGCTCCCCCACTCGCGAAAGAGACGTCTGGGCAGCGAGGCAGAAAATTCCATACTGATTACGTAGCAGATACAGATACATTTAGCTGTTTCACAATGCATAAATTAGTTGCAATTCTCAGAAGCCGATGCGAACAACAGAGTTCTTTTCAAGGAATATAACTACTGAGGCTGCTCGTTTGCTTGGCAGGTGCTGGCTCCTT
Organism: Actinernus sp. WN-2022; assembly: GCA_030867875.1. Lineage (NCBI taxonomy): Eukaryota > Metazoa > Cnidaria > Anthozoa > Actiniaria > Actinernidae > Actinernus > Actinernus sp. WN-2022. The sequence continues at coordinate 36,530,224 of JAOWCC010000577.1, forward strand.
TGCATAGTTCTTTCAGCTGCTAGTAAAGCGAAATGTCGTACTGTGAAAACATTTACACCGAGTAAAGTGATCAAAAACTGGTACTAATTTCATATAAACCTACACACACTGAGCTATCACAGAACACTGGATGAGTGGTTGTTGCTGGATAAATTGTTCAGGGCCACTCTTCAAGCCGGATCTTTTGCTAGGCAGTGAATCTCTGCTATAAATAAACATTACATGTATTAAAGTGCACTATGAATCACAAACGTGATGGCCATTCACCCAAGCAAATGGCAGCCTTGGTAGTATACCTGAAAATAACCGCTGCATTCTGTAGCTAACCTCTTCGGCTACTGACCTGGCAAAAGAGCTGCCTTGAAAAGTGGCCTGCTGTGCTGTGTGTATTGGTTTTGAAATTATAAACAACTATTATGTTTTGACAGTCGTAGGACAAATTCTCTTGATCGGGCCGAGCCGCTGAAAGAATGAAGCAAACTAGCTACCGACACATGCTAAATAGGCTTGAATTTCATGGTTGTTCATGACAGTGATCCACTGCCAAGCAAACGAACAGCCTTGCTGGTAGTTATATTCCTTGAAAAGAACTGTTGTTCGCATTCGGCTTCTGAAAATTGCAACTAATCTATGCATTGTGAAACGGCTATATGCTACGTCATCAGTATGGAATTTTCTGCCTCGCTGACCAGACGTCTCTTTTGCAAGTGGGGGAGTGATAAGAGTCAGCTGGTTTCCCAGGCTATGACCATGCAAGCTTTACACTTTCTAGGGCACCACACTGATCAAGAAATGTTTTAAGTGTTATTATTATATCTGGATCATGCAATCTACTAAAAAATGTATAAACATACCGATAACTTACAGCGCCCAGCATTTATTCTAGACCACAATGTTTATTGAAAACCCAGCCTTATAATTAATTTTAACTAAACATCTTGTCAATATACCATTTTACATGAACCAGGGAATACCAGTTGTATTACTTTCCATATAATTATAGACAGAGGAAATAATGTTTCTGGTTTCAAAAGGACTACAAAAATGAAGTTGTCAAGCAAATACGAAAAAGTGTTCATGTTTAAAAATACTGGGGCAGGTTCAAATACATGCAAGGGTTCAGTTGTTCAAAGGGTGGATAAAAGGCAGGTAGAATGCACATTACAATTTTCCCCACTATTTTGTCAAAACTGCTTGTCCTCTATGTTATTAACAAGTAATCGCATGGGTTCTCATAAACATAAGGATTAATTTCACTTGTGTCTTCAAAATTGATAAAATTGCTTTGCTGCATGACTTGAGAAATTTTGTAAATATTTATTTTTAAAATGTATGAAATGTATCCTTCATTTTAGTCAGCCCCATTCTATTACCTATAAATATTAGAGAGGAGTACCCTTTATTTATTCCTAATTCACTGAGCCAGTGAGGATTTCAGAAATGAGGCTCTCAACAACAAAAAAGATTAATGTCTAATAAACACTGGGTCAATATTATTATGGCTAAATTTTAAGTAAAGCATGGGCATTTGTTTGAGAAAATGCAGAATTACCTGAATTACAAATGTTACCTGACTAAAATACATTGCAACTGGTACATGTACATGTACAATGTAAGTTGTATTTTCTTAAATACAAGCCCTGATATTTACTTATAAAATTTGGTTCTGTAGACCAGGGCCCGGTTGTTCAAAGGGTGGATAACTTTAATATCCACTGGATAAATCCCTAAGCTATCAACCCTTTGAACAACCTGGTCCACAGAGCCAAATTTCATGAAATGCCAGGGCTTCTATTTGAGAAAATACAAATTACATTGAACATGTACTGCAATGCATTTTAGTCATGTAACCTCTGCAATGATTCAAGTAATTCTGCATTTTCTTAAACAAATGCCGATGCTTTATCTAAAATTTAGCCATAATAATATTAACCGAGTGTTTATTAGACATAATATTTTTTGTTGTAGAGCCTCTGAAATCTTCACTGGCTCAGGGAACCAGGAATAAAAAAATTGGGCACTCCTCTCTAATATTTATAGGTCATCATATGGGGTCAAGTAAAATGAAGGACTAATTTCACATGTTTTTAAACTTTACAAAATTTCCCAAGTCATGCAGCAATCAGAGCAATTTTATCAACTTTGAAGACACAAGTGAAATTAATCCTTAAAGGGATACCCGAGTGAAAAACACATTTGGGCTCAAAAGCACCTTTCAGATGTACTTTGTTCAGAAAATGTATTAAAATTTGATTAAACCTTTTCAGAGTTGAGAATGAGCCCCTCAAAGTTGGCCCCGCGAAGACCTGGGTGCCGCCATTTTGTTCACATTAATTCCTGTGACGTTTTTTTTTACGTCACTTCGTCCCACCGGAGTCTTGCGGCTAACTTGTAGCGACTTGTTTTCTTTGTAGAATTTTCACACGCTCGGAATTAGAGTAGATTTTCATCGATATGGCAGAGCAATTTCGTACTAGAACAAAAATATGATGAAGACGATATTGTGAGAGAAGTTCAGAAGACTGGGAGGACGAGGAAACGCATGTGGAAGGCGAACAACAAAAGGCGACTACCGAGCTAGTGCTATAAAGATTCGCTGTATGTTTTTGTATAATGGGACTTGTCAGCCTTAAACACAAGACTAAAGGTAGATTATTACAATATTGATATCGGCATAGCAATCGAAACTTGTTTAATTTGACCCAGAGATATAATCAGGGTGTAGCAAGCCACATAATTTTAATTTCGTTCCCAACTGATGTGTTGTGAAACAGCGCGCACGCGCCAATGCTTTCAAACAATTTAATAAGGGAATGGAATTATTTTTGCAATAAAATTGCTCCGAGTGTCTCATTCTTGTGTCATTGCATATATTCTGCTATGTTGGGCTAGTTATGACCAGTTTTTACAGGGAGGTTTTAACTTTTCAGGTGTTTCAGTTGCACAAAGCCATGCAGTCAGTACAGATCGAACCGGATAACTCGCAAATTATATAGCCCCAATAATACATGTTTCGAAAGCAATGCCAATATCAATATTGTCATAATCTACCTTAGTCTTGTGTTTAAGGCTGACAAGTTCCATACAAAAACACACAGCGAATCTTTACATCATAGCACAACACCAGTTTTGCACTACGATGTAGCTCAGTAGTCGCCTTTTGTTGTTCGTCTGATATTTTCGCCATCCACATGCTTTTCCTCGTCCTCCGAGTCTTCTGAACTTCTCTCACAATATAGTCTTCATCATATTTTTGTTCTAGTATGAAATTGCTCTGCCATATCGATGAAAATCTACTCTATTTCCGAGCGTGTGAAAATTCTACAAAGAAAACAAGTCGCTACAAGTTAGCCGCAAGACTCCGGTGGGACGAAGTGACGTAAAAAACGTCACAGGAATTAATGTGAACAAAATGGCGGCACCCAGGTCTTCGCGGGGCCAACTTTGAGGGGCTCGTTCTCAACTCTGAAAAAGTTTAATCAAATTTTAATTAATTTCTGAACAAAGTACATCTGAAAGGTGCTTTTGAGCCCAAATGTGTTTTTCACTCGGGTATCCCTTTAAGTTAATGAGGACCCATGTGATTACTTGTTAATAACAGAGGTCAAACTTTTTGACAAAATAGTGGAATAAATTGTAATGTGCATTCTATCTCATGGGAAAACTGGGTTAGTGTCAAATATCAAACAACATGAACACAAGACACAATTTGTATTGTTCAAGAAACTTGCTTGACTAGTTATTACTTGTGCCAGGCCTTTGGCCTCCCAATTAACAAAGTTTTGCAAGTGTTTATCAAGCAATCAAAAGGACATAATTTTGCCCCCAATAAGAAAAATACATGTACATTCTTCATCAGCTAATCAGATTTTCAGTAAACATTGCTTTTGTATTGATATGTCCAGTTATGTGACACATCAATACATCAACCATCACGAGTCAAAAAAAAACAAAAAATCCTGCCGTCTTCTCTGATGAGTTACTTATGATAATTATGCAAACTTATAAAATAAGAACCAATCAAAGATCACTACCAGGTTTTCTGGTAGTGACATCACTGGATGGCATTATCGTCGAATGAATTCAGACGTCTCTCTCGGGAGGAACGAACCAGAGGAGACAGCTGAAATGTCCCTAGCATTTATTTAAAATCACCCTGCTCATACATTATACAGATACCTGCCATTAATATTCCAGAAAATGTTGTCAGCATAATTATTATAAGTATTCCATTCATATAGCAGGACAGGTATATTTTTGAAGATTAGTAATTATCCTAAAATAGCCTAGTTTATGTTTTTATAAGTCTTATCTGTTGGTCTTCTCCCATGTGTACTCAGCCAACCAGCAAACTTGTTGCATACTGTACATGTATGCCTGCCACTCCTGTTCTATCTTTGCTTTTCTGGCATACATGTACATGCTGAAAAAGGAAGAGTACAACACTTACTGTTAGCAGTGGTGTAGTTACTTAATTTACATTATTTTAGGAAATAACAAAATTGTTTTTGATTTTCAAGTTGTTTGTGTGCCCATTGGAAATACCCACTATCAAAGAAATTCTAATAAAGAAAGTTATTTTGTTAATTAAGAAATTAAAACAAAAGTCCAAATTCTGATGCATCAGTGAATTCCAGCAATGCCCATTCCCTCCCTCCCCCGGGATATGGTGGGGCATTTGCATACTTTGATCAGTCTGGGGTTTTGTGTTATTCTTTTCATTATTTACTCGTTTAGAAACAACCTTGTTACCTTAGAAATATACTCAAACACAACGCAGTGTCCTAAAATTGTAACTAGATGGTTAATTCGAGTCGCCGATGTGTATTTAAGTTGTAATGTGACTCTGCTCGGTCGCAGAATTATAAAGGCGAGAGAGTGAGGAAATCTCATTATATTTACGTTTTGTAAGTATTATTAAGGGACCTGGACCTACCGATCAACATATCTACTTGTAGGTAAATTACGAATTACTTTGGTCTTTGGACCATTACTAGCATTAGTCATTACTTTAAAAGTTAAAAATAAAACTGTGTATAAACTAATAAAGGCAGTTACCGGCAAACTTACCGTCATCTTCGAACTGTTAGTTTCTAGACCTAGTGGCTAGTGTTTCGTTTTCCTCCAAGCATACCAGTCCATAAATAGCCATTTAGGGTCCAAACGACGTCTTGATGCGTTCTTAGCTTGGTTCCAAAACTCTTAAACTAGCTAACCTTCTGTAAATCCATTGAAGTTGTAGCCAAATGTAGGAAAAGACCGTTCAGAATGGAACCGTTGAAATTCGTTCGACCGCCGAAACTCGATGTTCTCATGAGCATGCGTCCGTTGCCGCTGACCGATTTACAGTACTGTAGTTACCAGTCTCTACTCGTGTATCAGGAATCACGGTTGCCGCTGTGGTAGTATTATTATTTTTCATTTATTAATGCTTTAGCAGTTTACATGCTAACTTCCTCACAAAGTAGAGACTATTTAAAATAGTTCATCCGCATCTCAGAAAATTTCCTGCGTGATTCTGCCAGTTTATGTTTTACCGCCACTCGCTGCAGTATACGGCCACGGGGGAGGGGGGAGGGGGGGGGGGGGGGACTCCCTTATATGGCCTATACGGGTATGTGCCGCAGGATAGGGTATGGTTTTTGAGTTGCCGAGGTCTGGGATAGGGTATCCTTTTTATGGTTTTGATTTGGGAAAGGGTATTGATTTTGATATACTTGTCGTTGGCGCCATGCTTAGCGCTCTTTTGACCACACTGACAGCTTATAATTAAAATACCATATTAAAACAAAACAACGGCTTTCAACGCGGTAATTTTAATTTAAAACTGTTCGGTATCTGGGATAGGGTATAGATTTTTTGCTTCGCGTCTGGGATAGGGTATATATTTTTTTGCTTCAAGTCTGGGATAGGATTACCCTGGGTACCAGAGGGTCTATTGCCCTCCCTAAGCCTTCTTCTAAACTTTGGCTTAGAGAGGGCAATAGAAACTCTGGCACCCAGGGTAGGATAGGATATGGTAAACGGCATTTTTAGGTCTGGGATAGGGTCAAGGTTTTGAGGTCAGTCTCGCGGCACATCCCTACTCAAAAATCTTCTCAGTACCCCTCCCACCGGTTCTACGGCATAGCCAATCAACCAGTGCATGGTATGGGCTCCTGAATCAACTCATGACACTAGACCTCATGCCTATATATGTGGTTTCAAAGAGCATTTATATTAGTTAACTCCAAGGAAGAGTTGGGCCAAATCAGCCCAAGTGTATTTGAGTGACTCTTTAATTTATAGAGCCGAATTGATAGGAAGGGCCAAATTGGAAATTCTTGGAGCCAAATTGGACATTCGTGGGGACAAATTAGTTTCTATTAGGGCTGTTTTGGCTTCATTTTCCAAAACGGCTCCTTTAGGGGCCGAATCAGCCCAAGTGACTTTGGGGCTGATTTGGCTTTTGGGGTCAAAACAGCTCTTTTCAATTTACAGTGTATAATCTAATATTTTCATGCCGGGACATATTTTCATATGAAACAATAGGATATTCGTACGTCAGCTGCTCTACATGAGAAAACTAATGAAAGTGAAAGTGCTTACCGAATACATTTTCAGAAATGATGTAATTCTGTATATTTAACGAACCAATGAGCATCGCGAACGCGTCCAATAAATGCCCGCGAAGGGTTCAGATCGGCTAAGAAATCTTCCAAGCAGAGCGACGACCAAGAGTTCCAATTCAAAACTCAGCTGAAAAAGTACGACCAATCAAGGTATTTATTAGAAATAGATTTAACTTGTATTCGATCGACTGAACTCCGCAATGGGATAAGAAATAATGACTACTAGCTGAAAATATATTGCCCGCGATGTTTTGCCGAAATTCGCCGAATAGAACATGATTATGTGTCCTCTACAATTCTCAAACTCATTAATAATTCATGAGCTTCTTAGTCAATCAGAGTATACTGCATTTGATCAGGTGGATGAGTTTGGAAACCCAATGAAACACCAGTTGAAAATCACTAGTGTTTGGAACAGATTTTCATCACTTATGATGAATAACTGTTCTTAATCATCATATTCATGAACCGCTCACTACTTATATACTGATAAACTACAACTAAGAAGTGAAGAAGTAAAGAAACGACATAGAAAGAAAAAGTGTGCCTCCACCGGCTGGAGTTCGAACCTCGACGACCCTTCCAACTGCTTGTACTAACTCGTCACCACGGTAAACAATACTTGCTAATCATGTTTGAAAAGAAGCGAGTAAATGTTCCGTTTAGCCATTCGCTGATGAGACGTAATTTCAAACACTCATTGTTCGTGTGTCATCAGGGGATCCAAATATTGAGGAAACATATAAACCCTCGAGGCTACGCCTACGTGTTTGAAATAGTACTAGACCATATCGACGTTCTTCTACTTTTTGGGCTCTGTATATTCTCCATCGTCGTCGTCAACGTCGCAAAAGACGGTAGCGGCATACATCGTTCATTGAATTGCAACTCGTGGGAGAAGTGTTTCAAGTAAGACAGACTTGTTCACAAACTCCTATATAATCAAATAAGCCAAGTGTTTTTTTAAAAAGTAAGCCAAGTTTTTTTAAACAAATATTTCTTTTCAAAAACAAGCGTTCTCGGTTTGTGAAGAGTAAAACACGATCTGTGTCGACCTTTCGCGCCGTCAACCAATCACATTGCAAATTGCATACGTGGTCGCTATGTCATGCTATGTTGACGCACGGCTCAATCACGGTTTCTGGGAAACCATCCTCCCACCCCTCCCTTGGGTATACATGTGTAATTAATGTTTAGCCGTTAACTTTTCAGGGTAAAACAGCGGGATGGGTGGGAATTTCTGGGAAACAACCACCCCTCTCTTGGGCATACATGGGTGAAACGGGTGGGTGGCGGGGGTGGGAGGATTTCGATTGCTATAAACCGTGCTTGATTTCTCCTGTTGTCGTATGATATACATTTTCCAAGAATCTTGCAACTCTTAGTCGATTTTTTGGGATCTGTGGAAGTGTATTTCCGCGATATGTTTTATATATCTATAAGTTTGTATCCACTGAGAGCGAAGCTTCAAAGAACAATTTCTGAAATTTCCGTCCGCGACCTTGACATAATTTTGTTTGATCAAAACGCTTGATTAAAAAAAAAAGGTGCTATATTCAGTTTTGGATCGTATAACTGTACCGAAATACTTAAAGTTAAAATCTTAAGTCAAAATTCCTACAGGAAGTCTGATTATTTTAGCCATGATTTCTGTCCGCCATTACTCGGACTTACTAGACGTCATAGTAGCAACCCACTAGGCTAAAGTAGTGTATTCGCGCGCTCATAATACAGTTCGGGCTTCCTGTGGCTCAGGTGTGTACATATAGCTCGGGCTTCCTGTGGCTCATCTCGCTAACCACATAAAAATACACAAGTGTGAGCCAAAGGAAGCCCGAACTGTATTATGAGCGCGCGCTAAATCAACACATACACAGCAGAATGAAGTCAAAAGGTATTTTATTATATTTCACAATTTGCTAAGAAATAATGGATTAACATCAGTGGCAAATACACAAAATGAGAGGATGGTTAGCCTGTGGTCTACACAGTCCAGCTCATTTCAGACAGTCAGGCGTTGCCATGGATGCTGCATGGAGAGCAAGCTATCATCTTCAAAAACGCAGTTTTAGAAAGATCGATTAGAGGTGGAAAATAGCATTTACAAACAGGTTTTGCTAATAGCTATACCGATCTCGTACACTTGAAGGCCTTTAAATCAATTAAGTCAGATATATTTTGCTCTCCAGTACAACCACGTGATTTGTAAGTAGCGAAAGGTTATTACGCTATTACTGAATTGTGTAGTTCGGACCACACGGCGAGGCAATTATTTGTCAGGTAAACCCGGTTGCTGCTCGATTTTGTATGTTTAGAGATCGTCTAGATGTCTCATAGAGAAAGAGTTTGAGCTACATCTAACCAAATAGAGATGAAACAACGGTGAGCATCCTACATTCTAGACTAGATATTTGAACCTTCGATGAAAAATGTATGGAACTGACAGAAATTAACCGCGAATTTTGATTGGCAATTAGACCATGGTTTCTTTCCCAGAAGCAGTCAGTCAGAAAGTGATGTTCAATTCAAACAGTTTTCAATAAACGATCAGAAAATGTTTACATCAATCCTTTTTTCAGAAATGGAATTTAAAATCCGTGGCCCTCCACAAGAAGTTCAAAGAAACGGAGCACCAAGTTACATACTCCACGACCCATTCCTTATCAATGCTCTAGACTACGAACGCCGAACATTAGACCAACTCGCACAAGCTCTTCGCGTTACTGTCGCGTATACATGGAAACAGCGCCCTGAGGAAATAAAATTCAGGGGAGGAAGAAAATATGTGGACCCCACCACAGATCGCACTGGAAGGGACGTCGAGTATCTCCTTAAAAATATGGATTACTACGTTGAAACATACGCCGGAATTTTGGGCGTCTCAGAGGACGAGCTCAAGGAGAAGATGGATTTCCTTCTTGACGGCATAAGGAACCGACTGGCTCACCAGGACTACCTTGGGTGTACCTGGGGAGCATCTGGAGATAACGAAGAGTGCAGGTTATTGAAGAATGACACGGCAAAGAAGTGTCTGGAGCACTGTGAAGAGTTAGTGACATGGATTGGAAGGGCACGTTTCTACTCATCAATAAAAAAACAGGTATGTGACATCTACCGGTACTTCAAAAAATATTGTCAAATGACCAAGAGAAAACTTTACAAAGGACCGATTCCAAGACCAAAATTGTTGTGGTGATCACAATCCATACGTTCCACAGCCATGCTGAACACAAACTACGATGTGACAAGAAATCCAAAAATATTCGTCTTAAACAAGAAGTTCCGGTATAAAAGGTTTTGAGGGTTTAAGATAAGCAATAGAGGTAATCGGCTAACTCTGTTGCCACCTGATTCAGATCATGATGTAAACAGATGCTACTATGGGGAATTATTCCTTTTTCATTCTAATCATAATGCAGTCATGCCTATCTGAATAACATTAAGTAGTGGTCCGGTTAAGAACGATAGCACTGAACGGCAAGGAATGTAAAAGGTGTTAATTTTCTATTCTTCTCTCTCGTAATTTCATTGGTTGATACTCATAAATTGAATAGAAAACCATCGAAATAATGCATTTTTATATGATATTTTTTGAAGTTTCAATTTATTTTTGATCAAAATGACTATGGTTTAATTTCGAAGAATATCGACCGAGGGGAAAGTTATCAAATTTGCGATCGAAAGATCTTTTGTTTTCTCCCTTTCCCATTGGCTGAATGGTGGTTTCTTTGAGATTTCACAGTAAAAATAGCCCATAGCATACAAACTACTTTATTTTCTGGGTGTAGTTTGGACTGTAGACATCTCATACAGCACTTAAGTCATATTCACGCAAAATCGACCGTGAGGATGTGCTCATTGCCGCGGCTCTATTGTTTTTACTACAGTTCTTACGCGGACCATTACTTAATTTCAAAGAGTAAATTCTCCAGAGTAATGAATGTGATGTAAAGTGGTAAGCTGTAATGCTAAGTGTGCACGCCCTAAGAGGGAAAGAGAAAATATCTCTGACCCAAGTGGGACTCGAACCCAACGATCTCCAGGTTACATGTCTGGCGCTCTACCAACTGAGCTATCAAGTCAGATGAGAGCAATCGTGGGTATTGGTGCGTTATATGGGGTCACGGCGATTATATATGTATATGTAGGTATGATATAAATTCATGTTTGCCGCGTAGCACTGTAAGTGTAAAGAATGTGATGTAAAGTGGTAAGCTGTAGTGCTAAGTGTGCACGCCCTACGAGGGAAAGAGAAAAAATCTCTGACCCAAGTGGGATTCGAACCCAACGACCTCCAGGTTACATGTCTGGCGCTCTACCAACTGAGCTATCAAGTCAGATGAGAGCAATCGTGGGTATTGGTGTCGTAATGTCTGTTTACATCACATGATCTGAATTGGGTGGCAACAGAGTTAGCCGATTACCTCTATCAGTAGGGAGCACTAGAGCGGAGCATCACGGAGATGTTCACTGCACAAAGGCTGAGTGACAACTGAAGGTGTCAGTGGCCTGGCCATGGCCCTTTTATACCGGAACTTCCTGTTTTATGTTTTTGACCCCAAAAACAACCAAATTTCGGTCGTTCGTCGTATGGTGCCACTACGACGAAATTCGACCATTTACTTGTCAATTTTTTTGTCTTCCAAAACGACACACAGTGTCGAAAATATCCAAATCAGTGAAAAATATTAACAAAGGACCAAATTAAAAGATCAAATAAAAACTATGAATTTTGCAGAGAGTTTACTGTCGAATTACTGAAGTGTGTTCCAATCACTTCGCGATTTTTGACCAGCGGTTTGCTGTCGCTCTTGCAAATGCATATTTCCATTCAAAACTTCGTTCTTTCCTTTCCTTTTTGAAAATTAGCTACAGGAACGGGTTCGAGTAATGGCGAACATAAAAACTCAAGATTCGGACCCCCAAAAATAAGACTTCCGTCTTCATATCATAAAACGGTGTGGAAAATATAGCAACTTTACTTTAAACTGAAATACGCGAAAATATCACTATCTCAAAATTTGATGGTAGTGGCACTTAGAATTACCCTATTTCATTATGACGCAACATCAAAACATGCTATTGTTTTACGCTAAAGATCATGGTCTAGAGAGGAGGATAGTTAAGTACAGATTTCACGGACAGAATATAGATGTAACCCCCAAATGCAGTAGATTTATTGTGATAAACATAAGTTCTTATTATATTGGGAGCAATTTGCTAATTTTAAGGAAAGCGACCTTGGCAGATCAGCTTTATTTCGTATGCCTATCGGTTAAAGAGTGTTTTGACCCACTAAAATGGCGGCTGTTTATCGTGACGTCATAATGAAGTAGGTGTATACAGACACCCCGATTGGTTAGAAACCATGCATGTGATAAGAAATGGTTCGTTATTTTATGAAATCATCAGTATAACTTCCTTTCTTGTCTATTATATACATATCAAAAGCTTGGAAAAGGAAAATTGAATTTTAAATGATTATGTATGAAATTGTATGAAACGTTTCCTAGTGTAACAACGCCTTTAGTCTATTCTGCGTAATTTTCCATAGATGTATCCGTGAATGCAGTCCAGGAGGATCGTATTTAGTTCAAGTGTGAACAGTTACGGACCATAGTTTATAGTAATACTGTTTTTATTGTCACATAGGTGAACTTGGTCTTGGAAAACATCCAAGAGATGCAAGAAGCATTAGAAGATTTCGAAAATCTCACGAGGTCCCTGAATGACAGAAAGAAGGTGGAGAGCTGGAATAAAACAGCAAAAGCAAAAAAACTACTGGAGGATCTCATGGAGGAATTGGACGAAGAGGAATACATGGGAGGGGCATTCGACGATCGTCCCGTCACACATCTTATTAACATGGTGTTGGCACCAAGAGTAAAAAAGCTGTAAAACAGTGAAGTCTAGAGTCTACATAAGCCATCGTGTATGTGATCTCCTTCGCAGCCGTTCTTTGTATCGGTTCCACACTCCCTCCCTAGCTGCGAAGGAGACTATCATGTATGCCGCTTTCTATTATCTTCATGCATATATGGCCCGTTGTTCAGTCGTCATTTTCATCACGTGTTGGACGTTAAGGCATGGGTCAACACTAAAACACGGCTAACATTGATTATCTCTGTTATGAAATTGGTTTTAGCGAATCTTTACCAAATTGCACATACTAACAACTCGTGAACCTTAATGCTTTAAAGTGAAAACTGCAGTCATGTGACATGTCACGCGAACCTTCCTCGTGTGAACTTTCAACGGCAAATGGGGCAATGAGGAAAACCCTTTAAGAACCGTTTTGGTTTTAAAATATTGGGAACTGGGAGACACTTCAATCTGTCCTCACACCATGACTTTTATCAGGAGCCCATTACCAGGAGCGTACCTATGTGATGGGTAGCGCCCACAGCACAGTAGACGATGTGGCTATTTATAGTCGCGAAGTTCTGGTATGCGATTACGTTGTCTTTTGTTCTCTTGCGCTTTAGTATTTTTAGCAGTTTGAACCGTGTTAATTACAATTTTTCAGTGCGTCCTGATTGGTTAAAAGTGATGGCCTTTGTTTCTTCTCGCGGGAAACACAAAGCTAAAAATAGCTACATCATCTGTTCTGCTGTTGGACAGACCTAATCTGGGAGATGCACGCTCCTGGTAATGGGCTCCTGCTTCTATTTATTGGTAAGGAGAAAACCGCTGATCAATAAATCGAGTACAATGTCACGTGACCTGTTTTGCTCAATATCTCCTTATGGATAAAAAGATGTTCTACTGCGAGGGTAGATTATTAAAGGCTGTCATAAGAGAAACAGGAAAACTCTGTGTACCTTGACGTGACAAGAATACTCATTGCCCTATTCGCTATTGAAATTGTATGTAGGGATCACGTGACACCTCACTTGCATAATTGTGATCTTCAAAATATCGAAGTATATAATTTGGTGTAGTTGGTAAAAAGGTAGATACTTAAAGTGAACATTATCGTTTTAGCCTCACCAGGCCTCAACGTACTTGAATAGTTTACGGTTAGGGTTAGGGCATAACCGGAAGGCATTTCATGTTACCAGACTGATGGACCTATCCTATCTAAGCACTTATCATCAATCAATCAATCAATCAATCAATCAATTGATGAACCAATCATCCCCTGCCTTAAGCATTCAAATGGTTTACTAGAACTTCTCGTGTTTGATAATTTACTGAAGGTTCGTCAAACGTTTCAACTAACTCTAGAGAAACTGAGAAATGTTGCGAGTGAGGATAATTGAAGTTTTGATTATCAAATTAAACGCGCTGTTTTGATTTATATTATGATGGAAAATTAATGTTTCCTATATGTCAAATATTACATAGCCAAGTCGAGTCAAACTATAACAAACATTCAGAATTTCAAGTCAGCTTGGATCTCCTTGTTTCTGTTGGTTTATCAAGTGAGGAGTTGATGACGTCATGTAACACCTTTATTTTTACAGTGCGACTACTGAAACGAGAGCTAAACACATTGCAGCATTCCAAACTTCAAATCCTAGCATATCCACGCGGCAATTTTCTTCATTCAAACTGAGACTTCGACTTCAGAACTAGTCCACAAAATTTGCCTTTTACCGGATCGAAGCTCAAGCAAAAATGCCATTGGCTTGTACTCGACACTGATTGGCTCAAGTAATCGTAAGTTGGAATGCTTTGTTTTCATTCTGCAATGTGATTGGTTCTCGTTGTCTAAGTGCAATGTGATTGGTTCTCGTTGTCAAAGTGCAATGTGATTGGTTCTCGTTGTCTAAGTGCAATGTGATTGGTTCTCGTTGTCTAAGTGCAATGTGATTGGTTCTCGTTGTCTAAGTGCAATGTGATTGGTTCTCGTTGTCTAAGTGCAATGTGATTGGTTCTCGTTGTCTAAGTGCAATGTGATTGGTTCTCGTTGTCTAAGTGCAATGTGATTGGTTCTCGTTGTCTAAGTGCAATGTGATTGGTTCTCGTTGTCTAAGTGCAATGTGATTGGTTCTCGTTGTCTAAGTGCAATGTGATTGGTTCTCGTTGTCTAAGTGCATTGTGATTGGTTCTCGTTGTCTAAGTGCAATGTGATTGGTTCTCGTTGTCTGAGTGGCCCCGGTTACAGTAGTCACGCTGTAAAGTGTCCTATCATCTATATATATTTTTTTTGTATATTATACAATTTTTTTCTTCTCAGAAGAGAAGGCGTTGCTTGTGTTATACTTCTTACATCTCTTTTCAAGCTCATTAATAATTCATGAGGTGAATACAATAGAAATCACGACAACGACGAGTATTTAGAAATCATTTCCAAATACAGCTCGCATTTCAAGACTTTTAGATCGCTAATTGTATCATTAAAGTGGAGTTTGAGAAGCCATGTAAAACACATACAAGGAGCTTGTTTTAGAAGCGAGTTTCTAAATACAGTGAGAGGCGGTTGAAAAACCTCGGCTTTGCCTTCTAACTGACAGCTCCTTGTGTTCTATATATTACTTCTCACAGCACCTTACCACCATTGCTATATATACGCGATGACGCGACACAAGGCGCGACGTGTAGTTTGATAAACAGTAAATAATTTATTTCACTTTGGTGGAAAAAATATATTTAGAAATAGTCCAGAAATGCATTATTATGACATAGAAATATATGTACACTATAAACATAAACACTTTTTCAGTTCTAGTATTTTTGTGATCGTGGTCACTATTTACCAACCAGGGGCCTCGCTTAATAAAGCAACTTCAATTATTTTCCTATTTCTTCAGAATTTGAAATGCTGGCAGACGCACGAAATAGATGTTGTGGAGTTTAGTTTCTTTTCTTCGATTCATTTTTCCTTGGATCTGTACTGTTCCAAAATCAACTTCCCCTCAATTCGATCCTGTAAATCCCTCAGTTGAACCTAGCTAGACCTGCGATCGGCGTAGCGTTCGCAACGTTCAAATGAAAACCGGGACAGACCCGCATAGCTCTATCCCAGCGATCGTGATGCGGCTGCGATCGATGGAGAGTGGTTTCCATGTGATTGTTACGATCGCCTTTACATTTTCAGCCGGATCGCAGCGAAAGCGAGGTTTAGGTTTTCATCATTGTGGGTAGGGTATGAGATTAGGATATTGATCCATGATTAACAATTCAGCCTCGGTTATTACTAGTACTTTTGCTTTAATCATTTGTTACCACCGTTTCCATTCGGTGCTACGCAATGGTGCGAGCGTTAGACTACCGTCAATCATACAAAGTGGGAGGGGCTAATTACTTTACTTATTGGCGTTAGCCTGAGTATATTTACTGACCTCAACAAGAAATTAAAGCATGTTGAAGTAAAGCTGTTTTTAAAGTGCGTTTTAGATTTTAAGTGTTTACAAAGGTGAAAGTCGGATCATACTCTGGACCCAGCTAAACCAGTGAAACCACAGATCGAATTGGAATTTAGCGTGTTCGGTTTTGTAGAGAGGAAAACCGGAGAAAAACTTGGTTTCAACCGTCAGGTCTTTCGTTCCCAACCCCCTAGTGCAAGTGACGGTGTTCGCAATACTTGCCTCATAAATTTTCAGTCTGCTACGGCCTTGTTTTTTTTTAAAGCTATTTGCATTTATACAAAATAGCTTCTATGTCATCGGTTATATCGTACGGCATTTGTGGTCAAAATATTACTTACAGGGGGTAGAGTGGTTTGGTCAAGTGATAACAATACAGTAAGTAGCTGCATCAATGCCTTTGTTTAAGCTAAAAAGGTGGGGCAGCCTTCACCTTCTCGGAACCTGGAATAGTACTGGCTATCCAAACAATGCCTAACCCTGAAACAATACAAACCCTAACCCTAAAACAATGGAATTCTTTGTCAGTGCAGTCCAATAAAATGCAAGGTTTTGAGAGATGAAGGCCTCCTGATAAAGGTAAAAGCGCTAGCAGTTGTTAGCTTCTGTCAAAAGTAAGGTTTTTAAAGAAGATATTTCAAACGTTTCGATAAATGATTAGGGTTAGTATTGTCGTACCGTGGGGTACCCGGCAGGGGGAGAATTGTATTACATTTCACCAGCCGAGATCTGAAGCAACATCGATTGAATGGAGAAAGGATTGGTCTCCCTATAACTCGCCATTCTCTTTGCTGATATTTCAAATGTGCTCTCCCTTGATACACTACTGTACTGAACTATATGGTAATACGGGCAATCGGAAAACTCGACTCAATCGGGTCGACTGTCAACGTGAGCGAAAACCAGCGAACACAGGGCAGTGAACTCAAACGCGGAAATCGTTATTTGGTGTACTAAAATTTAAACAGGCTATTGAATAATGAATAGGCTACACACACAGTCAGGGGCGTAGCCAGAATTTTTTTGGAGTGATGCACAATTGTGAAATTTCAACTCAAAGGGCCATACCCCCCGCTTCACCCCCTAAAACAAGCTACTATTTCTTCTTTCAAAAAAATTCGAGTGACGCATGCACGTGCGTCCGGGCGTACAGGTAGATACGCCCCTGATAGTGGGATTTATTTAGCAGCACGATAACTTTATTGACCATTTTTGAGACGTGAATTTCAATGTTTGAAATCAGAAGCAGATACTTCGAAAAATCGCGCGACAAAGGTCCAGAGGCAGCCCACGTAAAGAATAATTAATTGCAAAATGTTTATCCTGGTTCCTTCACAGATTTGATTTAAAGATTTAAGCAAATAGCTTCATGTACGTTTTACGTACCTACGTTTGTTTTGGTTGAAAGTTCACGCGACGAACGTAACGCACCTGGCTTGGGATCAGTACAAAAACCTTAGGTTTGCATTCTAAAATTAACGAAATATACCGCGTGCCAATCGGATAAACATGGTTTCTCCTTATTACGGCTAACGAATGGTTAATTCGAGCAGGCGAGCATCTTGTTCTTATGCCGGGCGAGCAGGGGCAATTGATCGAGCGCGCACTTTTTTTTGCTAGCGTTCGAGACTAAAACTGAATGACGAGCAATTTTGACAGATCAGTCTCTTATTTGGTTACGATTTTCAATGGTTACAATCGACAATACCACTTAAATACCGTTCAGCCTCGCACTAGGAAGTTTCAGGACGAGTTTAGAAGGGAAAAAACAAAGGTTTCCATAGTCCAGTTTTGCATTCAAGAATTACCGCTGGATGCGATGACTACAGACGCATTTACTCAATGTTAAATATTCATACCAGCGGCAAGATGGGTTATTCACAACTCTATGTATTGTTGTAGTTTGAACTTATGCACTTTATCGCTGGTATTTGTGAATGTTTTACATCAGAATGAGACGAACGTCGAGTAAATGCGTCTGTAATCATCGCATCCAGCGGTAATCGGTCCGTTTCAGAACGAGTTCAGAAGGGGAGAAACTAAGGTTTTTACTCTCTTGGGATTAAACATGGCCGCCGTACATCCCAGGTATGGAGAATATACGTATCCACACAAGGCCGCTGCGTGATAGTCTCGTTCAGGGGAAAAGGACTTTTGCACGAAATGGTTTTCTTGGGGCATTTGGGGTACCTCTGGTAAGATTCATTTTGACGAGGCAATCGAGATCAGCTTACACTGAACTAACCTCCCATGACTCACGCAGCAACTTTAACTTAAAATAGCTTTATTTTCTTAGTCAACTGTTAAGCCATGGCCACTTCAAGTTATAATAGTTAATTTACTACGAACAACAGCGAAGCATTTTTGAAAGTCTAGTTAACACATAAATATAATTTTCTCCTCAATCTCTCCATTTTACCACACCGTCTTATTACCCTTCTATATATTTCTTTCACGTCTATAGCTAACTGTATGCCTTCTGAACGCCGCTACGGCTTTCTTAAATTCCCACCTTAATCCTAAGAGCTGTTATCCCTTTGCGTCGAAGCTGGAAAATCGATTTTTCTATTTTGTTTTCTTCCAAAACTTTACTATATGTGGAGACGGCTTCCCTTGATCATGTTCATGACCCTCACTGCAAATGAGGCCCCATGCAGGGCTAAATGATCCAACGCCTTTGCATAACATCGTCTAAGGGAAGGGAAGTTTCTTTATTAGGGGGGAGGGGGTGGGCTAGGGGATCTGTACTATCTTAAATTTTCGGTGGCCCCCAGTCCACACACCCCCCCCCCCCCCCCCCCCCCTCCCGATAAAAAAACGTACCTTCCCTAACAGAATGGAACCATTTCAACGTCATGGATGTCGTACAGTAACCGTGCTGTAATCATTGCCGCAACTTGCCCACTCATACGAAAATCAGGGAGGTGGGAGGATCCAATAGTAGTCGATGTAAAAACGCTATTTTCAATCAAACCATAACTAACTAAACACTAAGAGTGATCTTACGGAACCCCCGGTATTTGTGTAGCGTTGCGTGAAGACACAAATAACGGCTGCAAAGGAGACTACTTAAATAGAGATTAGAAAATTAGCTCACTTTTGATGTGTGCTTCACATGGCACCACAAAGTTTCACGTCGAGGCTCCGGGGGAAATTAAATTTATTTGTTTCTCGGACAATAGAATAACTGATTTAGTTTACCCCGGACCTTTGTGCGTGACAAGTAAAGCATATATCGAAAGTGCTC
Source organism: Actinernus sp. WN-2022 (assembly GCA_030867875.1). Taxonomy (NCBI): domain Eukaryota; kingdom Metazoa; phylum Cnidaria; class Anthozoa; order Actiniaria; family Actinernidae; genus Actinernus; species Actinernus sp. WN-2022. The sequence continues at coordinate 36,549,393 of JAOWCC010000577.1, forward strand.
TATTCCAATATTTTGTTTTATAAAATTATTTAGATAGTACGCGCGTTCTGATTGGCTGATAGCCATGTTTTCATCAGCCTGTGCAAACATGGGAATGACGTCACCCCGTAAGTGCCTCTTTTATCAAAATAACTATTTTATGAAAGAAATGAAACAGATTTTCCATGTTTGCACTCATGCAAACCTCGGTACAGTTCTGCTCTCGAATTCTCCAAAACTTACCGAGGTTTGCACGAGCCTGTGCACACACGGCCGGAAGAGCTGTTTATTTCTTAATTGTTTCATTTTGGCTAGATGCGGACTAGTAGATTTACCATTTCGATTTGCCACTTTTTTAGTGTCAACAGCTCAATCAGTGTTAGAAATACCCAAATTAGAAAACATTGTCCCAAATGAGCAAGTTTACCAGTAAAATCCTGTCCGCCATTACTGGAAGCCGCTCCCTTCATTCACCGGAAGTGACGTCAAACGCGCACCATGACAACCAGCGTGGCTACCTTTTTATGCTCACTATTTCGCGCGAACCTCGCAAGAATAAGTAACTTTATTCTTGGGTAAGATAACTTTTTAGTAGACATATGCCTCCAATGCGTTGTGCAGGCGAGCGTTGCGCGTATAACATCACTTCCGCTGAATAGAGCTGAACAACTGAGGGAACGGCCTCCACTAACAGCGGACGTTTAGATTTCAAAAACTAAGACTTCCCGTCGTCGTATCGAAAAACGGTTTGGACTGATAATAACTCTACTTTATGAATATCAAAAACATTGATACGTGTCATGTCAAAATTTGATCGTAGTGGCACTTTAATTAAAATTGCTCTATCTACCGAGCCAACAATATCGGAGATGTTCCACAAGTCAGGGAGTGATATCTTCCCGGTCGTCCATCAATTGATCCAGCTACTTCCTCCCTCCCCCACGTCCTCTCTTCCGATACCCTTTGCCCTTCCACTTCCCTCTTCCTCTTTGGAATTTCCGGCCCCCTCGCTGATATCCCGTTCCTTCGTTTTCGTCTCTACCCTGGTATCCACCCCGTGCTCTTCTGCGTGAACCGCTCCTTCCAAAGTACGAGAACTGATTGCTAAAGTCAACGGAACTCTCCGAGTGTTCTCCTATGAGCGTGAATGTCTTGACAGGCGAGTCTCCAATCTCATCTGGATCCATCTCGATATAGTCTGAAGAGGGCGGTCGACTCAATGTTGTACTTGCAGTATATTCAGGTGAGGTTTGGTTTGATCTAAAAAATACAACGGAAAGTTACCGGAGCGGTTTGCTATTTCACAAAAGAGAACTAGAGAACATGAACTGTGGGAAAAAGCATATTGACGAGGGGCTATTGTTGTAGAGCAGAGCACATTTCGTTTTATGAGTGGAATAAAAATACGGCCTGTCCGTAGCCTTACAGTAACCGTACTATCTGTACGTACCGCAACCGTACTATCTGACCTTACCGTAACCGTACTATCTGACCTTACCGTAACCGTACTATCTAACCTTACCGTAACAACTTACCGTGCCTCTGTAATTTGATCAGAAAAATAAAAACAATGGGAAGCCATTTCAACTTCATCATTGCCGTAAACTTGCCCACTCATACTATACGAAATCTGCTCTGGTGTATAAGGTACGGATCCGTAAGGTACCGACCCGACAAGAAGTGTATTGGCTGTAGCCGGGTTAAAGTTTGCGCATACGCACAGACCGTGTGCATTCCAGATGAGCAGGTGAGCGCCCAAGTTCTCGCTTCGTGGATTTCATGCTCGTGACAAGTTTAGAGTCACTTTTCGTTTACACTCAGTGAGTCAGTAATGGGTAGAATACCTTCTAGCAACATATTTTTGCACATGATAACAGGAACTCATCTCGGAAGAATCTATATAGTCATTTAGCTAGCCTGGTTTTCACTAGCGATGGAAGCAGAAGCACGAGTGTATGCAATGTTCTAGTGAAAATGAACACGAACATTACATTGCCAAGGGACCTGAAAATGACCATTCTGATTCTTATGCATGCTTCTGCTTAAGTTTACTTTGTTTTCACTGGAACATACGCGACGGAAACAGATGCGTAAGAAAAAGGAAACCTTCCGTTCCTTAAGGTCGGCACACACGAAGAGACAAGTCCCTGGGACAAGTCCTTGGGACAAATCCCTTGTGTTCAGACGAGGGGACGTGTTGCAGGGACATTGTGATTTTAGCAGACGCCATCTTGAAATAGAGTTCGTAAGGGCTTGTGGGAAACTAAAATGACGCTTTACGATTTATATATTTTCATTTTGACTCAGGGACATGCATGTTGCATGAACAGTTCACACGAGGGGACAATCACATTTTGTCCCCGGGACTTGTCACCTCAATTCAAACCAGTTTGATTCGAAGGGAAAAGTACCGGAGACAAACAAAATGTTGTCCCCGCGACAAGATTTTTCCTAGTTGAGATGAGGGAACAAGTCCCAGGGACTTGTCCCTTCGTGTGTACCGACCTTTATGCTTGATTTTCACAGAACATACCGTTCCTTTGGGGCCAATCATTAAACTTCTTAGGGGAGGGGTGGGTGTTCTACTGTCTGCATGTATGTAATTTGTTTGTTCTGACCTCTCGAGTGAGTCGATTATTTCCCAATACGGGTGCATGATTGTTTTTTCTCGTTCGACAGTTTTTTCTTGCCCAAAACTTCGCTTGTGTTCCTTTGTAAGATTTGATTTTTCAAAAAGGCAGCGTACAGGATATTTGTTTTGGAAAACGCACATGTCCCCCTCCCCAAAGAACTTAAATGGTTGGCTCCTTATACTTCCGCTTCCGTCGATAGTGAAAACCAGCCTTAATCAAAGACAGAGCGTGACGCTCAAATCCACTACTTCAGTACTGCGATTACCTTCTTGTGCTGCAAGGTCTCTTTGTAATTATATTCACGACTTTGAAGAAAAATAACAAAAGAAAACAACAGTTACGCATTTTAATGGTCTGATCGTCTACGCTAGGCCCAAATAATTTGGGGGGGGGGGGGGGGGGTGGAGGGGCAAGTTTACTAACTGTTGCCACGTCGTGAGGTAATACAATGGTGGAGGGGTGGGGGAGACATCAATAAGAAGGCTAACCTTTCTCCTTTCCTGGGGTAACTGTCGAAGCACCTTTGCGCTCCAGGCACACATTAGAATGTTCCCCGAAGTCCTCTTTAGGCACTCTCTTGTCACAAACAAAACATTTCTGAAAGTTTTCGTCACTGTCTTCACTGTCGGACTCCCTGGACCGGCGTACTTTCACTGTTCTCGACCTCTTCGTTTTCGGCAAGTCGCGCTCCGGTATTTTTCCCGACAGCACGGCGAGGGCCATCTCGTTCTCATAGTCAACATCGTCAAAATCGCTACCCGGCCGAGCTCTCTTAGAACGTCTAGAACTCCTACTTTGCTTGGTTCTCTCTTTCTGTCGAGACATCAACGCATCGTTTATATTTCTCGAGTTTCCAGAATCATTGGCAGGAATCTTTCCAGGTTTCGGCTTGGGAGGAGTCGTGATCCCATATTTAGCGAGAAGCTTTGCTTCTGGGTCCGAGTCCGACTCTGAACTGCTCTCGTAATCTTGTATTTCGGTATCCCTGGATGGGACGGTCGGGTCAGCTGTCGAGGGCTCATCAGTGTCATCGCTCTCGTCTTCCCGTGTATTTAACTTGAGGGGAATGTAATCTGGAGTGTCGCATGGCTCTTTGGCTGAAACATAAATTAAACTACGTAGTTGTGGTTCAGTAAGTTTTGTTGTCCGTAAATAGAACACGAAAACACAGGAGTGATCGAGTACGCATGTGATTCGTAACCGCTCGACCGGTTGTGGCACAACGGCGACATAGCGTTCAATACCTGAGAACGAAGTCTCTGGAGTTCAAATAGTTAAGTAAAATAAAATCTAACTTGGCCAAACTCACATGTTAAAGTCTTGTTTTGTTGTTTTTGGTGAGAGTTCACAGCCTTTGTTTTTTTTCCAGTTTGGGCGGGAAACTGGCGGGACGGCTCAAGCTAAGACGTAAACCAGTATTGTTTCTTAAAGTGCGTGCGCTGGGCTCAAGCTAAGACGTAAACCAGTATTGTTTCTTAAAGTGCGTGCGCTGGGCTCAAGCTAAGACGTAAACCAGTATTGTTTCTTAAAGTGCGTGCGCTGGGCTCAAGCTAAGGCGTAAACCAGTATTGTTTCTTAAAGTGCGTGCGCTGGGCTCAAGCTAAGACGAAAACCAGTATTGTTTCTTAAAGTGCGTGCACTGGGCTCAAGCTAAGACGTAAACCAGTATTGTTTCTTAAACTGCGTGCGCTGGGCTCAAGCTAAGACGTAAACCAGTATTGTTTCTTAAAGTGCCCATAAGCCCTAGCCAATCTTCGACTGATTTAAAAGTCAAACTGGAAAACAAAATGACCGACACAGGAAAAATAGTAATTGTAGTCTGCCAATTTCGTTCAAGGAATCAAATTCAAGACGTCATTTAAGGGATAACCTATATATAGTTCCTTTTGCTCTGTTTTTGTCTGCTCCACTTAATAAAAGATCATTCTCTAGGATTGTAAGTATAGAATGTCTGACACCTGAAAAACAACTGTACAAATGAAGACATTCAATGCTATGACTAAATTCATTTTCAACTCGTTTGCATAACGACCCTTAAATGACGTCATTTCAAGGATTTGTAATGATTTTTATAGCAATACTACAACCATAAATCGCCCAAAAACGGTTGAACAAGATTTAAAACACTTTTGTATTCCAACAATAACTTACCGGTTATTATAGGGAAATATTTCACGAGAAAGTCATTATTTGGTATACGAGACTGCTTTTCACTAAGGGCGCGTTCGATTAACAGACAGTATTCCTGTCATAATAGATGGAATAGTCTCTGGAAATCCCTGGTTCAGGCACATTTTGTGTTGTAAGCTCAAACGTTTGCCGACATATATTCACGATACATGTAGTAGTCCAGTGGCTAAAACATACCAATACAAGTGATAATTATTGTGTATTGTTATTCCGAAATACGGTCAATCGAACGCACCCTAAGGGTCATTCTCAGCCTCGGTTGGTGCGGACGAGAACCTAACTACTATTAAGTCCTAAATCACTTCTGAAACAGTGATATTTTTTGGCACAGCGAGTGCTGCTCCGGCCGTGAATCAACCGCACCACCTCCCCGCAATATTGATGTGTGTATTGAACGAGTTGTTGAACATCAGAGGTTTGTCTCAGGTTTGCCAGAGGGGAGCCGGGGTGACGCATTGGTTAAGCGCTTCGCCTCTCATCTCTGTGGTCCAGGTTCGAACCCCGGACGCGGTGCCATGTGAGTGGAGTTTGTTGGTATCTCGCCCTTGCTCCGAGGGTTTTTCTCCGGTTTCTCCAGTTTTCCACCCTCCTCAAACACCAACACGCAAAATTCCAATTCGAACTATGAATTCTCTGATTTTTTCTGAATTTCTAACGAGACCTGATACAACCATGGGGGCTGATCGAAGCCAGGTCCCCGCCAATCCACAGATCGAATTGGAATTTAGCGTGTTGGTTTTTGCGGAGGGAGGAAAACCGGAGAACCCGGAGAAAAACCCTCGGAGTAAGGGCGAGATAAACTCAACTCACATATGGCGCCGCATCCGGGAATCGAACCTGGGTCACAAGAGGTGAGACGAAGTGCTTAAAGTGCATATGAAGCGGAAATTAAGTTGAGCTAATGTACACATTGTGCAAATTATGGTGTTGCCATGGAAATTCTCATGGTCACACGCACCTTTCACCTTGAACATAAAATTCCAATTTCTCTCCTTGTTAACCAAAATAAGTTGCTTAAACTACTCACATACAATGCCTATACTGTTCCAAATCTCATTTTGGACCCACACCAACAAAATTGTGTTTGACAAAGGAGAATTTAGGGAAGCTTGTGTTATTTGTAGTGGAAGCCTGGGGCCAGAGTGTTTCCATGGCAACATCATAATTTGAACAATATGTATTTTCCATAGTACCACATATGTGCAAAGTTTCAATAGTTTTTATCCAATACTTGTAGAGATATTCTTCATTTTATGATTTGTCTCCAAGGCTGTGCAAACAAAATGACGTCATAGGTCATCTCATTTGCATATTACAAAAACCTGAATATCTCTGAAACGAGATGAGATGTTGACAAACGGAAAATGTCATTATTCCTCATTTCGAAAGCATTTTAACATAAGATGAACTTAATTTTCGCTTCGTATGCACTTTAAGGGTGCGTTTACCAATTTCGTCGCTAAGCAGCGACGTTGCTATGAAGGGTCGGCGCGCGCGCGCGCTCATGCAATGGCGGGAAAAACTTACTTCCGGTTTAGTGAAAAAGCAACGCGCGCGCTTTGCAATGCTCCACTCCTTCACTCTTCAGTTTTGTTTACATTTCGTAAAAGTTACAATGAAGTTGTTTTTGCTACTTGAACCCGGTTTTTTTTTACTTTCCATGCTTCAAGTTTACTTAATATAATGCCGAAAAAGAGCGAGAAAACCGAGAAAACCATTCTAGCTGCGGAGGGTCGCTGGACGAGGGAAAATTCCGATGTCAGTACGTGGAATTCGGGTGTCAAGTGCAAACTAATTTTCGTTCGGATTTCGACAAAGAAAGTTTGGAAAGTGCTCGGAAAGAGCTTGTTGATAACGAGGGGAGTCAGAATGTACTTACAAGTGAGCAGCTACACGTGAGAGGAGTCTTCGAAGAGTTTGGTTTTGAGCCACTTTCACAAGAAAGTAGCGAAGAAAAATACAGTGCCAACGAAAGAGAAATCAACTCCATTTTTACGGCGGCTCGTCACGATACTAAGGACTTGACTGGAAGTAATCGGTTAATAATGACTAAAACGTTTTCATATATTCTGATACCAGAGTGTTCTGATAGCCTGGACACTATTTCTAACTATAAAGAAGCAAAGACCGATACAACGTAGAACGTAGATTGTCGTTCACGGTTGCTTGCTTGAACAATTCGTCAACTATTTCTAAGGCCGGAAATGTCTGAAAAATGCGAAAGTTAATCATAAATACGGAAACGAACGATGGCAAGTTCCTATTAACTTGCGACCATTCCTTTAGGGCGAACAAAGCCTAAGGCCTACTTGCCGAATTTTGTAATTATTTCTTTATTGATCAATGGAGAATATTATAAGGATTACGAACATGTGCGAATGATATTACACATTATAGCAAGATATTCCTCTAGAATTGACATATTTAGCAGTGTTTTTGATTGCTATAGGATAGAAAATGGAGTCAGATTTTGATGTAAGCTTACCGTAAGTTGAATCGGGTTGTTTCTCCTCGACGCGACGTAAAGTATAAAAGTGAGTGACTTTATTTTAGTGTCAATGTATTATAATTTAGCTTTGCAGCTAATTGGGGACACGTCACTAGTCCTACGATTTTGAGAAGACGTGAAGGTCTGTATTATGTAAAGGCAACACCTTCTACTCAGTTATTTTAAGACCCTGAGTGTTGGTCAGGCCGGGGTTTGAACCTGCAACCTCCCGCTCGACAGACCGGCGCTTATTACAACCGGAAGGCGGTTAGACATGCGACTGATTATGGTGCAAATCGACTTCTTTGCGTGAATAAACCACTGGAATTAGATGTCTGATAATGCAGCTCTGTTTCAATTTCACTGATTTCATTTTCTTGTCCAATGCCTTTAGCTTTGCCCTCGCAAATTCCATCGGTACACGAGAATCCATGTATGTAAAGATAATTGCTTTGTAACCACCCAAACGCGGCCGCGCCCCGTGGGCCCTGGTAACAATATTATACTTCCGGTTTCACAAAAAATGAAACTGAGTTCGTGAAACAAAGGAAAGTCAATCCTTTTTCACATAAAAATTGCCCTGAAGTCGCATTGCACAGAGCCAAGCATGGGTTTAGCGAAAAAAAATAAAACACGGAAGTTATGACCATCTTACTGTTAAAATTCACGGGGAAAAATTCTAAAACGATCAATTTTCGGTATATCGTAAAACGCATGCTACACCTTTTGTGCCTAACCCAGACCAATGATATATGCAAATATGAAAGCACTATCCCAAAGCAATCAGGAGTTGATTGAATTTTTCTGCCTTGATGACGTAATAATGACGTCATACAATGACGTCATCAAAATAAAAAGGTCCGTCTCCCAGGAGTTCCCGAGTGATTTATTAATTATTTTACTCAAATTGTTGGCGTTTTATGGCGTTTTAAATTCTACTTAGCAACGGCCCAAAACAATTGGTAAACGCACCCTTAACCACTGCGTCAACCCCGGCTCCCCTGATTAGCCGGGTCCTGACTTTCATGCCGAGACCTACGGTTGTTTCAGGTCCCGTTAGAAATTCTGTCTCGCTCATGAGAATTCATTAGCGTAACCTCTTGTATCCAAGTTATTCCACATACAAACAAAAAACTCTGTATTATGCGTTTGCATGCTGTCATCGCCGCCATGTTGGAGGACGCTAAAGATTCCTCATTGGCTTCTCTTGTTAATTCCACCAACATGGCTGACAGACTGTTGTTTGAATCCCTGGTGATTGATTGATGACCAGCAATACTGTGAAATCAGTGGGCTCGCACCGACTTACCTTTAAGTTTCTCCTTCTTCTTTCCCCTTCTTCCATAAGTAAACGTGAACTTTCGTTTCTTCTGGCTGAAGATGTAACATGGCAAAAGACCAATCAACTTGAATTCCTTTAGTTTTTTAGCCGATGTCGACTGAAAAACCTTTGAACGCCCGGAGTAGACAATAATAAACGGCGAAGAACATTCAATTCCACTTCCCTCCTTCAGCAAACAAAAATAAACAAAAACGATACTCGCAACTTGGCAATCTCGTTCCCAGAGTCCGCGTTCCTTTTGGTCAGCACCAGATTGGTCACCGCTGGCCGAAAAACGCGCGGTCTCTGGCAACGAGATTGGCAACACAGCACACATCCTTTTCCGACGTTGGCAACATAGCACACATCCTTTTCCGACGTTGGCAACATAGCACACATCCTTTTCCGACGTTGGCAACATAGCACACATCCTTTTCCGACGTTGGCAACATAGCACACATCCTTTTCCGACGTCAGTAACCGAGGTGGATACAAGACACCACAAAAGAAACCGGTGCAGTTTCGCAACTTTTTATTCTTATTGTCCTTTCTTACAAACAAAATTATTCACTTAAAAAAACAAAGTCAACAAAGTGAACAAGTTCTTTTTAAAAGTCTCGACATAGTTAATCAAATAAACGTGCATAGTTAATCAAGGACGTTAAATTTAAAATTCTATACATCTTATTCAAGCGGCAGCCATCTCGACTATAAACAATGTATTTTGCGTACACAGCCTCGCATTGAAGGGTTTCAGAACGAGTTTGTGTACGCAAGAATAAAGGTGCCCGATTAGCGTTAATCCTGGATTACATGTTAACCGACGATTCTGGTTCTCTTTGTAAAGGAAGTCTTACTTTATTCTAGTATTACAAGTACACGTTACTACTAGTTCCTCATCAAACAACAACTTTAGGGAGTCCATGACTTACAAAATAGAACTATGAGGAACTGGGCCTGGGATTAAACATGCCGCCGTGTGTATAAGGAGTATTATTATTTAGCATGTTTCAAAACGTTTAACATAAAACTATTCATGTTAACGGAACCTCGGCTGAAAGACAATGTTTGCTCCCAAATGTTCCTTATGGATGACTCAATAGATTGCTGTTTGTTTTCTGTAAATCGTGCACTACCTGTTATTTATGGATCGATTTTCCTGTCCACAAACGTCATTTGAATTTCGTGCGCGCCGCCATCTTGGATTTCATGACGTTGGTATTGCAACAAAAGAGCTATTGTTTTCTGACAATAGAGGCCACATTGTGACGTCATAAGATCCAAGATGGCGGCGCGTAGGAAATTTAAATGATTTTTGTGGTCAGGAAAATCAGTCCATACCTGACACGTAGTGTACAATTTACAGGAGACAAACACAGCAATAGAATTAGTCATCCATAAAGGTGAAGTAATACGGGAAACAATTCTTGCAACTTGTCGCGCAACAATGTTGCGTTGCGAGTCACTTCTACTTTCTGCAACATGTTGCTGCAACTTCCAACACGGACATTTGTTGCGTGGCAAGTTGCTCGATTGGTAGTAATAAGAGCAACATCGCGCTGCAACTCGCAACGCAACATTGTTGCGCCACAAGTTGCAACAAATTGTTGCCCGTATTGCTTCACCTTAAGGGACATTAGAGAGCAAACATTGTTTTTCAGCCGAGGTTCCTTTAATAGAGTGGTTTTCGATTGAGTGTCGTAAAACCAAAACCAAGTAATTACAGAGCCAATCACTCGAGCAAGTGAAACACAATGAGCCAATCACGAACAAGTAAAAACACAATGAGCCAATCACGAACAAGTAAAAACACAATGAGCCAATCACTCGAGCAAGTGAAACACAATGAGCCAATCACGAACAAGTAAAAACACAATGAGCCAATCACGAACAAGTAAAAACACAATGAGCCAATCACTCGAGCAAGTAAAACACAATGAGCCAATCACGAACAAGTAAAAACACAATGAGCCAATCACGAACAAGTAAAAACACAATGAGCCAATCACTCGAGCAAGTAAAACACAATGAGCCAATCACGAACAAGTAAAAACACAATGAGCCAATCACGAACAAGTAAAAACACAATGAGCCAATCACGAACAAGTAAAAACACAATGAGCCAATCACTCGAGCAAGTAAAACACAATGAGCCAATCAAGTAATTCGTGACTGCTTTTACTTGAACAAATCACGAAGAAAAGTAGACGCAATCGTGGATAACTCTCACTAAAACGAAAATTGATTGCGTGACGGACCAAAATAACATTTAGTTTTCATTTAGAACTTGATTGGCTGATAATTACAAAATATTATTCATAGCCAGTAGAAAAGCTAAGCAAACGCAAAACGAAACCAATCACTTATTACTTTCGACACTCAACCGTAAACCGTTCTATATCACAACGGAAACAAGAACTCAAAACCTTGATTCAGAGAGCCAGCTGGTTTGCGAGTCGTCATCCGAGTCATCAATTGTACAGCTTCCTCCAAGTTGCTCTGATTGGCTAGCTGACTCTTCGTTTACCACATCACCTTGCCGCCGCCGCCCTCCAGTGGTATCGCTTGTTCTGTGGCATCTTTCAAATGATGTGCCCTCACTCTCGGTATAGGACAGATTTCGCTTCGCATCCCTGGCTGGGATGGCTCTTTGTCGTTGCTCTCTCAGTCTTCTCTCAGCCTCTGGGGATCTTGTTACTAGAACTCGTAAATTTCGCAAACCCCGGTCCCTGGCTTGATGGCTGTATACTGGAGAGGCAGCAGTCATGGCGCTATTGTCAAAAGAAATTTAACAAATTCAAAATTAACATTATTCAGTTCCACACCTGTCAATCAAGACTCGAATTTAACTTTGAAGAAAATTAACCAATCCGTGTAGTAGACAAAGATTTTACTAATCAACTGTAAGATTTGGCTGTCCAAGAATCCTAAGCCTGCCAGCGGCTCGTCTGGATCGTTTTTTCGCGCATTTCTTTCGGGTTGGGCTACCCTGTGGCGCTCGGTCAAAATGGGGCGAGGAGAAACGGGAAGGAGGGGAGGGGAGAGAAGGGAAGCCGCTAACAGGACTCGATCCTTCCAAAGGTGTTTTCTCTGGATGTAAAATTATTTTAGGTCATAAAATGTTACTAACCACTCTTGCCACTTCTGGTTACCTAATTTGTTTTTAGTAAACAAACATTAAAACTAGTTGCCGTTGGTTAACGGGATACCGTTAAATTCGAGCCCTGCACAATGTTCCCCCAGAAGCCATCCTGTCCCACAAGCCCGTCAGAAATTCAGCAAAAGATAAAAAATCAATAAACGATTCACAATGTTTCAAAGGGTAAAGCCCATGCCACACGGACTCGCAAATCAACGCAAGTCAACGCAAGTCAACGCAAGTCAACGCAAGTCAACGCAAGTCAACGCAAGTCAACGCAAGTCAACGCAAGTCAACGCAAGTCAACGCAAGTCAACGCAAGTCAACGCAAGTCAACGCAAGTCAACGCAAGTCAACGCAAGTCAACACAAGTCAACACAAGTCAAAGCAAGTTTCGAAATCAAAAGTTGTGCCCAGGCTTGTAACCTGCGATCAGGCCTCTCTTTTCCGCTAAATAAATAAATAAATAAATAATAAAAGAAGGGAGAGAGAGGGAAGGTGAGCATGGCGAGTCATTTTCCGCCCCCCATCACGAATCATGTTACGAATTTTGCGCTAGCCATCCAAGCCGGTCAAACTGCAATTCAACTGCATGCGCCAGAAGTCGCACTTTTAAACGTACGAACCAATCAGAATACCGCAATTGTTTTTCGATTAATCAGAAAAAATACCACAATTTGATCTGTTTACACGCGCTTCGGCAAGTTTTTGTATCAGGCCATCATTTCCCCTCTCCGCACACGCTGTGAAGTCATAGGAAAGGAGGGCATGATTGCAGGTTATCAGGCTTGCGGACAGGTGGCCAAACGAAGTCGCAAGTTAGGTCGCAAGTTAACGCAAGTTTAGCCGTAAAAATATATTTCCATAGTGTTTTGTTAAAATCCCCCAAAAATGTCCCAAATTTCTGTAGTCGAAATGCATTTATCAGCAGTAATTGCTTTGGGTGTCCAAATGGTGAAAATCTTGCGTGCGAATTTGAGCTTGATCAAAGTCAACGCAAGTCATTGCAAGTCCACACAAGTGGATGGCCACCACGAAACGCACGTCCACTGACGCAAGTTGGAAACTTGCATTGACTTGCGAGTCCGTTTAGAGGGGTTTTCTCCGTGTTTGTTTTGAATTTCTTCGGGTTAAAGATTACAGCTTGCAATAATTAATAGAGCGCATGCGCGCGTGAACTTGTAACGTAATCCCTTCATCTGTACTCTAATAGATCACGGCACGTTTCTCCCTTTTTATTGTACAAAAATCAAATAATTTACCTACTATTACAGGCACGGCGACTGGAAGCAGGAGGTCCGTTACAGGTAGCGGCATGATCCAGTATGGTACTCTGAGAGAAATGATTAAAGCACATTGGGCACTGAACGAGGGATGTGTCCGGGCTCTGATGGATGGTGTCGTCCTCTGCTGCCAGTTGTTCGACGTCCATACTAGTGTTCTCTACCATACTAAAAACAATAGTTTACAGGGTTTAATTTATACGAAACCTTCGCTCTAATTGGTTGATTGTCATATGTTATTAGACTACAGATGCACAGATAATGTCACAAGGTCACGCTTGCACTTCTTTGTTCTGTATTGACCTTAGGAGGGCCACCATATCACATGTATTTCAGCCTCTGGCTGTCATGTGTTTGACCCTCTTTAAATAAAGGTCATTAGTATATACAGCTCTGATTGGCTACTCAAACAGTGAATATGATTTCATATTCATCTCCGAGCGAAGCAGCGATCACTTCGCGCGAGTTTTTGTCCATTTGACAGAAAATAAAATAACTATTTGGTGCTGGCTATTCACCTGCAGTGCGGTATATACTAAAACAATTATTCACCTCAGTGTCAGTGAATAGTGGTGGATATTTACCACTATTCACCTCCACTTCGGTGATTAATTGTTAATTATTAGTACAATAGACCACTTTCGTATTCGAAAATTACTGCTGAATGAGATGACTACAGACGCATTTATTCAGGGTTAGCCTCGTTCTCAAGTTAAATATTCATAAATACCAGCGAGGTGTAAAACTAGAAACTTCCACAATACAAAGTAATTAATAGTCCACCTCGCTGCTGGTATTTACGAATATTTAACTTCAGAATGAGACTAAGTCTGAACAATGCGACTAGAGTCGTTGTGTACAGCGGTAACCTAGAATACGAAACTGGTCTATAAGCGAAATGGAGCACGTGCAAGACCTTGTGACGTCATCTAATTTTGTACTCTAATAGATCATAAGACATAATGGATAATGACACATCAGAGCGCGCATTTCACACACTATTATATAAATTGATATTTCAGTCTGCATAGATATATTTCTCATTGTGCGACTGCTGCTAATGTTATCTTTCACATAAATGAACAGTAACAACTAACCTGGATTGGCTGGCCTCTTGGCTCTGCCCAGACCGCTCATGCCGCCACAGTGCAGCCTCAGCTGCCCTGATAGCCGCTTCTGAACATCTCTTCGTGGGAGGCTCTAACAAAACAACATCAGAAGCCCAGGAAGCAGTTTCCCATTGTGCCGCAGAAGTAAGAGAAGAGCCTGGTGCAGGGTCCTGTGACGTATCATCTTCAGCTGCATATAATAATTCAAATGACATCAGAAACACCGGGGGAAAATACTTTACAACTGCAGCGTCTTCTATTTTTGGGCAAAAGTGATTTTTAAACTTCTACTCTTAGTAAATCAATTTGTGTAAATGAAATGATATCTCTATATCTGAAGTTTGATTGGGTTATACAATGTCATATCGATTTAGTTTTTTTTAAATATTATTATACATATGGGCGTAGCTCAGTTTCTAGTCAACATGACCTCCACATGAGAAGGGTTACTAGTCCCGTTTCGTATTCGCCGCTAACTGCGGTGACTACAGACTTCATCACCTGCACAGTGTCTCATTCCGAAGTTAAATATTCGGAAATACCAGCGAGAAAGCTGTGAATAGCTCATCTCTCTGCTGGTATTTATGAATGTTTAACTCCAAGAGGAGGCTAACACTGCACAGATGAGTCTGCAGTCATCGCAATCAGCAGCAAAATGTGAATATTAAATGATGTATTGCATCATAGTTAAGGAGGTCTATTTCAGTTCGAAAAACCCACCTCTACCACTGCAGCTAGGGACATCAACTTGCACCTCATCTACATCACTAGAATCCTCCTCAATAATTCGGCGTTTCCTCGCACGGCCTACATGACCAATTTTACCAATTTCACTACTACTGCTGTCAATGACAGTATCACATTCAAATGCAACACCAATATCAGAGTTATAATCTGTTAGGGTTTTAGCCGGTTTTCCTGAACTTTTTAGAACGGATGGTTTTTCTGGGTCATCCTGTCTGATTCTTTTCCCATCAGTCTTGACACACTCCTTTGTATCGTCATCCCTACTTGTCTCTTTCTCTGAAGGCAATGTTTGAGAACCAGTTTTTATTACCGTAGCTTTTCTATCAATTCCTATTTTAGATGGAGTAATATCCCCATCGACTGTTACCTTCTTACAATCAATGTTATTCGCAGTATCAGTCTTTTCAATTTTAACCGTTTGAGGTAACTCAGCCTTGCGACTCTGTCCCGTTGATCTAGTTTCAGGCCTATCATTCACAGGATCTTCCTCGCGTTTGATGGAAACTACAATATTTTGTCCAAAAGCTCTAGCTTTTTCTTTGGGTTGATTATCGTCCTGGTACTCGGTCTTAGGTGCAGTCTTTTTAAACACAGGCTTTGTGAATTCCTCATCGCTATCACTTTCTAGGTAACCAACATTTTTGTCAAGGTATCTCATATTGTCAATGGGTTTCGTCGATGACAAGGGTGATTTCGATGAAGTTGTGATTTCTTGATGGGAGCTTCTCAAGGATCTTTTCCGGCTTTCAGATGAACTGGCTAGAATTGGAGACGTAAAATAGACATTAAGTCAACAGGTGATCTAGTTTTCCTTTAAAATGGATGTTAGAGCATGTTTACCGTACCACTTACGGCGCAATTACCCAGTTACCGTACGGCGTGATTACCCAGTTACCATACGGCGCGATTACCCAGTTACCGTACAACTTCTTATTCAAGAGGCACCAATTCTGATTTGCTTTAGTGTTCTTCGTGAGTCGCTGGTTTTCAGTCTTTTAGTTAAATCTAAAAAGCAAATGGACAAACAATTCAAACTGGCTATGAGTTGATGTGAATGAAGAGAAACTTGACAACATTAAAGCTGTAGCCAGAGTTCGGATCACTCTGTATGAGGTGGCTAAATCAAAAGATTTATTAGATATCTTGTTTGAAATCTGAGGTAATTTGATGATAGGTTTGTAATGATAATAATATGACTTTTGTCCCCCTCCCCTCCCCCCCTCTACCCCCGGGGGATCCTATTATATATAAAAGTGATGTGGATGCTTGTCAATTTTTTTTTAATGAACTCCTAAAGGTACCCGAATCTCGTCCTGTGGGCGTGGTTCAAATGAGTTTTTACCCCTAAGAGGTACCAATGCAATCTCAAAACACAAAGACCAGTGGTGTAATTGACTGTGAAAATACCAAAACGTGAAGCCAGGCCAAGAGATCATTAAACAATAATTGTATTTTCTGACGAGTAGTACTACCCTAAAAGATACCACAATAACCACAACTGTGGACCTTTCAAATTGAACACCCTAAGTGGAACCAAACTATGCCCCCATTGGAGTACCATTACCGGCTGAGAGAGCAACAAGGGCGCAAAAACATACACCCTCAAAATTCATGTTATTCACATCATTATTATTAAGAACTTAGCTACATTTTGCTACCTTTTTTCTTCAACAAAACTGTGCGCATTACAGACTATAACAAATTTGCTGTAGAGTGACATAATAATCACTTAATAACTGGCCCCTCGGGAATCAGTGAGCTTTGTTTCCCCTCGATCCTCTATGTTCCCCGTGATGCAATAGCAACAATTATAAAATTCCTGTTGCCTGAGTTAAACAAAGTTTATTTTCCCACCTTTAGCTAGCCTGTGGCACGCGTGACGCATCACACCATCTTATGTCACAATGTGATCACTGGCAGGATATTTTTGAATTGTCCCACGTGGGATACATTGGATTTGATGACTGTCACATGACCCTGGGTCAACCAATGAGAGCGTGCGCTGTATCTGGAAAATGTATGGCTATGTAACAATACCTGATGTAGACGGAGTTGTGATTCTGGTTGTGGCCATACAATTGTCCCTATTCAATCCACGCTTCCTACCAGTCTCAGCTCGAGCATCCAGGGTATTTCCCTGGCGGCACCCAACCAACACAGGCTTCCCCCACTTGACAAAACGCATACCTCTGGACTGGGCTCGACAGATGCACTTCATCGAATGATCTAACATCTTTCTGATTGCAATGGTATAGATGTTTGGATCAATGCCAGGGGGGGAGTAGAAGAGGCGTGCCTTTACAGCATCCTTCATACTGTGGATTTGTAGAGGTCGCTTCTTGTACTTTCGGTCCAGACGCACTTTCGCCGACTGTAGAACAAAAATATTGATTTTTAGCGGAGCACCATAGATATAGGATAAGAACAAACATTGGCTGACTTCCAGTTTCCACTTTTTTGTCTGTTGTTTCAAGTTTGAAACGCATAGTTTACTAATTACGCGGCGACGTTTGGCATGTGACGTCTTAACTTTTAACCGCAAAATGTCAAAGTTTGACAGCTCCTGTAATGTCAACTATTTTCCCACGTGAAACAAGTTGTTTTGCATGACAAAAGGCTATGTTTTGCATGGCAAAACCTATAGATAGGAGCTGTCACACTTTGACATTTTGCAGTTAAAAGTTCAGACTTCACACGCCAAACGTCGCCGCGTAATTAGTAAACTATGTGTTTCAAACTTGAAACAACAGACAAAACAGTTTACACTAAACGCTTGCTTGCAAATGGTAGTAATTTTTTCAAAAAAATCAGATAGTTTTAGAGATTTGGAAATAAGACTCGTCTTCCGATAATTTTTACCTTTTTAAGAGGATCTAGGCATAATTTTACGCCTAAGTATTACGCCTAAGTGGAAAACGTTAGGCGTAAAACGAAACAATCTAGGCGTATTTACGCCCGTATTGGGCGCAATTTCAAGCCCTGACTTGTACTGCTGCTAAAATCATATTACGAGCTACGTGGGGCAGAATTACTGCAGTAAAGGTAAATGGTCATGTGGTTCATCCTATTATATTTATTACTCTTTAGCGCCAGCAGGTATACATGAAAATCCTGGTGACACATATGAGCCAAAATATTGTATCATTAAAATCGATTCTACATCAAGTAAATCTATAGGTGAATAGTAAAATATTTCTTAATTCGAGTGTTGTGTCTGCAAGTTATAATTTACTTCTGATTTAGACAAAAAATATTTGATAAAATCACTGATATAAGCTTCAAATTTAACATGGATGTTTGGGAAAGGTCATTTATCTCTGCCAGCACGTTTTTATATAAAATATTATTTACTGTTTAACGTCAAACATTAGCATAACTATTAAAAATATAAACCTTTATAACTTATGTACCGATCAATTCGAAACATCACCATCCCCCCCCCGGGCAACCCCCGGGCATTTGAATTTTTGGAGTTTGGTTTGTTCAAATTCCCGTCCTCCGGGCCAAAAATGTTGTTCAAATTCCCCACCCCATCGTCGTATTAGGCGATCAAATGCCCCTACCCCCGGGACATAGTGGTTTACACCGCATTTTTTTTTTAAATAGACAGTTGTAGCACAGCCATTATTTTGCGATGCGGCTTGTTCCTTGTTGAAACAAAGTTCTAAAAAGGATAGAGACAAACTGCTGGTTCAATATAGCGGGTTTTATTTTACTTACATGAAACCTAGCCGACCAATACGTACTCAACAAACGTTTGATTACAAAACCTTTTTGTTAAATAGCAACAACATAGCAATCATATCCCCGGCCAAAAAACACCTAGGTTCCTGTTAAAAAAAAAATTAAAATTGCATACCGTTATCAATGAATATCTGAGACATGTTTTGAGCAGTTCGCAATCCATACAGGGATAAGTTGATCGCTACGATCACTGGAGAGTGGTTTACATTTAAATGCATGATCGCTACATTCGCCGAGATATACATTGTACCTATATACTAATTCAGAGCTCTGAAAATGTAAAACTCCACGCTATTTAAACGAATCAGTTCTATGCTCAAAACTGTGCCCTGTTAGAGCACGTACATTTACTTCTCCCTCTGTAGCTATACAATGTTAAATCAGCGGTAGATTGTCTCCAGGCGTTAACTTCCTGGCCAATCCAAAGAAAGCGAGGTGCTAAAGAGGTTTACCACGGCCTTATGCCCGGTTAACCCCACTACTGAAGTCGCGGGGGTCGGTGGTTGGGGTTCAATCCCGGGGTTCAATTGACTGATGCGTAAATCGAACGTTGCAGAACTTTCTACAATTTGTACTTTAGTAGTATCTCGAAATCTTTGTCAAAGTGCTTTGGGCGTTAGTTTATAAGTACGGTACAACATGTTTTTTAAACCCGTTTCCTAGCATGGCTTGCCCACTTGCGGTACACGCATGTACGAACTTACTGACTACTTAACTATAATGCAGTAGAATCTGGAGGAGTTCGCAAGAAGTTCTCTGCGGAGTAACAAATAAAGGAGATAAGAGAACAAATCCTCATGTCCCATGATAATTATTTAAAATCTATTTTTAGTTTCACAACACGTGATGTAAGTTTTTATCTCGTTCTGGGTTGGTTCACCTCGTTAGTTACCCATTGTTTGTATCCCCTGGGTCCTCATTGCCAGCATCGTTAAATAACGCTCCATCAGGCACAACAGCGCTACTTGATGACAACCAGGTATCTTACTAAAATAACCAGGCTGTGCCCTGTTAATCTAAAATATAAAAATATAAAAACATGTTCCTGGAGCAAACTGCTCTTCAATATTGCGTTTAATAAACTTAATGTCCAAAGGAGGCGTTCCATTGTCTACACTACGTTGTTTCGGTTAATACCACGATACGTTGTCAGTACGTTATTACTTTTTCACAGTTCCGAAGGTCATTCGAAAATAGCAGTACTGACGGGAGAGTGAATGAGCCGGCTAACATGTCTTCGTGAACAATTTCGGATGGAGTTGATTTCAATGCTTTATATGTTCTTGAAGTTTTCCCATCGTTGCATGCATGTACTTTTTTAACTCAAGCAACGAAATTCGAAGTAGTACGTATATAAAAAGGGGTAGAAAA
Organism: Actinernus sp. WN-2022; assembly: GCA_030867875.1. Lineage (NCBI taxonomy): Eukaryota > Metazoa > Cnidaria > Anthozoa > Actiniaria > Actinernidae > Actinernus > Actinernus sp. WN-2022. The sequence continues at coordinate 36,569,397 of JAOWCC010000577.1, forward strand.
ACTTATAGTTCTTGTGAGACTCGTGACTCAGAATAAAATATATTAAAATACAACACAGTATTAAATAAAGCAACGTTCGACCTGTGGTTGTCACGGGAGGGGCAACCACTATAAAACATCAGCTTCCATAATAACGTAAAAGCATTCAATATCAGTCAGCCAGCCCTTGACCTTGTGTCCTAGGTATTTGTTTAACATGTCGAGCCTTTTATAAATATTCAAAAGCAATTTACATTTTAATACTTTCAAACACAGCACACAGCTTTTGGAGTCCCTTCTTCTTCAGCCACTTACTCACAAAAGCGGAGTTTTGTCCTTTAAATGTATCTAATATAAAAGTGTCCTCCATGATTCGATCGAGGACGAGAACGGAACATGAATTCGAAATCGAGACAACTTGCTCAAATCCCCCCCCCCCCACCCCTCCCATTCGGTGTCAAATTCCCCACCCCAAGGACAGCTACCGATGTCAAATTCCCTACTCCCCGGGCACGAAAATGAGTCAAATGCCCGGGGTTGCCCGGGGGGGGGGATGGTGATGTTTCGAATTGATCGGTACATTATAGATGCAACACTCAAATTAAGAAATATTTTACTATATTCAACTATTTACTTCATGTATAATTAACTTTAATGACAATAAAAATAAATTGTGTTCATATGCACTCGGCACATCGGTGGAACAGTGTCTGAAATACGCCTCTGAGTATGCGTATATTGCGTTCAGTTTTCTGATAAATTTCTACGAACATGACTACATATTTTACAGGCATCAAATTCACAAAAATAAAATGCATAACTATTAGATTGCATACCTTTTTTCCTCTCATAGAAGACTCTTTTCTGAAAACAGCAACAAAATTTCAGTTCAAACTCTGGTGACAGATTTGCAAACTAGATAGTCTCAAAGAAAAAGTAAAAATCTGGACATACCTAAGTTGCATTCTGTTCTGTCCACCTGTGGTCTTGTCAAAAGTCTCATCATCTGTCTCGTCACTGCTGTCAATAATAACGTGTGGACTCCTATTACCAGCAGTACTACTAAAGGTGTGTTTATTGATGGCTGAGAAATCTTCATCAGGTATTATTTTCATCATCTTCTGTTTCTTTCTTTGGTCTACAAAGAGGACAGGTCGGCTTGGCTGTTCATCATCTGTGATGTCATCATCATCATTCTCTGCATCTAAGTGTCGTTTGGTTGATTTGAAACACTCTGATTCATCCAAAAACGGTTTGGAGTTTGTATGAAGTGGCTTTCTTCCCAGTGACTCCTCGTCAGGTAAGACGGAGGAAGGAGAACCACTTTCAGCAGGTTCTTTCTTCTTTAGTTTGAGCTTGTTTTTGTCCACATTCCTTTAATAAAAAATAAATAAATTTAAAAATTTAACTGAAGGAAGCAATATTTGAGCTTTCAATATTTCCAAGTTTTTTCACTGGATGCAATTCAAATCTGTTAAAAACTCAAAGGAAGTAAGGTTCTTGTCTAAGCCAATGAGGTGGATGAATGAAACAATACCACAATAGGGAACTTGCACTAAGAGATCACATGACCATTTCCACCATGTTGGAGAGCATTAAGAAATAATGGAAAATGCCTACCATGACATCATGTAATTAGTATTTTGAAGATTAAAACCTCTATAACTTATCAGCACGACATTCGAATACAGAAATATTGTACTATTCAACTATACACTGTGTAGAATCTATATTATTATCATGGGCCTCAGAGTCTTGAAATTGAAAAGACAGCAAAACGATAGTCTTGGGCTCATATCTTAAAATGGAAATCTCTGTGTCTCTGAAAGTCTCAATCATATTTACCAATCTGCACCCCTAATGATGTTCACCTGCATAACATCACGTTCCTAAGAAGTATTTTGATCAATAATATCTTAGTAAAAATATTACCTCTGCAAGTAAATTTGTGATCTCTCTGTTTGGAAGACTGGAGCACTGACACTTTTCTTCATCTGGGGCCTGAAGTTTTGCGAGTCTGAAGTACTCCCATCTGGGGCTGAATTAGCCATGTGCTGAAGAGGTGTTAAACCACCAGCAATAATAGTTGGGCTGTCTGGGGGATCTTCAGCATCGACAGTGTCTTTGGCATCCATAAACTTGGATTACAATGATAAATTGTTTTATTAAAGTGAAGTCTGTGTTTATATAGATATTCAGGGCTCAACACTAATGGTACCAGCTCAACAGTGGAAAGTTAAATATTTGTAAGAGAGAGATTTATGTTTGTTTAAAGTATTTTAGAGTTGAAATTATGAGCAAAGACTTTGGACTAGACACTTGCAATGCTTGAAGAATAAGATGAACACTTGAGAAAGCAGCTGTGTTCGAACAGCTTTCTCAAATGCTTTTTTTTTTACAAAAATCTTTATTTCCAAGATTTAGGCCTCTTAAAATCGGAGTGCCAGCTGCTTATATGTGGGTCTTTACGGTACTCCTTAATATAACTTTAACTTTCACTGTCCCCAACAGGAATATGTAACTTGTTTATGTAATGTAACAATACACTGCATTACTTTCTACCCACTTGTGTACATTCCGTACTGTTATAAAATATATTCGATTTATAAACGAAGAGCCTTATTAGATTATACATGTAATTCAATTTATTTCGTTCCACATCAGAGAAAAGAACCTGAAAAATTTTCCTCACAACCTCCACTTAATGTACAGATGCCTCAAACCTTGTAATTTGTGATGTCAGGTACAGGAGATTAGTTTAGGTATGTTGTCCCCAGCACTGAAAAGCTGGACTAACAGCTCCTAATTACAGACCATTGTGTTTTCTTTGTGCTGGAGGTGTGATTGTTTTTACCCATGGTGTTTGTGACATACGATATCGGGGAAATTTCCACTGAGCTGCCACACAAGCTAGCAGATTTATCAGCAGAGAATTGCAAACTTGCAAACTTATTTTCTCTTCATAGATACACAATACAGAGATATAAACAAGCAGAACTTATTTCATTTGAATACATCTTTTTATAGTCATGGGGTTAATTTAGGGTTCAGTTCCCATTTAATGTTTTTTTTTCAGCTTTGGAAACTGAAAAACATTGTATGGTTCCACTCTAGAAAGTAAAATAATTGGGGTTTGGAAAATATAGTACTTTTATATTATTTTACTTTCCACAATGGCAAGAAGTCTTAGGATCTAGAGTTAATGTCATTAGCCCTGGCATAAATTATCAATTCAAAAAAATAAAGAAAATCCATGCTTAGACATTGTCAACTAAAAATAATACCAGTAATATAGAAAATCCAAGGTAAGAAAATATAATTGTCATTTAAGAATAAATATGACAAAAAATTGATGGTAAGAGATTCATGTCAATTAAAAAAATCTAAATGATTTTTCAATTTGATTACCAATTCCAACTTTTTGCACCTAGATCTTCCACTGACTGACGAACAAAAGAAGTGGAAAATGTTTTTCTCACACACAACTTAAGGGCCCCTAACCCCTATTACAATGTCTATACCTACAAACCTATGAAAAGTTTTTGAGTACTTCTGTGAAGTAATTTCCGGCTTACAGAGAATACTTCTCACTCTGCACTTGTTTAAAATCACTAAAAGTTGCCCTTCCCTGATAAGAAGAAATACCGGTACTTAAAAGTTGACATCTTTTTTTTATTTACTAACAATTCACAAACTTTGTTTAATCTCTATACATCAATGTTGCTGTGATAGAAAACTGCCATCATGATGGAGAATTAATGAATGAGATAACATCTACCCAGGAATCAACATTGTACACTGTCATTGCAAGGCAACATGGTAAGATAAAACTTTTAGGGATTTTGAACAAGTGTAGAGTATAAAGTATTAGGGACCTTAAGGTATCAGGAGCCCTTTAATGCGATCATTTTTGTGAAAAAAATATTATTGATTTTTTAGAATGTTCAAAGTGAATTCTACAGTTTAGTGAAAATAAAATTCCAAAACATTTTATTTTCAACGAGAAATTACAGCGAAAAGAAATATGGACGGGTAAGCAGGCTGTCAACGGCTTATTAGCACTTGTGAAGCGTTCTCATGGAAACCGCGAAAAACACGTGAATTTTTATTAATAAACACGAAACACGCTCACTCGTCTAGCTCGTCTTGAAGCCGTTGAGTTGCAAATATTCATTTACGTTTCACACAGAAATCATATCTAAAATATAGTTTTATAAAATATATATAGCTCAATTCGTAATTTGAAGCTAGGGAGGGCTTATGTTCGTTTTCTTCCGTGAAGAAACTAAAGTCGACGCTGACGGAAAGCGATCTTGGCTCATATTATAACCAAGATAATCAGTGGGCAGAAGTTGAAGATTTTGCAAAGTCAATGCGAACGTAAGAAAATAAATCACACCGTTTATTGTTCAGCCTCAACGGACCTCTGACCCAATCACATTTTTTGAAAATACGGTTATAAAATACACCTAAAGGCAACTAAAAGAAATAGTAAACAACAAATTTTGGGAGAAAATACTTTTCTACATTCCGTCGTCACAACCGGCATCGTCCTGGTTGCTTGAGCTCCCTAATCTCTCTAAACCAAAACTTTCTTCACAGAAGTACTCAAAACTTCTTGGAGGTTCATTGGTATAAAAGTTTTAAGAGGGGATAGGTGCACTTTGAGGCCTAGGTCTGAATCTCTTTCAGGGCTGGGTTAAGGTTACCGGATACCTTCAGGGTGCGTTTCCAGTCTAAATTATGTAGCGCCTCGAAGAAACATCATAGATAAATCATCCATATATCATTTTAAAGCTTATAAAATTGGCTACAAGAATACATAAAAAGTTTTGAGTTCTTTGAAAATCTCGAATTTTCCATTATCCCGTTTCTCGGATCTAGTGAAATGGCTTTCAGAAGCTCCGACTCTGAAAATATTTTTAAGTTTTAAAATCTGTTTGCTTTGTCGCATTTCAGAGGAATCGTATTACAAAAGGGTGTCGGGGAATTTCAAAATTCGATTTAGTTCAAAAGTTATCATACTCTCCGTGAAAAGGCGAAAAATAATCAGAGTAGATTTGCGGAAAACGCTGTCAAGAGCTCTATTTTTAGAATTTTCCAATTCCCCAACACCCTTTTGCAGCAGAGATATCAATTGATATTTTGTGAAAATTTCAAACAAATCGACTAAATTCCTCGAGTGGGAGCTTTTTTAAAACTCTATTTTGGTAGAAATCGAAAGTGTAGAAAATAGCATTTTAGAAAATCTAGCTGTCTGTCATGCGTGAATCTGAAGCCCCGCCTCTCCAACAATTAGCGAGCTCTTTGCCAATCATTTCTCATCACAGTTCAACTATCTGTCAAGATTTCCCGCCAATGTTGATTTCCGATCAAAGCTTCGCGTCGCATCGAGAAAATGTTAATATAGCTGGTTGTTCTAGTTTTCTTGTGTGACTTGAAAAATGGGAAAGACAAAAAAGACCTGGAGGCACAAAGCCAAGGTGAACACCTAGAGACGCCTGGAATGCCAGCATAGTTAGTAGAGGAGACAGCAATTTGCAGGCGGCTGAAACAGCACGGCAATAGCGAGCTTAGATCGTGGTGTTGGTTTCAAGTGATTCAGAGTCACCGTCAGACGTTTACATCTAAGCTTTCTTGGAAACAAATATTTTCTCGGCTGGCTCCTATCAATTCATCATGTCTGTCTGAAAGTGAAAATACGAACCCTTGTCGGGTTTTACGAGGACTCCTATTTGGCTTTGTAGTCGTATGCATTGTTTGGCCTTGTTTTGCTTTGCTTTTTTCTTTGTTTTCCAAGCTAAGGGCATCCTGCTTGCTTTTTTGAAGGCATAAGGTCAACAACCGATGGAATTATGGAATCATGTGTGGAAAAACATTTCTCAATAAACGTAAACATTGGTATATGAAATAAATTTAATATTATATGCAGCTTTCTTCACACCGTCGTTACGGGCGAGTGAGCACTTGTCATGTTTATTGATCTGCTGTCAATCAAACAGAACCTTTTACTTCCGGTCAAAAACTTCCTTTTGGTATTTCTCCATCAACATTAATTTTTATTCAACTGAGGTTTTGGTATACGAGACACTACTACTAAAACTACATTTCTGTGGGGGGAAAAAAATTCCCCATCTTTTTCGTTTTGAAGGTATCCGGTAACCTTAAGGTCATGCGGCATGTAAGATGGTGAGTTGGTTACCTCTTCTTTGTCCTCTTCACCACCTGATGATGCAAACAAGTCAGGAGATTCGGCACCATCACGACAGCTGGCCTCAAACTTGTCTGGCTGGCTAAACTCTGTACAAAACAACACAACCAATCTCAAGCAATTTATCTTTATCTCAGACAGGTAATAATACAACAATAACAACAACAACTTTATTTGTACCAGATAAATACAGTTTACTTACAGGTATGGGTTGTCTGGAATAGCCATATGGATAACCAAGCCAGGTAACCCAATTATAGAATGATTAACCCTTTCACTCCTGGACGCATTTGGGCTCAATTGGTGAAATGCAGAGTGCTAACTCAACCCTCCCCCCTCAGTTCCAGTTTGGCTAGCCCGGGCTAGTTAAATACTGCTGACTTTTTAAACCAAGGGCTCAAACTTTCCCCATGATGCCATTCGGCAGAATTCGACAGACTCGGCGGCGGTGAGTATGGTTTCTTCTGTAGGGTTTCCAATGAAATGTGCTCTAATTTTGGAAAAAAATGCCACTGTCAGAGAGCTTGAAGACATCATTAAGTCTGAGGATGCCTGAAAAGTACTTGGTTTGCTTTTAGTAGGCCTTGTGAGGGGATTTCACAGGGTTTTTCCGTTGTGTTTGTGATTTCAGACACAGGAAAAAATTCTTCACTGAAAGCCTTGAAATCCTGCAGTTGGCATTCTTTTACCCCTGCCCAACCTATTTGGATGTGTTTTTGTCACTTTAAAGCAACGGCTTGAGTCCAAATCACCACTCTTGGCTGTAGGGGTAAGGGAGCGCGTCCAAATATCGGAATCGGTCCTGACCGATTCCGGTCATTCGGTAATAGATCCGATTCCGATGTCACTGAAGGTCCACCCGATTGAATCGGTGCCGATAGAATGGGAATCGGAAATAAGTACAGTATCGGTACCGAAAGACTCGAAAGAATCGGAACGGAAATATGTATCAGTCTTTGATCTGTCAGATGACCTTCCAAATTGCTATGTTCAGTACTGCAACCGCCACCACAACCGATTAAACCTGATCGCTACGTGCTAGGAAAAGCACGTTTTTCTGCATTCGCTTAATAAGCAACCAAACGAACTTTGAAGCGATTGCAAATAGCTGGGGCATTATTAAAATCCTAATGAAAGTTAATTAAAACTTTACTAAAACACGGACTAATGATAGATACATGTAGGAGATTTAAAACAGTGTACTGTAGATCGAAATGTTTGTTAGCTCCGCAAGCGGCGTGGAAATATTCCAGTTTCTTGCTACTTCAATGGTCGTCGTTTTAGTTTTGATATTGACACTTTTTTTCTTTGCTTCCCCAACTTCTCTAAATTTCTTCATCGTGTAGCATCATTAAAGATAGGACACATGATATGTACACCAACATTAGCTACAGTACCGACCAGAATTAACCTCCAGTGCGTCCGGGTTCGGGTTCGCTTTCGAGCAAACCCAGGGTGCGCTCAAGGGTTTGCTCAATGTTTGTTTGCGTTCGCTCTAGGCGAACACAAGCGAACCCTCTAGCAGACCCTCAACTCCTCAAGGTTCGCTTGAACAAAGCGAACCCAAGCGAACCCTCGAGCAGACCCTCAAGGTTCGCTTGAACAAAGCGAACCCAAGCGAACCCTCGAGCAGACCCTCAAGGTTCGCTTGAACAAAGCGAACCCAAGCGAACCCTCAAGCAGACCCTCAAGGTTCGCTTGAACAAAGCGAACCCAAACGAACCCTCGAGCAAACGCAGTTTTGCATCCAAGCACGTGCTGAAAACACATTAAAATAAATGTCAAAACAAAGACTTAACTTTGCGAACTTTCGCCTCTCTTTCAACATCTTTTCCTTCCCATCTTATCTTTTAACACCTTGAAGAACCTCTTAGACGATTTAGAGTGGTTTTATTATTGTTTTATACAGTATAAACTCAAATAATTTGCCGACCTTGCGAAGACTTTGAATGTGTCAAGTTCGGCCTCGCTTTCATGCCGTGATTACGACTTCCGTTCCCAGGTCGGCTTTCTTCAAAGGATGTTTTCGGCTTGACCTTTATTTATTCGCTTCACCATTTTACGTCTCTAAATTTCTTCATTGTGTAGCAGTGAATTTAGACTGTGCTCTCATCGGTGAAAATAGTGTCGGAAAACTGTTATTGAGCAGCATTATAAACATTCGCGGGAACTGAAATGGCCGTGTTTACTTCTCAGACTAATTAATTTTCTTCCGATTATCGTGCGCCGTTTGATTTAAGAAACAGAATTCACTTCGAATTCTCTGATGGTAATTTGTTTTTAATTTTGCAGAAGTTGGTTTTCAAAAAATATACACTTTTATGATTGAAATAAAGCACACTTTGGCTTAATTATCGAACGGCCACTTTGGCTTAATTCTCGAACGGCGCGGCCTGAATGAAGCGAACAATATTATATTTATCGGCCGTTTCTGTGGGTAATAATTTTGCCTTACATAATATTCCTAAGATTAGTTCCTTTTGCACATATACATTTGCTTTGCTCAGAGTTTGCAGGGTTCGCTCGGGTTCGCTCGGGTTCGCTTTTTTGCAGGCCGGGCAAAAGCGAACGCAAGCGAACGCAGCGAACCCGAGGGAACCCTATCAGGGTTCGGTTGAAGCAAACCCTGCGTTCAGTTTGCGTTCACTAAAGCGGACCCGAGCGAACATTTAACTGGAGGTAAGTTCTGGTCGGTACTGTAGCTGACTAGGAAGCCCGCACGAAACTTCACTTCTTCGAAATGTCGCTTCGTAATTTCGATCCATCCAAGATCAAGTTACTTTTTTCCGGCTCACTCGGTCAATAATTTCGACCAACCTGAGTTGTAAACTTTATTTGGACTTTGACTAACTGAACTTTTCGGCTCATTTTCGAATGGTACAGGAGGACAACTGTAGAGTTTACTTCAGTATAATCAGGCTAAGAATAGAAATCTGATGCTTTGAACCCGGTTTGAATCGAAGGCCGGAAGGGTAATATACGAAAGGAATGGAAGTGTTCAATTTTGTAAAGGTTACCGTATCAATAATATTCAGATCTGTCAGCCTTCCAGATCTTTGTAAAAGAAGTAAATTCGGACCATGCAGCATGCAGTTATCGAAATATCGTGAGCCGTAAAATAAACAAAACAACGGCTGCTCGCTAATAGTTCCCAGACCGGCGGTATGTGGCCCGCTTTAAAGCTTGACTCACTCGCTGAGCGCAAAGCATAACACCAAATAAACTTTTGCTTCAGTGTAGTTTCACATTTACGGCAGATCCTTGTCTTGTTACTAGTATTAAAAGGTTTCGGCAGAAATCATTTTAAATGTTTGCGTATAAAAATCTCAACTCTTTCTTGGAGTCTGAATTTCCACGTGCAATCAGTCAGGCGTGAACGTGTCAGTCTGATATTTTACAGAACATCAACAGAGTTTTGAAGCAACGTTTGTCATATTGATCAAATGTGCAAAAACTTCTATACTCTTACCAGAAAACTTCTACTGGGAAAGTGCAATTCCTTTTGAATTAAAAGAGCTTTAAATGCATCGGATCAGATCAGTCAGTTCGCGTTTGCGCTCCCACGGTATTTGTGTCAGAAATGAGACACGCGTCTGGTTCAGTGACAGTTCATGATTGACAGGGACTTTTATTATAAGAATCCGGTACGCAGGGTTTTTACCAAAACCATCTTTATATACTGTATAGCTGTACTTTGTAAAACTGTTTGTCATGAATTCGAATTTGTCATGCGTTAAATCGATCCTGGTGGAAGAAAGGTTAAAATACGAAATTGTGCAATGAACACGTACGCTTGCCGAAATTTCTTCGAAATGCAATGCAATGTCCGTTGCTCTATCGGGTCGAATAAAAATGTATTTCTTCAGGTCTGTCTTGGGGTCTGTTTGTTGTTTTCCGAAGCGTGGGATCGCTGCCTGAGCAGCACAACAAATTGAGTTCAGCTCCACTGAGTTCAACTCGGGTTTATGCCAACTCGTGCTGGCGTAAATCATGTTTACAAAAATTTAATAGAGCAACTTGGAAATCGGACAGATCGATGTGAGTTCCGAACAAGTCACCGTTATGTTCGATCGGATCGGATCGGATGTAATCGGAATATTTGCTAACGGAATCGGACAAGACTTGAAAGTACCTCTACATTTTCCCGATGCTCAAGTATCGGAAAGGGCATCGGATCCGATTCCGATAATCGGATTTCCGCCCGATATTTGGACGTGCTCCCTAAAAGGGGGTGGAGTCCCAGAGGGGGTGTCCCCTTGTGATTTTTTTGTTGATTATCCAGCATGCAATTGGAGGTGGGAGCAGGAAAACATGGTGGAGAGAAGTGCAGCATTAAGAATAGCACGCTTCACAGTCGCAATGTGTGTATTGTGCAAACAAACCTGGTGGTTCGAAAGATTAAAGAAGGTACTGTAACGACTGAGTGCTGATTTTGTGTTTGCTTTTGATTTCAAGGGCGAATGGGAAGGATTTTGGAGGGCAATTTTCAGCTCCTCAAAATTGGTGAAAATCGGAGAAACGAAAAACGATCACCAAAACAAATGAGTTTTTCTCCAAAGTGGGAGAGTCAAGCGATCCCAGTTATAGCTGTGGCTTTGAAGTCATTCATCCCTTGAAATAATATCACAACATTGTATTTCCAGCGTGTCTAGGTTTGATGCAATATTTTTTCCCAGGTACATGCTTCATATTGGCCGCTTTTGGCCGCTCTAGTAGTGAAAGGGTTAAGAATGGTACAAAAACAACATTCAACATAATTAGAAAACAGATAAAATAATACAAACTTGGAACAAGGAATACAGTAATTAACACGAATTTATTATAATAAAATTGCTAAATATATTATTTTGCAAAACTCATTAATAATTCATAAGGGTGCTAACCAATCCAAATGCAGCATTCAGGTCACATGAATACAACTGTTAACCCAGATACAGAACTGATTAGATATTCAGTCCGTACTAGCATTTGTTTGATACAGAACTGATTAGATAGAACACTTTCTTCTAATAAAACATCAGTGTTGTATCAGATACATGTATGTGACCTTTGTGCGAAAACCCAGAAAACAGTGACAAATCAACTTACTGTACGTTTCAATGCATTTTGAACCTTTCAAAATGCGTTGTAGACCATTTTCGATGCATTGGCAAACATTGTCAAAGCATATTTACAATGCTTCTGTATAAGTCTCATTCCTGAGCTTGCACACATCCACAAGTTAAAAATAGGGTCAACCTACTACTACTGTATTCTGCATTCTGTTTACATGTGAAGGGTCAGTTTTATCTCGGGTACTAGGATGACCCTAGTACTAGGGTCACCCTACCCGAGAGGTAGCATCATTCTGGCACTAATATACATATAATTTCAATTTGTTTCACACCTTCGGGTGGCAATTTAAAACATTGCGGCATGTGCTTCAAAAGGTAAATAATGTCAAAATAGGTTTAAATGTCATAGGAATTCTAGAATACAATGCTTTTTGCCCTATTTCTTTCAAATTATGTGATTCTTCACTAATTATGCAACAGTCACTACATTATGTGATCAGATGCAATTGGAGACCAACTGTGTAATGTATAATTTTAACTATAGGCCAATTCTAAAAAAATTCAAAATTGAAAGAGTAGCAGTACAACACTGCAATATATTACATGTAACACATCTTCTACCTATTGAATGTCTTGTCTCTTCCTTTGCATTCATCACAACACTTCCTTGCTTAGATCTCCGAGGTGTCTGCTCTTGTCTCTTCATTTCCGTGTCTTCCAAATGAATCTGCATGTATTAAGTAAGAATGAAAACATGACACTGATGCGCCAGTGAAGCATAACACATGATAGCGGTCTTTCCACAGGCTTCCCAGACTCGACGTATATTTCCCGCTTATTAGTCTGTTGGGTTACCTGTGGTTTATCGATTACTTTCATAACAATCTCAGAAGAGTTTATATAATTGCTCCGTGTGAATTCTCTTTTCCGATTCCTACGAAATAAATCTTCAATAATAAAAGATTGATACTCTCGCCCCTACCCAAAACGATGCAAATCGCCTTTTTTCATGGAGAACCCTCAAGCGTGAAATTATACTTCCGCTCGAGGAATGGAAACAAATATATCGCCAATCAGAGGACCATTACTATGCTTTTAACGAAACTGGCAGTTACCGACTAATTTTAAATTTGGAACTCGCGAAAATTTCTCACGTGGAACTGTCATAACACTCAGTGAAGACCCCAGCTCACTATCTTGGTCCTCTGATTGGCGATATATTTGTTTCCATTTCTCGAGCGGAAGTATAATTTCACGCTTGGGGTCCCCCATGAAAAAAGACGATTTGCACGTTTTGGGTAGGGGCGGGAAAATATTCGACCGCTTTGGTCGGTCTGGTTCTTTTGGGGTCTTGAGGAGGCTGTTTGGCAGTGATAAATTTGATGGATTTTCCTAAATCTCGGGTCAGAAGTTGCTTGATAACTATTCCCTCCTGTGCCGAAAGCTGAATAACGAGCGAGGAAGAAAAGTGCCGATTTTTGGGTGATCTTTGAGGTGAGTCTGTGCTTTGGCAAGGTCTAGTTGCCTACTTTGTAAATTTTTTTAGAGCTGCAACCAACAGTCAAAATTTGGAATCTTAATAAATTGCTTTAGAAGGGCCAAAATCGGCAAAAAACCACTCACACAACTTCATTAAGTACCGTATCAGTCTTTTATTATTGAAGATTTATTTCGTAGGAATCGGAAAAGAGAATCCAAACAGAGCAATTATATAAACTCATCTGAGATCGTTATGAAAGTAATCGATAAACCACAGGTAACCCAACAGACTAATAAGCAGGAAATATACGTTGAGTCTGGGAAGCCTGTGGTTTTTCTAGTATTTTTTTCTAACATGACCGTTTCTGGTGGAAGCTTTGAAACTAAACTTAAGCTCCACAACTGCCAAAATGAAAGCATTAAATTATGTTATTGACTCTGACAGCAACCAAGAATAATGCCATTATTTTCCCTTTTCTCGCTCTAAATTATTTATTATGAAAGTTTAACATTTACATGTATTATATCCGATTTCATGTTATTATTACCATCAACATATCGCTGTTGCTTAATATGTTTTCCTTAATTGCAACATTTTGAGGATACGATTTTCCTCATTGTATTTTTTAGCTTACCGTATTCACTCACGGATAAGCCGCACCTTTTTACCCGAAATCTTTGTTAAAAATCTGGGGTGCGGCTTATCTGCGAGAACATCTACCAAACAAAAGGTCCGGAAATTGCCATAAATTAACATTTAAAAGAAATACTAAACTATAATAATAGATACTACACCAAACCAAAAGAAAGTAAGCACTGGCCATTGCTTTTGCAAGTTTGGTGGCTCCAAACATCCGTTTATGTTGCGAATATCTGTTCCTCTGCAAGCGATAAATACCACGCTAAATGGCACAATGTTGCTTTGCACTTTAACAGCAAATTTGTCGAACAGATCTTCCACCTCTCTTTTAGTAACACATTTTTCTCCAATAGATGGCTTCTGGATATCCTTTTAGGCATGATAGCAACAGACAGCTAATGAAAAAGCAAACTACTCGAGCTCCATGTTGTTTTGACTTCGTTCAGCGAAAAACAAAACTTCTAGTGTCCAGTTCTCTCTCTTCCAACAGGTGCCTGGTTACTAAGCTACGGACGAACGTGAGCACGTTGTTGGCTTCGTTAACATGTAAAATTCGATCTAAAAGGTGACCTGAATGACCAGATCCCGGTAAACAAACACTATGGAAAGATAAATAATATATCTAAGTATGTAGACATGAAGTTTATACTATTTCAGAGCTTAAATTACAGGTACAACTTTGGAGTTTTCTCCAGTTTGAAAGTCTGATGAAACTGATGAAGGTTTATAAAATGTATTTGATATTCTTCCAAAAATCTTTTTTCCTGAATCAAGCTTCTAAACTCGGGGTGCGGCTTATCCACGAGTGCGGCTTATCCGTGAGTGAATACGGTATATAATTATGAAAATAAAATTGAATGCAATTTTGGAAATTAGCTGTGTTTATGTTTTTTTATACTTGTCCTATTTTTTAAATGTGTAATTAACAAATTATTACATGTTAAGAGCCTAGCTGACATCATTTTTATTCACTTGTTTTAATGCCATTTCACTTACTCGCTTCAAGACTCGCTCGTTTGTGATATGGCATTAAGAACTCATGAATACAATAATATCAAGCTCTTAACATGTGATAATCTTGTCTATACTGTACATCACAGTGCGAGTACTGAAACTGGGGCCACTTAGGCAGAGAACCAATCACATTGCAGAATGAAAACAAAGCATTCCAACTTACGGTTACTTGAGTTACTCTGAAGTCAATTCAAATCTTTTGAATGAAAATACAGATGGACATGCTAGGATTGGAATGCTTTATTTTTGTTGTGCAACGTGTTTAGTTCTCATTGTCTAAGTGGCCCTGCATGGTTTCAGTAGTAGCACTGTGACACAGGAGTTTCAATAGAAGGCGGCTAATGACAATAAACCGGCAATAAACCGCCGATTACCTTGCTTCTTACTGCCGGCTACCTCACACAATCATTTTTTTTTTTAACTGTTGAGTAAAGTTTACTAGGTAAACCACCGCCTCTAACGACAGGACTGCCAGTTGCCTAAAAAGTAATTGAAACACCTGGTAACATGTCTTTTAATATTCACTCTAATATTAAGATATTGATATCAACCCACCACATCAGTTACACTTCCGCACATTGCTCTTCTTTCCTTATCCCTTTGCATCTCTAATCGACTTTGCCTCAAAGCCTCCTGAAAGACAATAACAGTTCAAATTTTAAACCAAAAGCTTGAGGCTGCACGCAGCCTGTACTCTGGCTGTATTAAAGTGTGTTGCATCTGTTTTAGTGCCACATAATTTGAAGCGATGTGTGAAAAAAGGATGTAAGTGACCTCTTGATCATGTTCTAAATTCTCCCTTAGAAAACAAAGAAATTGAAGGAGAATTGAGAATATGATCAGGATTGTCCCCTCCCTCTCATTCCTTTTTTGCCTTTGCCCCATTCTTCCCAGCCAACTCGGCTCAGCTATAGCTCAACTCCTCAAGTACCCGATTCAGTTGCGTTTGTATACATTATTTCATTGTCCCAATTCAAGTCACCTGATTTTTCCCTTGAGTACCGTAATCGACAACCTATAAGCCGCAGGGTATGTTTGACATTTTCAGTAAGACGTAATCGTTCTCGTCTAACGTCTGGGTACACCTAGTTATAAGCAGGCTTTTTCAGATTTTATTTCGAGTAGACCCCAAAAGGTCAGGTAACCTTTTTTATGTTGTTTTTCTCGTAACATTCCCACTGTTTAAGGGCTCTTCACAATCCAGTTTGTGTTTAATTGGTATTGTGGTTCCGTTAAAGTTCACATTTTGTGAAGTTTGATTGGTGTGAGTCTCATTCTTTAATGTGATTAGACTTTTGTGCTTATTAATTGAAAGACTAAAATTCAACGAATCCTGAAGAAATATTCAGATTCAAGAACTGGATCAAAATTACCGGTAATACCCAGAACACTTTGGGTATAAAGAAGTGCAATCTCACAAGTCACAACATGCAGCAAATTATAATATTGTCAACAAATCCACACCTGTGTTTTGATTTGAGAAATTTGAGACTCAAGCACTTTTTACAGAGTACCTATGCGGATTAAAGGAGCGACACCACCTTCATCACGGCAAACCACTGTCTCTCTCCATGGTCGATGTGATGATTGTTAAAGTGGATGAGAGAAACAAGGGCAAGTGGCCTCTGGGCACTGTCAGTTGTTGAGATGATTGCTGGGCATGATGGGGTAGTGAGAGCAGCCAAATTATGGGCTGGAAAAGCTTTCCTCAAGCAGGCCATGCAACACCTCTATCCCTTGGAGTTGTCCTGCGAGTGGACAATCACCACTCGCATGGCTCTCAACCGATGCGTGGGCATTCAGGCCAACCAGAAATGCGACTATTGTGACCAAACAGAGAATCCGGGACATTGCCACAGAGGAATGCGAGTACTGAACACTAGTTAGCTGAACTAAAATCTTTAGTCTTTATTTGAACATTGAACTTTGTTTGCTATTAATATTACAATATCAGTGTTTGTCTTCATTGGAAGTCAAACAGGGGAGTGTGTGGGAAATAGTATATTGTTGCTAAGTTTATTACAATATTAGTGTTTGTCTTCATTGGAAGTCAAACAGGGGAGTGTGTGGAAAATAGTGTATTGTTGCTAAGTTTATTACAATATCAGTGTTTGTATATAATATATTCATTAGAAGTCAAACAGGGGGGTGTGTGGAAAATAGTGTATTGCTGCTAAGTTTATTACAATATCAGTGTTTGTATTCATTGGAACTTAAACAGGAGTGTGTGTGGGAAATAGTATATTGTTGCTAACTGTTCTTCATTTTAGTACGTGCAGAGATAGTGAGAGAGGGTACAGTACAGCCGTAAAATAATGCATGCGCAAGAACTTCTTTTTGCGTCCGCAAGCCAACAGGTTCTTGCGTGCAGCTTGCGCTTGAAATTACTGAACTAACGCAAGAACTTAAGAGCAGCAAGAAGTTCTTTCCGCAAGAAGATCAACCCGCAAGAAGTTATTTCCGCAAGATCAACCCACAAGAAGACGCAAGGTCAACTTTAAGAAGACCTGCAAGAACGCTGAAGAACACGCAAGACGTGGAATATGAGAACAGTCATGTTTGTGTTTTATGTGAGATCGCTAATAAGAAACGGAACCTTTGAGAGCCATGAAAGTTTACTTTAATATCTTAAACTGAAGTATACTTGAATATTTTATTAACTCATCACAAAGAAGCTGAAATCAAAACTCCAGAAGATTCGGTACGATCTCATGCAAATTATTAATCAGACAACAAATTAAAATATCCAAAAAACTTATTCACCAGTGTATCGATTTGACAGAATAGACTAACACCAGTTTTCACATCAGGTGGAAACTATTCAGATCCGTAAGTAAATTAAAACTTTCAAAACATTTGGTTTGGAAGGACGACAATTTTTTGTGCGATCTCAAAGCAAAACAAACACATTGATTATTCAAATCAGTTCGCAGAAAATGTCACACATTCAAGACTCAGACTTTGAAAACGGAGCCACATTAAATAAAAAAACCTCCATAATATTTATTTGGTAGAATTTATCATTTCCCAGTAAAGCTGAGAAGCTTGTGGTGCATTTTAAACTACAACGCAGCACTCTTGTGTCAAAAACCAGACAATCAGTCTCCACGGCTGAAAGCACACGTGAACTCGGAGAATCGTTGTATCATCGAAAAGCTGGCTTCTTGAATTGAAAACATATGCAATAGATGACTTTAAAAAATACTGAATGATTGACAGATCTATTAAAGTTTTAATCTACAAAAGCTAAAGTTTATCAGATGAAATAAAAACACCGAACTAACGATAGGACAGTGTTTAGTAATGCAATCCCACGCAACCTTTCTTTTGGTGACCCTCGATAATTATTAATTTGGTCAATGGTGAGCCAGTCATTATAACGTTTTGGTGGCCATTAGATAGTCAATACCATCAAGGAACATTCATTATGGATTTGAAAAACTTAGTTTAATACCACCGTTTCATTGCTACGCGATAGCGTGAGACATTCCCGCCGGGACAGATTTTTGCCGCTCATCGTGATTTGCAGTCTTTAATACTATCACTAATATCCTGGAACTCATGGTATCTCAAACAATTTTTCACTTCCCTTGAGTGTATCAATATTTATTCTACTTGCCTGCTAAAACAGCTGAGTGCTTGAGATAGATATATTCGCTTTTCGATTATCGTACTCTAGAAAACCTTTTGATCAAAGAGGGAAATAAAAGTCGAAGTTGGAAACTTAATCTTAGCGTACGAAAACAGCCACGTCCTTCCCAAGTTCAAAGAAGTGACCAGTTCTTGAGTTAAGACTTCAACTTCTTGCGTTTCATCTTCTTGCGGATAAGCTCAAAATATTTAGTTCTTGGGCTTCAGCCTGAACTTCTTGCGGTTCAGTAGTTCTTGGGTCTAAAGAGCAAAATGTTGGTTCAGGCCTTCCTGCGGCAGCTTGCGTGTTCTTGCGTCGCAAGAAGTTACTTGCGCCACTTCTTGCGCATGCATTATTTTACGGCTGTACTGTATGTGAGCGACAGTGTGACACATATAGGTGTGATGAAAGGAACCAATGAGAATTAGCGCCTTGCCACAGAGCGGAAGTCACCGAGGTGAACGTACTACTAAATATAGACAAGAGCCCATCTGGGCTTTCACTCGGGCCACATGAGATTGAAGATGAAATACACTTTCATTTGAAATCCTCTTAGTATCCAGTCGTGCTTTAATTCGCCAGTGAGAACGTCAAAAAAACAGACTGGTCTATTAATCGCTTTTATGGCATGACTATGATAACGCAGGATTCGAACAACAGAATACTGGCAATTCAAGTGTATAAATGCAATACAATGACATATTCAGACTTTGAATTTGATTGACTTTCAGCTAACCTGTTTCCTTTCATTCCACAATGAATAATAATCTCATAAAGTAAGCCCGTAGCTTTCAATAAATTTGCCAGTGTCTGAATGAAACAGCTAGATCTTTTCCAATTTCTCTCACGAGTCACGGCAGAAGACAGTCTGAAGCTACAAAACTTGAATTTTGATCCTCTTCACAGTAACGTAATTTAACGTCTCAGATATTATATATATGCCCTATTTCAGCTAGCGCTGTGCATTTCAAATACTTTTTCCTCTCTCTTTGCTGGCAGTTCATGCTTCTTGTTCGTGTACTAGTTGCCGCATTTCAGT
Source organism: Actinernus sp. WN-2022 (assembly GCA_030867875.1). Taxonomy (NCBI): domain Eukaryota; kingdom Metazoa; phylum Cnidaria; class Anthozoa; order Actiniaria; family Actinernidae; genus Actinernus; species Actinernus sp. WN-2022. The sequence continues at coordinate 36,588,444 of JAOWCC010000577.1, forward strand.
TGGCATACACTGAAAACATCTGCTTAACTAAGATTTGTAAAAATCTTAGCGGATCATGTAAATATTCCGCTTGGCTCAATTGAGGGTTTCTGCCGTCAAAGTTCATTTTTTGTTTCAGTTTTCCCCATATTAGCCGACATGTATAATGTCTCGAGCTCTCAATCCAGTAGAAAGACTCTTATTCTGTCGTAAAACATGCCTTAGCTGTACAAGACCGCCCACGATGGAATAGATTTCTGACAATGACTCGTTGAAAGTGATATCTCCTTGTCTCGCCTTGTCTGAGAGCTTTGAACTTTCTTATCTGAGCGCGCCTGACGAGATCTAACCTTTGATTATAATTCGATACCCGTTGATATCCAAACGTGTTTGGATATTGTATTTCGCTTACGTTTCTAAATGTACATTGGATCTGTCCAAACAGCGCTGATCGAATGTATTACGGCTCCTGGTTGTTCATGTATTTTTATGGTCAACAAGAGCGCCAGTTGAAATATCCTGAGCCTGTTGGAAGGCTTTCGCCCTCGCGGGTCGACCATTTTGATTTACTGTATTAAATTCTGTAAATACATTAACCTGGCGATTGTTGCGTGACCAGCACAGTGCAATCTGATTGGTGTGAATTTGACTTTTAACGCATGCGCAGATCGCGTGCTACACTGAAAAAAATAAAAAAAATAACGACTTGCATTTTAAGACTCGGCGCTGCCACAGGCAGCCCGAGTAAAAATGTAAAATGAGAGTCTGTTACAGTGAGTTGTTTTGATGTGAATTCAAGAAAAGAAATGTGAAAAACTTCTGAACTCGCATGTAAATTATCAGTGAAAAAAGCTAGAAAATAATAATTATATAAAAAACATCAAATGAATGTGAAAGTCAACTCTGTGTGCCATGCCATGAGTGAAAGGTTTAGGATCCGTATGGAGACCCAAGGGAGCCATTCTCCATACGAGTAATATCAATGTATGATTGACTCATGAATCCATATCAATTTTGATCTATACAAAATGACACAAAACAGTGTAAATAAGGACATAATTATCATGGTAAACGGTAAAAGTGTACTTTATAACCTACTGACACATGTCAGTTGACAGTCAACCGACTAACGGCTGTTAGTCGGCCAACTGTTGCCTGTGAGTCAACTGACTGTCGCCTGTTGTCGGCCGACAGTCACCCGGTAGAGTCGACAGTTGGTTGTCTGTGTGGTTGTCTCCTTGTCCTTGATGTTTCATGTGTTGGCTGGCACATGGCTGTTAAATGGCCAACAGTTGACCAAGTGCTGGAGAAGTGTCGGCACCATGTTGGTCAACTGTCCAACAAGCGGCTCATTAGTGTCTAAGCAACTACATGTGATTGCTTAGACAACAAGGAGCTGCTTGCCGCCTACACAGAAAAAAATATATATATTTATGTGTAGTTGCTTAGACACAAAGCTCAAACTGGTTACTTCTACAAACTTTAGTCCCCTTCAGGCAGACTTCGACATGTTGTTGTTTCTATTAAATAGCACCCTGTACAGAAAAAAATATATGACTTCTACATTTCATGTTTAATAATTCAAAAGTTCTTTATAGCAATAGTGCTAAATGCCATGCCTGCAAAAATTATCAGTTGACTTGCATATTCACTTGTAGACTATAAGTTAAACAGTTCAAGTTGGAAGCGAATTGACATTGAGTTGGGGGTGGAATGACTGAACTACTATTTGACTATCCCGTGAAATGGCAATGACTTGCTGCCATATGTGCTATATCAATTTGTTTTCAACAATTTTCCAATTGCTGCTGACTCATGGCTAACTAATGGCCGACTCACGACCAACTAATGGCCGACTAACGACCAACTAACTACCAACTAACAGCCGACTAATGACCAACTAACGGTGGACTATTGGAGAAGTGTCGGCCATTAGTTGGTCATTAGTCAGCCAACACATGTCGGTAGGTCATAAAGTAACCGATTACCATGGTAAACTATTGTAAATGTGTTAAATATACTACATTTCAAAGAAAATTTAAGCTTACCTCAATCTGCTGTCTTTCTTCATTTGTCATCTCAACATCTGTATTACCTGCAAGGATTTAACTCACTAAGTTCCTTTAAACACTTCCAGATTATAAAGCTAGAAGTTCAAGTTTAGAAGTTCAAATTTGAAGAAAATAATTATTGAGATTTCAAGCTTGAGAAAAGTCTGATTTGAAATCTGAATTGATATTTCACATGCAGGTCATGCATTTGGTGACTTCCTCATTGGCTTGGTGAGTTTTTATGTTTGCTCCATGGATCAGGGTTGTTGTCCGTCAGACTGACTGCAGTCTCTTAGTCTATATGGCTTTTGAGTTGTAGATTGCCAAGCACCCCCAAGGTAGGACCCCACGCTTGTTCTGTTGGTCAGCGATCTCCCAAGAATTTACATGGCACAACCTGATGCAGATGTGGAAGGCCTCTACACATCTCATGGACTCACAGGCAGCTTGCTGCTTCCTTGGCAGGCTTGTCCACATTCTACATTCCAGATCAAGTGGCACTGGTCTAGTGAGATACATCAGCCTACTCCTGAACATCAGGCTACAGAAGCAGAATCTAGAAATCTTTGATAACCCTGGTTGAAGTATCTTAGATAATTCAGATTGGGCGGGTTGGAGTTGGGCTTGCTCCAGTTGTCAAGTATTCATCAGGGTTGCCAGTCTCTTTAATTTGCTGTCTTGTGTTGGATGAAGTTCTACTACTTATTTAGCAGCTTTGGCATGGGCTGGCATAGTTTGGCAATCCATTTACCAGTATTACCTGTGCAAAGTTTATGGTTGTTTTTTGTGATCTGTCTATGGTTGCCTGGATACAGTGGCTTTGCCTGCCCCATTAAACAATTCTTGTCCAATCAGTTTAATTGTTCCTGTAATTTACATACTATTGTGCTACTGAGTTGGATGTTTTGTGCCCCCACATTTAGTTTTGCTTGCTGACAGGTACTTGGTACAATGTACGTGCAAATGCTGGTCAGTCAGCATGGGTCCGATCTTCTGCTCTTTGTATGCTCTACTGAAATGTCAACAGTAGGAAAATAATATTGCACTCCTGCATTTAGTTTTGTCTTGACAGGTAAGTGCTGGTTGGTCAGCATGAGTCTGAGCTTCGATCAGCTCTTCATATGCTCTAGGGGGCTAGGATCGTGCTTCTTAAATGTCAGCAGTCAGCTCCCACATTTAGCGTTGTCTTCAGTCAGGTAAGTGCTGCTTGGTCAGCATGGGCCCAAGCCTCAGCACTACACTTGGTTGCAATGTGCTTCAGTAAATCCACATTTAGTTCGGTTTTATGGCAGGTAAGTGCTGTTTGGTCAGCATGGGTCCAAGCTTCAGCCTCAGGGGCTAAGGACATTATTTTGGAAGATCACCAGTCAGTTGGAGCAGCTTCATTAGCCGGGTTATCAGTCGCTGATCAAAATTCTTGGGCGATGGTCTAGTGATGCCTAATACCTTTATATTCGCTTAGTCCCAGCAGTGTGACTGCAGGTGCCCCTCAGCCTCTGCAGCCACGGCTTTATTTTGTAAATATTGGTTTGGTCCAGCAGTTTGCCATTGCTGTGCTGCTGTGCCGTCTGCTTGTTGGGGCAGAGTGGTTGAACCAAGATGCCCAACTCATCCAGTTTTTGTGTGATTGAGGATGTGTTGTTCTTCCACTTACACCTTGAGCTGGACAATTGGGAGCATTCCAGTAATTCTGTGCTGTCTGCTGTCTATTACCATCATAGCTTTAGTGGTAGCTGTTTTAGGAGTGGAATGGTCGAACTGGAATACGCTACTCATCTAGTTTTGTGTCTGTGGATGTGTTCTTCCACAATTATAGCTTGGGCTGGACAATTGAGAGTGTTCTAGTAATTCTGTGTTGCTGCGCTGTTGCTGCCCCGCTTAGTCTTAGCTTTGTGGTAGCTGGTTGGAACTGATGCCCAACTCATCTATTTGGTGTTACTGTGGACGTGTGGTTTTCCAACACTCATCGTGTCTTCACTCAAGTAAGTGCTGATTGGACAGCTTGGGTCCTGAGTTATTAGCTCCTTACCAGCTTAGGGGCTAGGTGGGAATGTTCTCTGGGCCGGTCATTGGTCTGTGGGTTGGACTGCCTGACACTCTTATACAACTCAACTCCCAGCCCCTTTGCATCATTCATCCTGCAGAATCAAAGCAGAAGATGTCTGCACTCAGGTCAGGGGCTTGGGCCATTCACTGCAAATGGTCTGAGGTCGCTTGGTTCGGGTTAGCTAGTTACCTAGTTCTTTCAAAGGCATCACCACCAAACTAGCCTTAAGGCTCTGCTCATCTACAGCACCAAAGCAGAATATCAGTGCACCATGTTTGGGGGCTGGGGCCACTCCCAGCGAATGGCACTCTTCAACAAATTCTAGCCCTTGTGGCAGTCATCAGGTAGTTATCAAGCAGAAGAGGTCTGCTTTGGGTGGGGGCTAGGGCCATTGCCAGTGAATGGTCTGGGGCCACCTGGTTTGGGTAGCTAGTTGCCTAGTTCCTTCCAGGCTGGGATTATCGCCTAGCCCCCTGCATTGCTTGCTGTGTATGGGTAGGGGCCACTCCAGTATTTAGTTGGGTCACTTGGTTTCACTTTGGGTTAGCTAGAGGCCTAGTTCCTTCCAGGTTGGGACTATCGTCTAGCCCCCCGCACTGCTTGCTATGTATGGGATGGGGGGCCGGGGTAACTCCCAGCGATTGGTGGGTCGCTTGGTTCGGATTAGCTAGAGGCCTAGTTCCTTCCAAGGTAACAACCAACACCCAGCTCTGCTGACCTATGGATCCAGAGCAAAAGGTTGTGCTCATTGCATGTTTAGGGCGCTAGGGCCATTTTCAGCTAATGGTCTTGGGTCACCTGGTTCGGGTCAGCTAGATGCCTAGTTCCTTCCAGGTTGGGACTATCGCCTAGCCCCCTGCACTGCTTGCTATGTATGGGAGGGGGCCGGGCCACTCCCAGCAATTGGTGGGTCGCTTGGTTCGGGCTACATGTAACTAGAGGCCTAGTTCCTTCCAAGGTCGTGACCAACTACCAGCCCCAGCTCTGCTCACCTTTGGACCCAGAGCAGATGGTCTGTGCTTACGCTTGGGGGGTTAGGGCCATTCCTAGCGAATGGTCAGCTAGATGCCTAGTTCCTTCCAAGGCTGCGACTATCGCCTAGCCCCCCTTGTCACACACAACAGTTCTTAGTCTATTGGAGGTGACAGCTGCTTACAAGAGCTTCTCTTTTGCGAGTGTGTAAGCCCATCATTGTCGGGCATTCAGGATAGTGTGGTTCGTCTTCGGTGCTGCGGACTGCGGACAGTCCTTGTTCAGCTTGCATCCAGCTCGTTTGGGCTGTTCAGCTGCCAGGATTTCCTGGCAGCCGAGCTCTCAAGCACTGTTTACAGCCTTGGGCACTGAACTTCCAACTTAGAGTCTTAACATGTCATCATCGTTCCATTTTTGAATTAGCTGGTTATTTAATTGATCAAGCTAAATGTAATTTAGGCAGGGTTAAAGATCCAGCAACTACTGGGGGCCCTATGACGTGCTTGCGTGGCCCTGGGGTTGCTTTACATCCAGGACTGTACTTTTGTGTTATTACTCATGGCGCGGAGTTCCGCTTGTCGTTTCAACTCGCTGTGATCGCTCATGGTTTTCCCTCCCTCCCTCTCTCCTTGTCCACTTTTGTGTGACCCAGTGCATTCTCAAGCACTGTTACAGTCTTGGGCACTGAACTTCCAACTTAGAGTCTTAACATGTCATCATCGTTCCATTTTTGAATTAGCTGGTTATTTAATTGATCAAGCTAAATGTAATTTAGGCATGGTTAAAGATCCAGCAACTACTGGGGGCCCTATGACGTGCTTGCGTGGCCCTGGGGTTGCTTTACATCCAGGACTGTACTTTTGTGTTATTACTCATGGCGCGGAGTTCCGCTTGTCGTTTCAACTCCCTGTGATCGCTCATGGTTTTCCCTCCCTCCCTCTCTCCTTGTCCACTTTTGTGTGACCCAGTGCATTCTCAAGCACTGTTTACAGTCTTGGGCACTGAACTTCCAACTTAGAGTCTTAACATGTCATCATTGTTCCATTTTTGAATTAGCTGGTTATTTAATTTTAATTTTCAAATGAATAAGCTTACATGTAATTACACTGAGTTTCGATCTGTGAATAAATCAATATAACTACTGTATACTTATTAAAGGCACACTTCAGTTCCAGATTAAAGATCCAAGAAACAAGATTAACGAAAGAAAACTGTTATCCATTTGCTTGCCATCTTCATTGATAATGTCTTTTATGCTTTATAGCATTGTTAAAGCCCATAATAGGTCTTGGAAGCCCTATAATATTTAAATAAAGTATCCTTCTTGTCTATCCTTGGCACTACGATTGATTGTGAACTTCCCAAGTAAGAACTTGCCCCAGGCCCCTCCGTGAAAATCCAAGATGGTGGACCATAGACTCGGACTCTAGTGTGTTGCGTGAAGAAAAAATAATGGCTTCCTCTTTCACTTACAGGAAATGAGGATCCTTGAAAATGTTGTTGGATAATGGTAGAATAAAAGCAGATTTCTCAATTTACTTAAGATGACATGTCAAAAAAGCAAAATAAATGGCAAGGAAAGCTTTAACCATATCCAATGTTTACAATAGCCAATAGCACTTGACTTCAACACTATTTTCATAGTTGGGCAAAAATAAGATTATTTTGGAAAGTACTACATGTAAGCTATAAGCTGCACCCCTATTAAACTTAAGAATGTATTTTAGAAAATCACAAAATAATTCTGAGATACAGGCTTAAATTTCACATGCACATTATACACAGCACAACTTATACATGGATAAATATGGTAAATGATGTCATTTCAAGGATTTGTAATTAACAAATAAAGAAGCCTTAGCCATGTTTTATACTATCATAAAACACGATGGGCATTTGAGAACATGAGAGAAATGTTAAAGCACAAGCCGAAGGCGCGTGCTTTCAACATTTCTAGAGTGTTCTCAAATGACCAGAGTGTTTTATGATAGTATAAAACATGGATTTAAGGCTTCTTTATCTGTTTTATGATATAGATTTACGCGCGCGATGAAAGGAAACCGCCAGTTGAAAACTATATTACACGCTCAAGCGTGTTATATACTCTGGTAAAACATGCTTTTTTAGCCAATCAGAGCGTGCGTACTATCGTATCTATATTATAATACTTCTTAAAGCAATATTACAACCATAAATTGCCCAAAAATGGTTGTATACTTTACTTCACCCAAATCAACAATTTCTGGCTAGGGCTCATAATTAAGCACTTTAACCATAATTTTAGTGCAGACAAGAAACTTATACTATCACTTACACATATGGTACTGTCATCTTTTCATAGTCCTTTTTATCAGCATGTTTTTATTCAGCTGATCTTTTAGGTTAAACTTTACTTGTCAACAAAACAAGATATTGTGCTTCAAATTTTCATCAATAGCTTAGTAACCAGGCATTTAATTGGAATAAAGAAAACTGGAGATATTAGATAAGCCACAGCCTCATATTTGAAATGAAGATTGTGTGGTTCCAGAAAATATTCATCCCCCACCACTGTGATGACTTTCACTTAGGACCCCCAGGAATATCCAATTTTTGTCATTTTTGAAAGCTCACCACATTTAATTTGTATTATCAAACCAATCTTCCTGAAACTCGGTAAACCTACTAATTTAGTGTGATCTTTCTTGAGATGTTGTTCATTTCTTAACCAGATTAATTTTGGACACTGTGCCAGTCCCTTCCTCGATGGCTAATTGGATTTTACATTTTTGAGCCCTGGTCTCACCTTGAAACAAACCATTATCAGTCTCAGAGTCATCATCATCTAAGATATGTCTTTGTTTTCCTGACCTCAACGCTCTAGGGCGTTGCACCTCTTCATCAACAAATGCAAACTATTAACAAAAAACACAGTTTAAAGTGAACATGCAGCTGGTTGTCTATTTAACAAATGTTCAATAGTTTACCATGTTATGTCTTCAAGTATCCCCCTTCCTATATAATTATATAAGTACACAATTGGTGGGTCCAAATTCAGCCCTGCTAAGGATCACCCCTACTTGGGCATCACATTATGTGACGACTTGAAGTGAAGTCCACATATTGACAAGATCACTAAAAGAGCAAATGGCACCATTGGCTTCCTGAGAAGGAACCTAAAGGTGTGTCCACAGAAATTACAGGAACTTGCGTACATACAGTACCACCAAGAAACATATGTACATTTATCGCGATTTGCTTGCGAGCAGATCGCGATCACTAAGTGTGATCTGCACGTGATCTGCTTGCACCGTGCTCGCGATCTGCTCCCACCGTGCTTGCGATCTGCTCACAATATGTTCGCGATCACATCGCAAAATGATCGTGATCAACTGGTGCGATCACAGTTGTGATCGCAGTCACAGGTTGATTATCAACATACAAAAACCTTGTGTGTACATGACTGCAATTTATCGCTAGTCGTGAGTATTTAAGCAACGAACTTGAGCCATCTGAAAACTTTGAATGCTATTTTAGAAGCTAACAAATGCAAACCAAAATGAGACACAATCAAATGAATAGTTCAATAACAAGTAAAAGTTCTTTATTGGATTTTTGTGAGATTAATATGCTACTACAAAACAAGTGCTTCAGAAAAATAAAACTTCTCAAGACAGCCATCCAAAACTCGGCAAAAGAGTTGTCTTTTCTTTATTTTCAACACTGCAGTTTGTTCATAGGTAAGGTACATGTACTTCTCTCCTTGCTACTTCACAGCTTGCTTGTAATGTATCCTCGTATTTCTTCTGATAACCTTACTGAAAAACTTACTAAATAACATAGAACTACGAGCCTGAACTTGCAACGCAAAATAATAACAGAACGTCCGCTTCCTTTGGTGATGCAGGGTCTGCTTTAAAGTTTGCTGCTAAGCGGGAAAGCATACATACAAAATAAACTTTTGCTTCTGTAGTTGCACACTTATGACAAATCTTTGTGTTGTTTAATAAAGGTTTTGGCTGAAGTCATTGCAAATGTTTACAAGACATGTTTTCGAAATCTTCAAGTCTGAATTTACATGTGCAATCAGTCAGGCGTGAACGTGTTAGTCTGAATTTTGACAGGTTTGTCAAAATCTGTGCGACTTTTTGGGAACGCGAACAGAATTTTGAAGCCACATTTGTAATGGAAGACATGTAAAAACTTCTGTACTCTTACCAGAAAACCTCTACTGGGAAAGTGGAATTCATTTTCAATTAAATGTGTTTTAATGCACGGTCAACAAAGAGTAGTAATTAGCATATTACGATCTACTCAACAATAACCCCAGCCTAAAATAAATGTGGAAAGAAGTCAGATCGAACTGAAAAATGAGGGAAGCCTGGCAAAACCAAAGAAACAATTAATAAACACTACCATAAAAAAAGCAAAATATTAAAATACATCTCGGTAAAAATAGCTAAATTAATAAAAAAAACTACCGAAAGGCTGTTGAAATAATTTGCTGTGCACATGACACTTGTAAATAAAACACGAATTAGTGTGCATTTGTACTCGCATCTCAAAAACTTGTGGGTTCTTGCTGGCATTATTTTTGAGCTGTACTGTAAAGATAGAAAGAAAAATATTTTACCGCGACTTTTGTTCTCAACGTTTGCTCACAATCAGCTTGTGATCCCAAGCAAATCACGAGCAAGGTGAGAGCGGATTGCGAGCAAGGTGCAGGCAGATTGTGAGCAAGGTGTGAGCAGAAACGCGAGCAAGGTGCAAGCAGATCGCACTTCTTGATCACGTTCTGCTTGCGATCTGCTCCCAATCAAATGTACATGTTTCTTGGCGGTACTGTATCACTCAAATGATCATCCATTGAATATATACTGCTGCATGATCTGGGATCCTTACTTGAAAAAGGACATACTCAAACTAAATTTTGTCCGAAGAAGGGCAGAAAGGTTTACATGTGCAAATTGTCAATGGCATTGTGTTTCACTATATGCAAGCTAATCAAGACTCTGCTGTTCAAAGTTGTTAATAGTAGTGTACAGATTCCCAAGGACTACCTTGTACATGCAGGGTTGTAATAGAATTAACCATATCAAATCCTGCCAAGTTCCGGCAGTTGTCTTCCAACACAGAACAATTTAGAAACTCTATTAAAAAAACTATAGTAGTATAGACTATAATAAAAACTATCCGAGTGGAATAGCCTCTCAGCTAGATCATGTTATGCACCTATCAATGTTAAGCCCCCGGGGGGGGGGGGGGTGGTCAGTTCCATTTGTCCCGAGTTTTTCTGTCAATCATCATCCGTATTTGCAGCACTTACTGATCCAGTTATCAATATTGAACTCTATTCGGCCAAGTGTGAATGTTTTTTTTAATATTGAATATTAACATTTGTCTACCTCTCCCTCAAGTGTTTGCACATCCCTGTTACATACATGGAGACACACTCCGAAAATGGCTCTAATCACTTAACTATTATAACAAAGTTCTGTTAACAATCGAACAAATTAAATATTGCTTAGCGCATTAAACAATAATCTCGCGGATCAAACATGACAAATGTTGTTTCATGATAAAAAAAAATAATATATAAACACACTGAACGCGACAAAACTCATTAACATAATGTATCCCGGCATACCCAATCGATGGAAATTGATTGGAAAACCAATCGATCAGTCGATATCAATTAGTTAATTGATATTGATTGGTATCGGCCAATCAATGACCAGTCGATAATCATTCATTTTGTTTTGCTAATTGCATCGATTGCTATTGATTGATATTGATCATTCATTGACATCGATTATTGATCACTGATTTCAAATTATACCCAGGGATTATAATTATTACGTAAGAAATCAGATATTTTTATTCTCATAACCAGGCCTGCTAGTTGTACGTGTCAGTGTTCCATCATGTCTGAACAATGTTACGTCCTTTTAGCCATTGATTGTGTTGTGAAGGGTTATCAGGCCGTGTTCATTTACTGTACGAATTGGTGAAACGTTTGAGGCTCGAAAGAAGATCAAAGAAGAGGGGAGAACGCGGAAATGCGCTGAAGGTGGTATAAATGATTGTGGTAAGAACAACCAAACCCGCCTACGATACTTGCCGTTTCATTATTCTAAACAATCTTTGTTACAATAAAATTGATAAAGTAATTTTAAACATGGTTTGTTGCCTTTTATTGCATATTCATACGAATTGACTAGACAAGAAATCGATGAAGGTCGATATTAATCGATATCAATTGATGATAATTCAAATATCGATTGATATTGGAAATCGATGAGCAATCGATAATCACACAAACCCATCACATTGATTGTTCATTGATTTCCAATATCAATCGATTGATTAGTATCGATTGTTATTGATTGTTATCAATTTTCATCAATCATCGATTTCATCGATTGGGTACGCCGGGAATGTATATTTGCATACAGTAGAATAACAAAGGACTATAAAACAAGGAGGAATCACTCACCAAAGACACCAAACAATCGCCATGGCTCTGCCATTCACTGCACATGTCGAGAACTCGGTCCCAGGTTTTTTCGGCCTGTTCAAACTTACCCCACCCTCGGGCCGAGTCTTTCGCTCAAACTTGGTCGTAATCCCTACCACCTCTGACCGGGGTTCCACTCCCCCGGCTTAACATTGATAGGTGCATTAATTCCAGCATACTTTGCCTACTATGTTTATGAATAAGCTTAACACCTACTAGAACATATTGATAACATCCCACTGTGGTGTTACTCCGCTAGGAGTAGGAGTTTTTGCCGCAGTACATAATCGATTAAACGCATTTTGCGTCATCGCAGCATGAATTTAAAAACATACACAATATCAATAATACCATTACAAGAAAGGAAAAACATAATACTCCCTTTTACGGTCTAATAAAGCCATAATTCTACCAGTTTGACCAAAAATTAATGAGCATAAACGGCAAATACGAGAAGATACTTCACTCTTCAGTTCAGATTCAGCCTTGATACTCACAGGGTCTGGAACTTCTTGTACTTCGACCTCATCGTCAACGATAATCTCAACCGGCTCGTCGCTAGTACGGTTGGATAAATATCGTGAAATATCCTCTCCATGGACTTGGTCTTTGCTCCTTGTACCTCTGGGACGGCGGTGTGAATTCATTATACAAGAATATAGCGCGAACCTCGGCCGAAACTACATTCCGCCTCGCTCAGTCGCTGCCGCCGAGCCGAGCAAAGGCCAGAACACGTGAACTTGGCGGCAAGCTAGTCTTCATTAGTGACTGTAGCACGACTTGACAATTCAGTTACAGCGCGCGCAACGCCTGGCAGAAAACAGCAGGCGGATGCAAATATGGAAGAGCTGAATGATCTGATATGATGACTCAAAACTGGCTTAGAAGAATAACTAAAACGTCAAGAACCTTGTTCTTTCGGTGCAAATATTACAGCAATCTTTGGATGTGAGTGTATTTATGTCATTGATTATTTGCTGGTTCGTACTATTATTACAAGTGTGACCACAGGCAGCCCAATCTCATGATTTGTGTATTTATATGCTTACAAATATTGCTTGAATAGTTCATATTATAAATCCTTCCAAAACATGAATGTTAGACAAATAAATACGCTACTTCATCCTACAATGTTTCAGTTGTGGTTATTCATACCTCTGAGCTCTTCTAGGGTCGTTTCCGCTGTTTTTTTCGAACCTCTTTCCCTCACCAAAAAAACAGCGGAAACGACCCTAGAAGAGCTCAGAGGTATGAATAACCACAACTGAAACATTGAAGGATGAAGTCGTGTATTTATTTCGGTCTAACATTCATGTTTTGGAAGGATTTATAATATGAACTATTCAAGCGATATTTGTAAGCATATAAATACACAAATCATGAGATTGGGCTGCCTGTGGTGTGACAAGCTACGGCAATGTCCGTAGCCTTGTCCGTAGCCTTGTCCGTAGCCTTGTCCGTAGCCTTGTCCGTAGCCTTGTCCGTAGCCTTGTCCGTAGCCTTGTCCGTAGCCGTTGTTTATCTAAGCCAAAGACATATGGGTAAATTGAATCTCGCCTTCTTACATAGTTGCTTCACTTCAACATTCCGTTGTTTAATTGTGCCGTACCGTAACTCTTTTTTTTTTTGAGGGGGGGGGGGGGGGAGGGAGCTAACATTTTAATTTCTTGTTAAATTTTCATATACATGCACTGCTATACAGGTATATAGTCTGCAGTTCAACTTTTCAGTGGTTGTAGCCATCGGAGGTAATCCAATTGAATATCTGTTCAATCAGGAGCGGATCTGGGTTCTTTTTTTGGGGGGGGAGGGGGGTGGGGCGGGGGTGGCTGCAAATTAAACATAGCACCATTTTGAATACAATTTTTTTTTTGTGATTTAATATTCTGCATGGCTTTAATTTATGAAGGTCAGAATTATACAACTATTACATAAATTTATACAGTTCCATAAAAACAAAACCGAAACAAAATGGTAAATAAGTATGAATAGCATAAGTAAGTAAAGTAAATATTGTATGAGCTTGAAGAGCTGCTCTCGAAAGGCCAGTTTATTTATTTGTATCGGACTTTTAAAAAAATATAGAGAGTCTAAAGGGGGGTGGCTCATGGCCACCCAATCCACCCCCCACACAAACCCCACCCCTAAATCCACCCCTGTTCAAATGTACATTATTATTTGTACGTGTGACTTGAGCTTCAACAGAACATTATCATGTTGCAAGGATTGTAAAGATTTTCCAACAAATTTTCCTATTGGCTATATTATTGTTCTCTCAAATTGGATTTTTTCTATGCCCATGGTAATAATTGGTTCTGGTTCAGTATACAAGTGCCGGTTCTTTCTTTTTCCAGTGTTTCCATGTTTTGCTAGCTTAAGGTGGCTCGCCTGGATTTTTCAGGGGCGCACCATACCCACTTTGAACGGCTGATACTCCACTGTCAGAGCACGGTCGGACTAGCCACTTTACCCATTTACTAGAAATAGAATAAACTTTCTAAAAATGTAGGCTTATTTGACATCGGTGTTACCATAGCAACACAGCGTCGATGTCATGTATTTTACATATCATCAATTTTCTCGAAATCTAGACCTAAACTTTTAAAACGACCTAGTGTCCCTTGTAGTCTAACTGGCCTTCAGGACTGCAAAGTTTAAAAAAATTGTATGAGAGCATTTTCGAAAAAAAATTGGGTTGAATATTTTCATTCAAAAAATAAACAATTTGCCTTACTTCCTGTTTAGTCGTTGAGAACTGTGTTTTCCGGACCGATTCAAGCGATATTTTTAGCATATTTCATACCTGTGGCATAGGACTACTTCCCATGAAAATTTCATTCCATTTGCTTTATTCAATTTCGGTTTATGGAATCATAAGTAATGTCATAAATATGCTCAATTTACTCAAAATAGTAACGTATTTGCAAAGGAAGCTGTAATTCGAAAACTAGTCGATAAAATTGTTTTTAAATCTTTTCACCTGAAATTCAATATGTACTACCCTGGCCCTGTAAATTTCAAGAGCATTGAATCATATTAAGGGCGCGAAATAAAAACAACAACATAGGGAACTTTTACATTCATCCACACAAGCTTCATTGCTGTATCATTTTGTTTATAGCTTGTGTCTTTTCGAAATTTCTCTTTTGTCTAGATTCTACATACTTGTGTGCTTTAGAACTAACAAGTTTACCATGCACGCTTGCTACGCTTCATGCAAAGCTTTCAAAGGCGTACTACCTAGACTTAATTAAGTCTAGGTGGTATAGTTCGACAGCTTTGTAAGAGGCCAGATTCCACATAATTTTGATTGATGTCCAACTTTTGCAGTTTTTCACTGTCATGAGACTTGCAACTTCAGAACTTGAGGGACAGAGCAGGTCACAAAATGTTTGGGGGTTGGGTGTGTTCCCCACTCCAAAAAAGTCCAGCTTATAATAAGCCTGATTCAATTCTGCATTTACTGCAAACAATCCTCACATTTTGTGTATTTGTCACCGATCATGTCTTTCTTGTTAATTCATTATTTCTTAGCACAGTCCCCGAAACTCACTCACAAATGCGCAAAATATTACAGCTAAAAAGACTTGCGGGGTACTCATAGAGCAACAATTCAAAGCAGTACCAACCGCTCAAATGAAATTAAAAAGCCAAGGGGTACCCAAAAATAAGTTAAGTTCGCTATTACAAAAGAGATAAAATTAAGCATTAATTCCAATACAAGATTAACCACAACATTCTTGCTACAAATGATTTCTTCTTGAAAGTAAAAATAAAAGACAGCGATCAATGCCCATTCTGTGTTGAGAGACAGACTGTACACTTTAGAGCATATGTTCACCCAATGTGTTGAAGCAAAAACTTTCTGAGAGTGTTTCAAGAAATGGTGGTTAAAAAAACACATTGCAAACATTAAACCTAAATTACACTGCACAATTATCCGATCAGTGTAGTCGGTCTTATTGAAAATATGAGCAAATTGCTAAACCTTGTATTGATAATTTATTGCAAAGTTTCATACATGTATGTACCCGGTATACATCATTTATAAGAAATACGCCCTTCTGTTTTGAAAGCTTCCTTATCCTCTTAAGCAGAAAAGCAATCATTGAAAGAGAATCTGCCATCAACAAACCAAAAGATGAAAAATTCCAAACAAAATGGCAACCCGGCCATATTACATGACGTCTGGCTAAAACGAGCTGAAAATGTAATGACTGAAGGATAATTTGCACTTGAAAATTGTAATATGTTTTTGTATTCGTAGGTAAAGCACTTCCTTTTTTGTGTGTTTAGTTTTGCACCATTGCACTTGTAAAGTTATGTGTTTGTATAGTATAAATAAAGGCAATTGTTAAAAAATATATATTAAAAAAAAAAAACTAAAAAAAAAAAAAACAAGCACTTAGGGAGATGATTCACAGGAAACCCGAGCTGAATGTAAACAATTGTATTATGAGTGCACACGTAAACAACCAACTAAATCAACACATACACAGCAATTAAAATCAAGTCAAAATTACTCTGCTAAGAAATAATTGATTAACAGAAAGACATAATGGTTAGCCTGTGGTTCTCAACAATTATAAATATGTTCTACCATCGGCAAGGTGGCAGCTGATACCAACAGTGCACCATGCCTGCAAAGTTGAACTCAGCTCAAGTTTGCAAGCAGAAAATTGTTACAAGAACATCCTCGGTGTGCCTCCAGTAAATGATGGCGACATGCCTGCAGCCGAGTGATATGAGAACCAGGATTTAACTGTCATTGTCACAACGTGCCCACTCCACTCAGCGAAAATGGGACTGTCAACATATTCTTAGTGCCACATTTAACGTCCAATAGTAATTATTATTGATGTTAACATCCACATTTTTGCTCCAATCTCCTTGATGCCAGAACTGTTTTGGTCTTTAATAATAACAATAATATTCTTTATTGATAATCAAGAAAAAAATCCGAACAACAGACGTGTTTGGATTACAAATGACTGAATAAACATCTATTTTTAAACGTTGCCCCAGTGTCTTATGTCTCCATGTCGGAATTCCTTCCCTCTGCCTAAACGCCTAACCATTCAATGTATAGGTATATTGCTTAAGACATTTTTTTAAGGAAGCCTTTATATAAAAAATTTCCAAGAACATTTTAAATAGTTTTAGCTAAGTTTTAATAATTATTATTATTAGTTAGATGACAAGTTTTAATTATTGACCACATTGCATTATACATGTATTAGGCTTCAAATTCATGACTTTCTAGGAACACTTACTGGTAAGAGATGTTTAAATTTATTGTACATTATGTAGTTACTTTTACTATTTTAATCTTAGATATTAATTCTTAGTAGTATTTTCTTTTGCATTGTAATTATGCACATTTGATCATGATGCCATGATGCTAATTTGTGCACTATAAATATGAAATATTATTATTGTAATTATTATATTAATGACTATTTTCATTTAAAAACATGTACTCACTAGGTACAACACTCAAAAAGCAGTTGACGTCATTCTGTATGGTAAAAGAAAGCAAATGGCAAGCATCCCATTCATGGTAAGATTTCAAATCCCCAAACAAGACCCTAAAAATGGTGGAATTCATGTAACTTCTTCAGTTTTTATTCAATCAGCTCTCCTTTTAACAACAAACTTGTTCTTTTTTGTTTTTCAATTTTAATGAATTTTAGCAGAAAAATGATGTAGCAGTCGTCATGAGTTTGGCACCAAATTTTAAATTTCACATGGAGTTATTAATTTTGATGATTGGTTCTCAATTAAGACCATGTTGAGAGGACTTCAAAACTAAAGAGATAACTAAACACTTATTTTTTTTAGTTTGCATGCAGCCATTTTGTTACTAAAAATAGCAAAAAAATGTATGCTGTTTTAGGGTCTTTTGTACCTGGCTTGAAACCTGCAGTTATGTTCTCCTCTCTTTGCCTTGGGGGCATTTAATCAAGGCAGCTATCCTCAGTGCACAGAGCACCTACACTGTACATATCCCCTGTATTTTCAATTTTGTGTGGTTTAATCCATTGCGTTATTCATTTTCATTACAGATTACTTCAAACATGAGGAAGTCTCTCATGGCTTTGGGTTACGAGGAGAAAGATGTAAGGATGATGCAACCTGCAAGAGCATGTACCGTTATCAAGGACAACATTACAAAGAATCAAAATCCACATTTTCATTCCAAGATAACAGTTAAAACAGAAAAAACTTCTGATGGATGTAGATAACACAATTTTGTAAAATTAATTCAATATATTAAAATGATACATAATTAGCTAGGATCTTGGGAGGGGCTGCAAGCCTTTGTTCCTGATTAGCAATGGCACCAATTCAAGAAAATCAAGCTAAATAGTCAGTTTTATTTGTACTTGATCATGAATATAGCTGCTGCTTGGATCTAGAAAACCTATAGCTAACAGCCTTATGCCATAGTTATTTATAAATTATTTGGTTAAAATGTTTGAATTAAGGAGACACATATGCTTTCCTGGATATATAGGAGTGTCTAATTTTAAGGTGGTTTTAGGGGGGGGGGGGGGGGGGGGACTGATCACATTTCACAGACAGCTCACAACAAAATGTTTAAAATCAAATTATTATTTTTCATCACAATATTGTTACATGTATTAGCCCTTTTGTAAACTGTAAAAGGACTGCAGGGACAATCATTTAATAAAATTCGTAACTTATTTTATTTGTAAATGAACTCCACCACAAGAAAGATTGCATCGAAATTAGTATGTTTAACGAGTTTGAAGATGTTTGAGTAAATAAGAACCGAATAGCAATTAGCATTTAAAAATCACCAAATTTTCAAACACTTCCTATTCAGTTCTTATTAACTCAAATATCTTCAAACTCGGTAAACATAATTTTCAAGTGGTCTTTCTTGTGGTGGAGTTAAAATTGTTTTAATAAAATACAATTAGTTCTGAATTCATTTAAATTTGTACAATTGGTCCACCCTTTGTAGTTAAATATGAAATGGCTAACATGTAACAATGTTACAAGAGTACCGGTAAGCATAACATTGCTTATTTATTGTAGACCCCAAAACCAGAACATTAAATATTTCAATAATATTGTTGATTTAAAATACTGAGGTAAATGATGATGGTGACATTGTGATGAAAATATCAATACTAATTATAGAAATCAAGCCGATACATGTAGTTCTTCTTTTTTTACATGGAAAAGAAGCTATTTCTCATTTCAGAAACAAGCACCAATCATGGCTTACGGTAATAGAATAAATCATGTTTCACAATTTCAAAAAGGGGTTTTCTCCATTTCCCGAGCAAAATGTCATAATTATTATGGCTTGTGAAAATACCCTTTATCACCCTCTAACATATAAATGTTTGTCATTGTTATGTTTATTATGTCAGATTATCATGTGAGAGTTGTTGAAGAACAACTTCTTTAAAATTCTGATTATACCAGTGAGTGCATGGCATCAAAATTTAATACAAGCTAGTGCATAGTCATGTGCTGTTTTACAACATGTTGAATGTGCGTATATTAGCGTGCTTGGATGTTAGTGGGCCCCTGCAGCTTAAGTAGACAATAAAACAACTGATATGAAGTTCAGACTGTATCCATAACCATTAATATGTATAATGGTCAGTACATGTAAATACAGTTTTGTAAATTAGTACTGTACCACTGTATATATACAAAAGTGGAAAGATTAATAACATTTATAAATAACCACCACATGCATTTAGGAGTTTTTAAAAAGTTTTTGTTGTTGAATAAAACAATACAAGATACTGGAATTTGTGGCCTCCTTGTACATGTAGCAAGTCCTTTGCCATAAAATCCAGATTTATCCTACAACCATCACTAATGAAAATCCTGACTCCAAAATGAACAGTTTTGATCATAAGTGAGCATCAAATAAAAGCAGTGAACAAGACCCTTATGAATCCTATAAGCAGAGCCAATTTCCCAGCAATTATACATATCTAGGGTCTAATTTTTGTAATACAATATTTTACTCGAGGTTTCCCTTCTTTGAATTATGTTCCAACAAGCAGTAGTCTACAAAGACATTAACTTTCTCCAAGTATTCTTCCTTGTGCATTCTAAAGTGATCAACATGTGCCGATTCTTCCCAGCACTTTGAAAACACCTTCACACCCACGGATTCACGAGCCTTAATAAAAGTTTTAACCTCCTTGTAATCTACTAGTTTATCTGCTTTTGAGTATAAAAACAATTGAGAGCTTAGTAAAGGCAATTCCATGCTCTCTGGGATTAATTTCCTACAAGCCGGACTGAAAAGTACAATGGGAGATATTAATGTCATACCCACTGATACAGCAGCTCTAGCAAATGGGTTTTTTATTACTTCTGTGGTTGTTGATATGGCCCCTTCTATGCTTTTAAACCCTGGAAAGTGAGGAGAGCTATCAATGATTGTACCAATGATATTAATCCCTGCATGGAATTGGTGCCTGGGATTGACGACTGCTTTCGAGATTTGGTAATAAATATTAAAGCCACCCATACTTAGAGAATAAATAAAGAAAGGCCTCCCAGGTTCATTTCTTCTCATCAGTATAAGTATTTCTAGCAATTTGAGGCTTATTTTCTTCCCCTTCGTGTTCAATCTCACAAAGGTATTCAATGGTTTGGCACCTATTCTAACTGTGTCAAAATTTTTTGTCTCAAATATTTCACTGTATTTTGCAAGGTTTCTGTCTGTGGAACTGTTCCAGCCAAGTATCACAGCAATTGGGCTTGCATTGTCATTGCTGGTGCATCTTGTCACAACAGCTCCAATTTCTTTACATTTTCTTCGAAGCTCTAGTTCAGATTGAGTGTCCTCTGTCTTGCTTGATGCATACCTCCATTGCAAAATCCTGGCTGAATTTAAGCAACTTCTTGGTTGCATCAGGAAATGTAAACTTAATGGCTGCTTCTGTAGTCTGCCTTGAGTGATTCCCATCTTGTTGTAGAAAGAACCTCGATGGTAAATATGAGAGTTCAGTATGGATTGGGGGATGGGTACAGCCTTTTTGTGCAACCTGAAAACTAAAATATACAACAACAATTATTTATTTGTACCTTCTCATGCATTTGGCTACCTAATAGTAACCCTGTACCTAACCTGAGTATCAGGCTCTGAAGTTACCCTGTTCCATTGACCACCTCCATAATTAAAGCGATGTTCACTGCCTGAGTAGTGAGTACCAGCTAATAATGCCTAATGGTTCACATATTATCAACACGAAACATCGCTATATATTGTGCACGTAGGTCCACACATATCATATGCTTTCCATGCCAAACAAGTTATGAATTATGGGTAATAAGTTCATGTCCAAGGCATTCTGGGTAAACTGGATTGTAATGTGAGCCCGCGATGTCTAGTGGCCGTTGCCGTGACGTCACGGTCAACATTTACCATACAACGTAACTATCAAATATTTTGGCGCTATCGACTTTATCGTAGACGTAGTGTGAGAACTTGAAAATGCTCGGGCTTCTTTACCGATGATTGCCATCTAAAGTATCACAAATAAAATGTCAGACTCCGAGGAGGAAACCACCACAGAGCACCAGCTAAAATTCGTTCTGATTGGTGATGGAGCGGCTGGAAAAGTGAGTGCTTTAATTTCCCGGGTTTAATATTTATGGTCGTTTCCATAACACAACCACGCTTATTCTTGCTTACAATTTTAAGAGAAACGATTGTTCTATATGCTTTTGGTTTTATTCTTGCCTTACAGACTTCTTTGTGTATCCGTTATTCGCAAGAGAATTTCGAGCAAACGTACAAACAGACGATAGGACTAGATTTCTTCCTAAAGCGAATCGTTCTTCCAGGTGACGACGGAATCATGTAACTTTCGTGATTTATGTGATGTTTTATTTTGTGATATGTTGTTAGGCCCAATTCAAACGAGAGTGATGGGTGTTTTCATTTCATTATGATCCAGGTAATGTTCACGTTACGATTCAAGTATGGGATATCGGTGGTCAAACTCTTGGTGGACAAATGATCGACAAATACATATATGGCGCACATGTAAGTTGAAAATGTAATTTGTGAATACCCACAGTGGGAATTGGAAGATTTACATCCTCCGGCAAAAACCATTGATGGGAAAAATTATGAATTTTTCCTTGATAATTGGTGCATGGGTATATATGTATCTTTTGAAAAATATTCTGTGTAATACATGTATAGTGTCACCATAATAAAACGTATTCTTGGTGAATTCTTCATTTATTACCCTCCCTTCCCCTACTTTTAAGACTCTCATTACATAGGGAGAACATGCCACATGAATTGTGATAAGTTTCCAACCAAAACAGAAGTGGAAATCATCAATGTCTAACAATAATTAGAACATGGTCACAGCCACTCGACCAATCAGCATTCCCCATTTCAGCTATCTAAATCCCATAGTTATAAGTAATTAGTATTTTCTACATAGAGAATACTAATAAGGCTATAACACAAATAAACACAAATAAACTTGTTGTTGTTGTATGAAACTATAGAAAACAATAGCCTTATTAGTATTCTCTATATAGAGAGAAAACTAATTACTCCCCTAGTCTAGACCCTGTATATTATTTCGAAATGTTCAGAGTTTCTTACAGTAGTTGCCAAAATAACGTTTCAGAAAATAATGTCTCGTGGATGTGACCAAATTCTAAGATGGTTAGATAATGAACACTCAATTTCTATGTAATTTAGGGTGCCTCGCATTTTAGATAGAAATCCAGTTGTGCTAGCACCCTCGTGGTTTTCTATCTAAATGCTCGGCACTCTAAATCACATATAACTCTCATGCCATTATCTAACCCTTACATACATTGTAAACCTCCACCATCTTAATTAAACCATGACAGGGTAACTGCTGACCAGAGCCAATGTAGACTCAGATAATAAATACAGTGTGCATGATCGAGCAATCATTAAAAATAAGACCATTACAAGACCAGTTTGAAAAGACTTACTATTAACTCTCTACTGGTCAATGCTGAGAAACAGATAGCATAATTGTTTTTACTTTAGGGCTAGAAAACAACTATTATTGCCTTTTGTCTTGAGGAGACGTGGCCATCGGATTATATACCAGTACCATCTACAGAACCCCCCCCCTCTCCCTCCTCCTCCATCTGGAATTTCCATATGGATATTTACTGGTGGAACTACACATTGTACATGTTTCGGACAAATTGTTTCAGTACATAATGGTTTTGCCGATGTGACAGACATTTTAGCCTTCAACCAGTACAGTCCTGGGCATGAGAGCTTTGTTTGAACCCTTTCCCTTCCCTCCCCTAGCTTGGATATTTTTGTATCACCAAACAAATAAAGTAATACAATGTATCACTTTCATCTCCTGAGTAGGGTAGTGACAGTGTTTGCTCTCGTGCAAATGCTATTTTTCAAAAAATACCCCCCACATATTTTAAAAGTATGTACGGTAGTTTGTTGGAATTTTATACTTTTGCCTATCTGTTACATGTCCTATTAGCTAACTACATGCAGAATTAGATTAGTAAGATAATAATTTGTTACGACAGTAATTCATTGCTTTTCATGACTATGAAATCATTGAATGGAAGGAAATGGAAAGCAAATAGACTAGCATTGTGCCGTATTGAAATTCTGTTGAACATTGTTAATTGTGAAATGATCGGTCATAAGCTGTTGTCCAACAACAATGTGAATCCTTGATTTACAATGTATGCACATCAATGCCCAAATACAAATGTAGTTGTGTTATTATATAGTTCTGCCAAGAATGCAGGAAATGCATGTACATGTACATGCATGCACAATTAAGACAGCACCAAATGTGAGATTGTATTTCGGTTAGTTACTTTAACCCTGCTAGCAGAGGTTCTTTTCTCTTACCCTCTCTCCACTAACGAGGGAGAAAAGAACCTCTGCCACGATCTGAATGGTTCTTTAGATCTCGCCGGCTCCAAGTTTTTGGAGGTAAGTCACATGACAAACCGGTTTTTCGAGGTCGGCGTCACACGCGAGTGACTTGTTAGTCTGCAGTTTCAAGATGGTATCTGTTTTTGGAGTGAACATGAGCGTGAGCGAGTTCGAAGTAGCGTTAAAAGCAGCTGTGTCAAACCTTGAGGAAAGCAACATCACCCTCGAAGAAGGAAATTTATTTTATTTTTCCCACGCCTTCTCTTGCCATTAACAATAGGAAATCTACAATGTTTACCGTCTCGTTTTTCTTGGCCAATGGAAATCCAGATACCGTCAGTGGTGCATGCTCAACAGAAAACCGTTCGGATCGTGGCAGAGGTTCTTTTCTCCCTCGTTGGTGGAGAGAGGTTAAGAGAAAAGAACCTCTGCTAGCAGGATTGTTAGTTACAAGTCATGGCTTCCCATCACCATTTGAAGGGCTGTGTGCAAAAAGGGCATAAGTGATTCTTGATCACGTTCTAAATTCTCCCTTTAGTTAGAAAACAAAGAAATTGAAGGAGAATTTAGAATGTGATCAAGAGTCACTTATGACCTTTTTGCACACAGCCCTTCATTTGTCCAACCTGCACAAGAGGGTTTTGGTTATTAAGGAAATAAAATTTAGTTTCTTGGCAGAATTTATATCATAAACAACTTAAAAGGCTTGCCAAGATATGTACATGATATGCATGCACATGTGACTCATAAAAATACACAGCCATATTATAGACACTTAGCCAATTAATAACGTCTATTGTACAGGTGTCTTATATCAGTCCAGTATTATACAAGAATAAGTACTCTCAATAAATGCAAATACTAATGAAAAGTAAACTGATAATATACATGTTACAGAGGAACACTTGCAGTATTGTTGTACTGATAAATTAGTACAGTAATTGATTTAATATTGAATTTTTATCTGTACAATATAATTATTGTCGGCAGATCCATGTACCTTAGAGTGATAATAAAATCTAAGCAGTATTTATTTTAGTTTTTCACTGCATTCACCTGCAATAAATATTTTTACAGGCAGTTTTACTAGTATATGATGTTACAAATCAAAATAGCTTTGACAACTTGGAAGACTGGTATGACACAGCAAAGACAGTTTGTGAGAAGCAAGGCTCGAAAATGCCACACATGGCCCTGGTGGCAAACAAAAGTAAGTGTATTTCGTGTTTCCCATTTACCACACCACCAACTGTCATTTGAGCATACATGTACATGTACATTGTCGTAACTGCAATTTTACCTGTTGTTTATGTGTAGTGTAAGAATTGAATATAATCTTAGAAAAACTGCCTGAGTGTTTAAAATCTGCCTACAGGGTGCAGATTTTGGAAAC
The DNA here is from genome assembly GCA_030867875.1 of Actinernus sp. WN-2022. Classification (NCBI taxonomy): domain Eukaryota; kingdom Metazoa; phylum Cnidaria; class Anthozoa; order Actiniaria; family Actinernidae; genus Actinernus; species Actinernus sp. WN-2022. The sequence goes on from JAOWCC010000577.1 coordinate 36,613,311, forward strand.
AACTTTATTTTATATACTGGCCTGAAATTTTCAAAGGCTATTTGCTCTCTTCTGATATGCAGTTCCTGTTAGATTTTTGATATCAGAAAATCAAATATTTTGTTTATACCCTTGGATAGACCTCTAGCAGATCCTGGTAATGATTTGAGCATTCTACACACACTCCTTAATTACTACATTCAATCCATATATTATTAATTATTCTCTGCACTCAGTGCTCAACTCACAATCACGTTAATTTTTATAGAGGGAGGAAAACCAGAGAAAAACTCTTGGAACATGAATGGATGAGAAACAACAAACTCAAAGTTCTCAACTATCATTATGATGGTTGTTCTTTACAATTTATTGCCAAAATAATCGAAGGGCTCTGTGCAAGAACAACGTAAGTGACTTTGATCAACATAAAATTTCTCCCAAGCACATTTACTTACTTCCTTATACTTGAGTAGGGAGAAGTTCACATTTGATCAAAGTCACTTACGTCATTATTGCACGGAACCCTTCAATTACAGTGTCTGGGAGTTGAACCTGGTTCACAGTGGTGAGAAGCGAACACTAATACATGCTGTGCCACCCAGCTCCCCCAGACATCAGATGTTACTTGTCTTGTATGATCTAAGCTGATAACATAATTGTTTAAATCTTTGCACTCAGTGGATCTAGAACACATGAGAGTTGTGAAACCAGACAAACATGGAAGGTTTGCACAAGAACATGGATTATCTAGGTAAGAAATATGTAATATGAAAAATCACAAGAGGTCTTATTCATAAGAGGACTGAAGGGATCTGATCTTAATCTTATTAGCAGACTGTCTGGAGATTGTTGTCATGTTAGCTAGTGACCATAAAGTATATTATATAGCTAGTAAGTAATTTTGCAACCTGTGATTGGCCAATTTGCGGTCCATAACTTCCCATAGGGATATAGCTTCAATTTGCAGTCCATAACTGCCCATATGGATACATGTATAGCTTCAATTTGCAGTCCATAACTGCCCATATGGATACATGTATAGCTTCAATTTGCAGTCCATAACTGCCCATATGGATATAGCTTCAATTTGCAGTCCATAACTGCCCATATGGATATAGCTTCAATTTGCAGTCCATAACTTCCCATATGGATATAGCTTCAATTTGCAGTCCATAACTTCCCATATGGATATAGCTTCAATTTGCAGTCCATAACTTCCCATATGGATATAGCTTCAATTTGCGGTCCATAACTTCCCATATGGATATAGCTTCAATTTGCAGTCCATAACTGCCCATATGGATATAGCTTCAATTTGCAGTCCATAACTTCCCATATGGATATAGCTTCAATTTGCGGTCCATAACTTCCCATATGGATATAGCTTCAATTTGCAGTCCATAACTTCCCATATGGATATAGCTTCAATTTGCAGTCCATAACCACGCCGGGCACAAATGATCGTAAAAACGGCGGGTTTTATATATAATTAAAAGTTTTCGACATAGAAGAATGAATTTTGGTAGGTGTATAAAGGAGTGCAAACAAAACATAGTCTGATAAGTTAAGCTAATATAGCCATCATTATGATGTCACAGTGACGTCATATATCCTTTTCTAATAGGTTTCTTATAAATTTTTATTACTTCTAAAAACGTTTTATTATATCTTTTTAAAATCTCTTGTTCATGAGAATGAAATAATCGAAAACCTGTTATCGATCGGTTGAAGTAAACGAAAGTTATTAAAGTTTGAATTTTGGTAATTTTCCCGCCAAATATTGGCGGGAAATATATAGCATAAAACCATTTATGAAAATGTCGCTTGTTTTAAATTTTACAGTTCGAAATACTGGTGCATCATATTTTGCACAATAATAGAGCTCTTTAGTAGTAACAACGTGTTCTTTTTAGAATTTTGATTTTTTTAGTATAACAGCTTAGAATTGAAGCCCCATTTTTTGTATACGTCATTATGACGTCATAAATATATTTGTGTACCCTCAGAAAATAGCCAGTTCAATATTTTTGGAATTTTATCAATGAAATGTATTTGGCTAACACTCACAAGTCATAGTATTCTCTTTAATAATATTTTTATAGTCGGCAATCTGATTTAAGCTTGAAGTATGACGTCACTAATAATGACGTCATAAAAACAGTAAATCGTCCATAACTTTGAATATGTTTATCGTAGAAAGTTCAAATTTTCGGCAAATTAATATATTTTATAAAAGCTTTCTGATTACGTAATATTTTTGAAACGTGTTTTAAAGGTTAATTTTCACCAAAAAAGGAGGCATCCCTTATGACGTCACAACAACGTCAGAATACAGAAACAATTCTCCCGAAAAATGTAGTCTTACTTTGTTACCAACCTGGCAACATTTCGTCAAATTTAGAGTAGAAGTAAGGAAATGGCGTTACTTTTACGTTTTATGTTACACTCAACCCCGCCGTTTTTACGGTTATTCGTGCCCGGCGTGAACTGCCCATATGGATATAGCTTCAATTTGCAGTCCATAACTGCCCATATGGATATGGCTTCAATTTGCAGTCTATAACTTCCCATATGGATATAGCTTCAATTTGCGGTCCATAACTTCCCATATGGATATAGCTTCAATTTGCAGTCCATAACTGCCCATATGGATATAGCTTCAATTTGCAGTCCATAACTTCCCATATGGATATAGCTTCAATTTGCAGTCCATAACTTCCCATATGGATATAGCTTCAATTTGCAGTCCATAACTTCCCATATGGATATAGCTTCAATTTGCAGTCCATAACTTCCCATATGGATATAGCTTCAATTTGCGGTCCATAACTTCCCATATGGATATAGCTTCAATTTGCAGTCCATAACTGCCCATATGGATATAGCTTCAATTTGCAGTCCATAACTTCCCATATGGATATAGCTTCAATTTGCGGTCCATAACTTCCCATATGGATATAGCTTCAATTTGCAGTCCATAACTTCCCATATGGATATAGCTTCAATTTGCAGTCCATAACTTCCCATATGGATATAGCTTCAATTTGCAGTCCATAACTTCCCATATGGATATAGCTTCAATTTGCAGTCCATAACCACGCCGGGCACAAATGATCGTAAAAACGGCGGGTTTTATATATAATTAAAAGTTTTCGACATAGAAGAATGAATTTTGGTAGGTGTATAAAGGAGTGCAAACAAAACATAGTCTGATAAGTTAAGCTAATATAGCCATCATTATGATGTCACAGTGACGTCATATATCCTTTTCTAATAGGTTTCTTATAAATTTTTATTACTTCTAAAAACGTTTTATTATATCTTTTTAAAATCTCTTGTTCATGAGAATGAAATAATCGAAAACCTGTTATCGATCGGTTGAAGTAAACGAAAGTTATTAAAGTTTGAATTTTGGTAATTTTCCCGCCAAATATTGGCGGGAAATATATAGCATAAAACCATTTATGAAAATGTCGCTTGTTTTTAATTTTACAGTTCGAAATACTGGTGCATCATATTTTGCACAATAATAGAGCTCTTTAGTAGTAACAACGTGTTCTTTTTAGAATTTTGATTTTTTTAGTATAACAGCTTAGAATTGAAGCCCCATTTTTTGTATACGTCATTATGACGTCATAAATATATTTGTGTACCCTCAGAAAATAGCCAGTTCAATATTTTTGGAATTTTATCAATGAAATGCATTTGGCTAACACTCACAAGTCATAGTATTCTCTTTAATAATATTTTTATAGTCGGCAATCTGATTTAAGCTTGAAGTATGACATCACTAATAATGACGTCATAAAAACAGTAAATCGTCCATAACTTTGAATATGTTTATCGTAGAAAGTTCAAATTTTCGGCAAATTAATATATTTTATAAAAGCTTTCTGATTACGTAATATTTTTGAAACGTGTTTTAAAGGTTAATTTTCACCAAAAAAGGAGGCATCCCTTATGACGTCACAACAACGTCAGAATACAGAAACAATTCTCCCGAAAAATGTAGTCTTACTTTGTTACCAACCTGGCAACATTTCGTCAAATTTAGAGTAGAAGTAAGGAAATGGCGTTACTTTTACGTTTTATGTTACACTCAACCCCGCCGTTTTTACGGTTATTCGTGCCCGGCGTGAACTGCCCATATGGATATAGTTTCAATTTGCAGTCCATAACTGCCCATATGGATATAGCTTCAATTTGCAGTCTATAACTTCCCATATGGATATAGCTTCAATTTGCGGTCCATAACTTCCCATATGGATATAGCTTCAATTTGCAGTCCATAACTTCCCATATGGATATAGCTTCAATTTGCAGTCCATAACTTCCCATATGGATATAGCTTCAATTTGCAGTCCATAACTTCCCATATGGATATAGCTTCAATTTGCAGTCCATAACTTCCCATATGGATATAGCTTCCACCCACTTCAGCCTCAAAGAAAATGAAGAAGCCATATAATAAACATCTTATAACCTTGTTTGCTTGGTCCATAATGGATCCTCATTTCTTTTCCCATTTTTATATATGACCTGCACTTCACGCTTGGGCCATAAAAAGAGAAGAAAACTTGGCCCATTACTTACAGTACAGACCTCATACTCAGTTAATAAGAGGTATACTGTAGTCAACAACAACAACAACTTTTTTCATTCGACAAGTATTGGTCAAGATGGAAATCATTTAAAGAGAAAAAGAAATTGTAAAGTGTGCAAAAGGAAGTACTTACTGTAAAAGACCGCCTATAAGCTGCAGGGTTTTTTCAATTTCATTTTGAATAAGAGTGTTCTTTTTCTCCCTCAAGTCTGGGTGCAGCTTATACGCGGGCTTTTTCAGATTGAAGTTTGCGTGAGATATCCAAAAATGAGCCCTGCTAACTTTTTTATGTTGTTTTCTTCTCGTAACATTACTTCACAATAGACCAGTTCGCAGTAAATTCCGACATTTTGAAAGGGGTTGAAACATGGTGTGAAAGAGTGTTTGTATGGGAACTCAGGTGCGAATCCGATGCCAAATAAAATCTGTAAAATCGAATTTGTGAAATATTGTTCAGATACAAACAAGATACCAGGTAAAATATTAACATATTAAAATTTGAGGGATGTAGCTGTGCTGGGAAGCATGCAATTGTGTTTTTAGTTTTCCATACATTGTCTGTAAATTTTCACACTGAATTTGACTCGTTTTTACAGACAATGTATGGAAAACTGATTTCTGATTTCAAAGCGGCAAACATTTATATGCAAAGCTAATTGATATTCAAATCAGTTTGTGGAAAACTTTACACATTATGCACTGCAGCAATTTGAAAGACATGACTTCCACACCTTTGAAAACGGATTTAAATTAATAGAAATAACTCGAGTATTTTATTTAGTAAACATTTCACTTTGCAGGTAAAGTTGAGAAGCTGTGTGGTGCTTTTTAATAGGAACTACAATGCAATAAAAACTCAGTTCCTGCACCCCAGTGTTATTGTGTCAAAATCCAGACAGACATTGTCTGCATGGCCGAGAGAATTCAATTCAATTGCGATCTTGCAGAATCATAGCGTTTCTTGAAAACATAAGGCAGCATTCTAGTAAGTAGTAATTCCCAAGTGGAGATTGTTACATAACTAGTGAGTGCATTACAAAATATCCAAGACATTTACATGCTTGCTTGCATAGATTTAAGATCTAAACCATTGTCCTTCTATCATATATGCGAAATGTACTTCTAAAGCTGTAGTGTAACCATAAGTAAAGTAAAATGTTTCTTTAAGTTTGCTAAAGTTGGGGTGCAGCTTATAAGTGGTATATTTCCTTTAAGTTTTCAAATTGATCTCAAGATAAGATCGCAAGCCTAAAGTGGGGGTGCAGCTTATAGGCGGTCTTTTACGGTACATGTACAAAATGTATGTCATCTGTAATAACCACTAGGCTAATCAAGACAGATGACAAATTACATGTTTATGTTAAAAAAAGGAAATGTCAGGGTAGTCGAGGCTGCAATTATCGTAATAGAATTTGAATATGGTGTGTAAAATAAAAATAAAAACAAACAAAAGAGACATGAATACAAGCACAATACAACATGTCATGTAATATAGATTAACGTTGTACAGATAATTTTAGATAGTTTCGTAACATTTTATAAGCCTATGAGTGGAGCTCCATGTAGATAATACTACCACTTTCAATAGGTGACAATTCCAAGTTATTTCAAATTCAGAAAGCTATCCAAAAGAAAGGTCATGTATATTGTTTCAGTCTGCATGCATGACCACAATGTACGGTAAATACCTGGCTGCACTTGTTTGGATGGTAAATACCAGGCTGCACTTGTTTGGACAAAAACATTGGACCAAAGTTGGGGATGCTGCTTGTATGCAGGTCCAAGCATACATATCATACTGTATCTTATCACAAACATGCCCCAGGCCCCTCCTTCAAAATCCAAAATGGCAGACCTTGGACTTGTGCACATATAGTTTTGCCTTTTCTTGCTCTTAATTAAAGGAATGAGGTTCCTTGAAGATCTTGTCAGGAAATGGGGGAGTGATTTAAAGAAAGAAAGGTTAAAATATATACACAACAAAATTAATGACAAGGAAAGTTATAACGAAATTCAAAGTTGCGATAGCAGTTGGGCATGGCATGACTTGGTCTTGGAATGACAGCAATCTCTTCTGAAGAAGTTTTGCTTCAAGTAATGAGCATTTAATTGAACCTTCAGACTTTTTTTCCAAAAAGAAGCATGTAAAGTTTGGGGTGCAGCCTATCTATATGCGGGTACATGTATTTAGGGTACTCCTCATGTTGGAATGTTTGTGCAACTGTTATCGAAAAAGAATACCAAAGAGAAAGAAAAAAACATAAGTACTAGCAAAACATGAGAGAATGATTTTAAAAATACAGGCCCAACCAGAGATTCAAAGTTTCTACTTGTAGACCACTTGGCCAGCATGCATAAGTTTGACTTCAGAACACAAACAATGATGTAATTATACCTTAGTTGGTAACGTAAACAGTTTTTTATAAACACAACTGTATAGTCATGGGCCAGTTCGTTTTGTCCCTTTTTTTTTCGAATTGATTTTTATGAGACTTTGTAGAGCTCCACTATTATAAAGATTTATGATTTTTACATTATTTTGTACATAACTGAGCATTCAAATACTCTAGTTTCCATCACAGACTACACATTTTACGTTGTCATTTCGATCCACTTGATATGTACAGTATAATACTTTTTTGCTTTGAAAATCTGTTTTAAACTGTGATAAAACCATAGAGCAGAATGGTTAGGAAACCCGGCAAACTTCAAAGGGGCTAACAAAGGTGCTGCAATTTAGGTTGGAAGGGGGGGGTGGGGGTAAGATAAAAGTTTGTGCACAGTCATAGTTCATTAGCATCCCTGGATGACTGAACCCACACATTTATATTGGCTGATTGATTACATGTAAGTAATGGTCCGCGCAAGAGTTTGGCACAATTCTCTATGGTGAAGATACAATTTGCTTTCTCCACGTTAGAATTTTCTGTTTTTCATACTGACAACTCATCAACCCTTAAATGAAAAATTTCTGGAATCAATCCACTAAAACTGAAGATAATTTTGAGTAATTCTGCTAAAAAGTTTTGCATTTTCGTTAATCCTTGTTTTTTTATGAGCGGTTGTAAATGTGATCTGATGGCAAAGTGCCACCATTAGAATTGTGACATAAGTGAAGGATTTTTCTTTCTGAGCATGGATGAATACACACGTTTTGCTTTCACAAAATCAACACACTTAATTGCGCCTTTTTCTGGCTAACAAACTCTCATCTCCCCAAAATGGAATTTTGTGAAGACTGATATCTTGCTAATGGCGTCTGAACAGTTGCTGCAGCCCCCTACAAAGCACCTATTTAGCATTTAAACATTGTTTTTTTCGATTTCGCTGATCACTACTTCCAACTACTCTGACTTCTCTTAATTTGTAAATTTTGACTAGTGAAATAGATGCTTTTCCTTCACTTACGTCACAAGACTCGATATAATAATTAGGATGTGCACCACTACACACAGCATTTTGTCATCGTTAAACACTCATAAAAAATCAAGGATTAATGTGAATTCAATTTTTTTTCCAAAGAAAATGCTCAAAATTACCAGAAAATAAAATAAAATGTTTGGGGTTGAGGGGCACTTTAAAACTACTTTCCTTTTGTGTAAAAACATTTTGTGCAATCAGACGATTCCAAAACAATAACCAAGAAAGCTTTCAATTTTAAAATGTTCCCCATGTTGAATTTTCGTATAATGGTATTTTAAATTATGAGAGTTTTCACTAGATGCAATTCAAATCTGTTTTAAATAAAAAACCGAGAAAATGATATTCTTCTTCAGGTTTTGGTAGATTTTGATGTTTAAGCCAATGCGGTGGACTATTGAAACAATACTACAGTTAGTACCTTTTACATTCCATGTATTACCAATGCCTACCTCTTGCGCAGACCATTAGTAACTTAACATATTCCAATATCTATTGTGTTTTGTGCATGGTCACGCTTGAAAAAAAGTCAACAAAGACCTATAACAAAGAAGGTCGCTGGGTTTCGTAACCATTCCTCTCTAGAGCGGTTTTCAGTTGAGTGTTGTGAAACCAAACACAAATTACCCACAGCCAGCCAATCATAGCAGCGAGTAATCACAAGTAACTCATAAATGGCTTCCCTGTGAGCCAATGACAAACCAAAGCAAAACCAAAACCAATTTGCGTTTGGTTTTACTTTGGATTCTGATTGGTTGGTTTACTTTCTCAGCCAATAGGAGAGCTTAGTAAACGCAAAACCAAAACATTTCTGACACTCAATTGAAATCCGCTCTATTAACTATGATAAAACTAACTTGCTGAAAGTTAATGACAACGTTCATATTATATCTACATGTTCATGTACATCACCTTACATGTACATAGGCTAATTATGTTTACAAATTAAAGCATTGTAACAAATTTCTTTCAGTCATTTTTTATCAGCAAAGACTGCAGATCAGGTAGGTTTTCTTAATTAGAACAAGTCAGAATGAAAAGCTTCACCAAGAATACGGCATCATTTTAGAAATTACATTGTACCAGAAAATAACCCATCATATCACACACAAAGTCAATACTACTCTTCCCAGTAAACTGTACACCCCAAGGTTCTCTAATATGGCCCATGTGATTAATAGAATATACCACAAGTTCATGGTAGGCACAAATGATCATAAAATCACCAGGGTTGCTTCATTGTTCTACTGATTTTCAACACTTTCAACAATGGGCCATTCCACATGCGTTGTGGACATTACATTCAGAGACCAAAAATCAGAATACAAAATGCTTCCCAAACTTAATTTTAAATAGCTGTGCTGCTTAAATTTAGCATACCTTAGGTGAGCCTCTCTATTTTCAATTAAAAATATATATTTTTACCCCATTAATCTTTTTAAATTAATATCTGAATGTCTGTTGCGGACATTACAGCAAAAACAACCACAAGTTTGAGTCAACTTTTTAAATTCTTAATTCCTGTGAGTAATATGAGGAGTTCCAAGAAAACAAATGGACTTTCTGAACTTGCTAATGACCAGACTTTCCATCTATAATGATAAAGTAAAGCTCACTGTGGTAGTTCTTACTGAGTAGACAGCAAATTTTGCTGACTGGCGACTCTTGTTGAAAACCATTGAAAACCATGTATGCATGAATCCAATCATTTTGTCCAACACTTGATGTCTTGGTGTATCAATGAGTATTGTTCCTCTTCTCAGGTATCACTGTGCTTTCACAAGATAGCTGCCGAGATACTTGGTGTAAGATTAACCAAAAATGAGGTGGAGCATCAATCTGTATCCTCTAATTCTGTTCAAAATATTTTATTTTAGAAATTGATACATGTATCTTTTTATCAATATCAATTTTATTAAAATAGTTATAGTAATATATTTTTGATATATATAAATCTGAATGTCCATATCTGTGAACTCGTTTCCTGTCCTACAGGTCCGATTCCTTAACATTTTATTCCTAAATCACAGAGAGTTCTCAAAGCTGACGTGATACGGTACGACAACCACGAGATGCCGACCAGGGCTGCACCCACCCAAACGAAAAGCTCATTCTGTTCCATACAATAGCTTTAAAACATATTAATGATAATGAAAATTTATTTAAATAGTTATTATCTGAGGCACAGGTTGTTATACGTGTTATGTTAATGGCTGAGGTCACACTGGGACGTTAACTATAGTAAACCAGCCAAATTATGGTTAATATTTTTTATATCTAGTTAAAATAGTAGCCTTGTTTCTTCGGCTGAAATGACATATGATGCATTCCAACGTGAGTGTTGAGAGTTCGGAAACCACAAACTGCAGTTTAATTACCTCAAACATCCAAAGAGATGACAAGTTATCAACTAAGTCAATAAGTTTAGATTAACTTAGCGATAAACCCATCTTTTCAGGTCGGCTATTAACTATAGTTAATTTTTCTTCTTGCCGCAGTATTCAGAGCAACTAACCACAGTTGAGTTTAATACGGTAAACCGTAAAATGCAGGTCACACTGAGGATCCGCTTAACTATAGTAAACTTCGTCCAGTGTGACCTCAGCCAAAGTTGATCTTTGAACCTGTTTCATAAGTGGATCGTGTTAGTTAGTTATATTGACTCTTTATTATACAACTGTGATGTGAATGGACCAGATAAGAAGGCCAATATGGAGCCGTAGTAGCCACTAAACTTTCCGCAATGCCCTGTAGAATACCGTTTTGATGGTAAAAGAATTAACTATAGACCGAAAAAGCAGTTGTATAATAAATCCCTTATTTCATGTTTTTACAGGTATTACAAGCTGACATTTTACTCGTTGCTCGCATTTTTCCTCACTCCTGCTTGGCTAGGAAATATAAATGTTTACAACAACAGCCAATTTTCTTGCTTTCTGATTGGCTCTCGGCCCATGATCAATAAAAAAGTACACACAATAAAAATAACGTCACTCACATGCAGTGGGAGCGTTTCGACTGAAATACTTTATAGAGGTTTCATTGGGAATTCGAATTTTGTAAATTTATTGAAAAGGCAATATGAGGATTTCACGAGCATTTCATCACTGGGAAAATAATCAGTGAGTCAAACTTACTTGTAGAATGCCATTTGTCAAAGTTGAGTTTTCTTTCGAGTCGAGCAAATATATTTTCAGCGAATTTGTGGTTCAGAGTTTGCGCTGATAGTTCTCTCAGAGCTCAGAATTCGTGATTTAAAACAAATTTGCTGTTCTCCCCCTAAAAAAATTAGGATTTCATCAATGATAGAAGTTAATCGGTTAGCCAAACGTCCTTGTATGGTGCCATTTGTCAAAATTTGAGCTTTCTTTCGGGTGAATCAAATCAGTGAATTAGTGGCCAACTTTCTCAGTTTGTGACTCGCTCAACCTCTTTCAGAACTCACAAGTATTGAATTAAAAAAGAAAGCTGCTAGGTCATTTTTAAAATCTCCTATTCGTGATATCTACGTAGCGTTTTAAGTAGAAACAAACAGTTTAGAGTACAATGTAGTACGTCATTTCCATTTTTTTAGTGTCCGTCTGGCAGCAAGTGTTTACGTTTTGGGACTTGTCGACTCGAAAGCACTTTCGGCTACACCCCATTTGAAGCAACGTGTTTTGTTGTAAAAACAAATAATATACATTTTCCATTGTCAGCACTCTTTAATATTGATTATAGAAATGACGCCATAAAATGTTCAAAACTTTGCATCGAAACAACTCGCTGCGCTCAGTATTCCACTTGTGTTTTGGACAGTTTATAATGCCATTTCTATGATCAATAAGAGTGCAGACAATGAAACAAATGTATGCGAACTCGTAAAATATCAGTGTGTAATACATGTACCTGTAAAAACATCATATACGATATATTTATTTAGATTTTACATCATTAATGAGTAAGTTGAAATCTTTATTCTAGGATGGAATGAGTTCTAGAACTCGTTGTTTTTAGCCTATTCAAGGCTCTCAGATAGTGGGGAAGGCGAAAGAAAAAGCGGGGCGAAAAAAAGAAGAGGGGGACTGATTCTTCCCCCCAGTTCCCAACTTCTTATTTTCGCCTTGAATAGGCTACGTTGTTTTTAGTCTCAAGTGGACTTTTTCGTTATGGAGCGAGTCCTAAGGACTCGTCACATGCAATTCGTAGCAAAACCACCGAGCTACAATCAGATGCCTCCTGAAGATTAAATTAAAGCTATATGAAGATGTATACTAACTTAAATTTGTTTTGAATGTAAGAATTTTTTTATGTGAGCAGCCATTAGGCTTTTTGTCTATCAAACATGGTTCACACACATGCGTCTTGAAAGCCCTTGAATCCAAAAAAAAATCCTTAAAAAGTACTTGAATTCTAAAACAAGGTCTTGATCGAAAGTCCTTAAATTTCTCGATAATCATATTTTTCAGAAATAAAAATATGAAATTTATAACAACTATCATGAAAAAATATGTTCGCCTTTTTTTAAAACATAAATCGAAACTTTTGGTCCAGTATTCAGGCTTGATCAGCATATATACTAACCCAGCCAAATACTGAGTAGACCAAGTTAATCCGTGAAAAAAACCTGCCATTACTCAGTTTGCAAACGAGAGATTCAATTCTTTGTAAAAGCAGTCCGTTTGTGATATTCTATCGACACTGTCATGTCAAGGTATTTTTAATGGACAAGCTCTAAGAGCTCATATCGTACTTACTAAATACATTTGTATTTGCCATGTCAAATCTGAAGTTGAATGATTCCTATGGGAAGTCCGATTATTTTAACTGTATTTCCAGCTCTGGTTGTTTCATTATGCATTATGTAGGTGACGTCATCCAATCAACCCAACAAAATAAACGTGGCTACGTTAGTACGCAAAAGAGAAGTGTATTTTCCTTTCAAAATCTGATGAGAATAGAAAAAGTGCATGTTTGATCATAGTTGCTGCTAGCACTTCAGAATAGGCGAATCCTTGTTTATGTTTTGTCCAAATTAGCATACAACAAACTTCAAGCGTCGTACATACAAACAAACAGTCCATAAATCAAGAGATTCACATTGATAATCACCGAAAATTTGAGAGTGATATGATAAATATATTTTCAGGAATGGGCATTTAAAAATATTTTATTCTCTTTCAACTGATGTAGTCTGTTTGATTGTAGCTTGAAGTTTAAGTTATGCTTAGAGGCAAAAATGTAAACAATGACGTCAGCAAGGATTCGCCTATATATAGTCCAATTCGTAGTTATTTTAAAAAGGTAACGCCTTTGCCTGGCATGTATACGAATATGAATAGATTTCGATTAAGCTGTCTCCACTCCAGCCTCGACGTCACAAAGCCTGGGTTACCTTTCAAAATGGCAGCCAAGAGCTACCTATTAATTTGGACTATTCAATTTGATGGATGACGCATGAATCGATTCTTTTCCTTGCCCAGCCCAAAAAGTCCCTGAATTTTGGTATGGTCGAAGGTTTTTGAAACAGGTTCACATTTGTTGCCTTTCCATTTTTATATTCTTACAGAAGCAATATACACACTTATTTTCACATGGCTCAGTTTTCTATTGTTCAATTTCAGGAGAATATATCGCATAACCCCTAACTAATTAAATATGCTGGGGGAATATATATATTCCTGCATATTTAATTAGCTACACACGGGGTCTGATATGGCATTGGGTCAGAACGAATACTGAGTGGTATTTTCAGGAGTAACCCTGCCCTCTGCATTGATGTCGCTCTGAAACACCATTTTACTTACAAAATGTATTCGCCGTAGTCCATGTGGGTCTAATGGAAACATCTACGCATGCTCAAGGATGCTAGCAGTGCGAATTCATCTAAAATAACTCGTATATTCTGAGCGATTCTGTTATCTTTCCCTTTGTTTATAGTTGAGAATTTGCTTAAGACCAATGAAAAAATGTCTTCTTTTTTTCCTCGAATCAGTGTATTGAACTTGTTAATGAGAAAGCTGAGCCATTGTAAAGAAAAATTAAGCATTTTATCGGCGGCCTGAAACTCGGGGGAAAAACGTTGATCACATTTAACTTAAGACATACATACACTGCGCATACGAGTCTGTTCTCGTCGCAATCAGCGGCAAATTGCAAATACGAAAGAGATTTATTCACCAGTCGGCACATTTGATGGTCCAGGCAAGAATAGCATGTTATAAATGATCACAAATTTTAATTCTTCTTTATTCTTTGTTTTCTAAAGAGAATTGGGAACTGTTATTACTCAGACCCTTCAAATTGAAAATTTAATAAACAAAAATTGTCATAATGAAAAAGAATTCCCGAGTCGGGCAATGAATTTTCTTTAAATGCCATAACACGTAAGAAAGTAATAAAAATATATAGTCACTTGAAAATCTTCTGTGAAATGCTGAAATTAAACCCCGCCACGCGCCCCAAAAAGGTATATTTTTCAAAGCTGTTTTAGTCTGAAATAGGGTTAACTTATTCCTTTTTATTTTGACATGGAGTGTGAGCCCTGCCCGAACGTGTTCATTTATGTGTCTCATCATCTTATTATTTTAACATTGATTTTCAAAACATTGAAAATAGTATATTTTTAAATAAAATAAAATAAATCTAAAGAAGAATGGAAAAGAATTCCCACGCTCTCAAAATTTAAGGCAAACTCGAGAGAAATCCGTGGGGAGAAGAAACCCGACGCGCGATGTACACGACAAGCATATTGGGCAGAAATCTATTGTGTTTGCATAGTAATAGATTCTCACCGGAAGCCCTCGCTCCATGCATTCACCCCAATCTGCATTAAGTTATGGGAAGAAACTAGCCCTACGGCGACCACTTTCCCGTAGCTCAGCAGACTAGGGAGCCGTCACGCGTTACGGGGAAATGGAGAGCCAAACCGCTCTCTTCCCATAACTCAGAATGGTACGTAATACAGGTTGATGGAGATAATCTGGGATAGGGACACATGGTATAACCGTTTTAGGGCATCGTTCAGGCTTGGATGAAAGTGAGAGAGTCAATATGAGCGTCCACTCGGCAATTGGAGACGGTTGTACTTCCGGATTGAAGTGTGAACGAGCGCCAACGCCTCTTTTACCGCAATTGGTTGGTCTCTTGTGTCGTCCCTCCAAAGGTCGTGACACTCCAGGCGGGATCCACGAGGGTCGTCTATGACACCATCCCAAGCGTACAGAGACGCATCGTCAGACACTTTAACAACCACGTGATGTTCCTCAAACCACGGAAGATGGCCGTCCCACGTGTCGAGGAAGCGCCAATGCTTGATTTCGGCTAGGAGATCCCCCTTTACTTTAATAGGCCGGCCAGATCGGCCTGGCTCTGACGTGGCACGAAATATCTCCCTGGTATAGAGCTGGGCGGCCGGGACAGCAATGCAGAAAGAGGAGATTTTACCAGCAAGTCGTTGAAGGGTTTTCACACGAGGTCGTACGGTTGCTAAGATGATTGACTCGCGCAGTCTCGCAAATTTGGCTTTTTTGTCTTCCGGCAGAATCGAATGAAGGCTTGGAGATCGGAGTCACACAGGAACCCCAAAAACTTTACTCTTTTCTGTGGTATCACAACTGATTTCCTCAAGCCGATGAAATAACCCAGTGAAACTAAGGTAGAGCAAACTATAAAGGCGGCTGCTTCTGCCAGCTCAAAATCGGATCGATGGAGTGGCGGTTCCCGATGCCCACGTGGGGCCAGCTGGCCGACGTGCCGGTCATCAATATATTGGCTGCATGGGACACCCCATGAGCGGACGGCGCTGGTGGCTGCCATGCCAACTATATGGTAAAGGTATGCGCTGGATTTCCAGCCAAACGGTATCGTGTTGTACGTAAAGTACCAACCTTTCCATTCTAGGCCAAAAAAGGACGAGCTCTCAGGGGATAGCCGGAGGTGATCATATACACTTTTGTCGTCAAATACGGTTTGGAAGTTCGATTTGGACACATAACGTGGTAGGTTAGAAATGTAACCCAAGGGCAATGGAAGGTCTATAATACATAAATTCAAAAAAACGCTCGTCATGGCACATTCGAGGCCTGGACGGCTCGATTGTAATGGGCATGACAAGGTGAGGTGGCTCACCCCAAATGGAGAGAAAGCCATTACCAACACGCTCCAGGATAGTCTTGCCGATGAACTCTTCGAACTCCAAACAGGTTTTACTGTTTGGGAAAACTGCTCGAGGCGGGCGCGGAGAATTTGTAATACTTCCCTTGAAATCCCCCTTATATGGGGTCCAAAATTCGGCCACTCTCACACCATTCTTAATATAATCCCGAATTTCATCCTTTTTGGGATTGTCCCGTAGAACCCGCTCCCATTGGAATAAGTGTTGATGCAGCTCTCCTGCCAAAAAGTGATCAGGATTACGAAATAGTATGTCCATCGGGGAAGCACGGACCGCTCCCCTGGTTACCATTTCTATCGAGGGCTTCGGGTCTGCCACGCGGGGTTTCCCCCCCTTCCCAAGTGCACTACTTCAGGCCTCGACCCTGTCTGGCATAAAATCGGATCGGGCTTTCTTGGCCTCTTGATGAAACTAAGGAATAACGCACGAGGGTGCATGAGTACGCAACAAGGAAAGGGGAGAAAACCAACCGCGAAGCAGCCCCGAAATACCCCAAACTGGAATGTCGCACAGACGCAAACTAAGTGAAAATGTCACACAGACACAAACTAAGTGAAAATGTCACACAGACGCAAACTATGTGATAATGTCACACAGACGCAAACTAAGTGATAATGTCACACAGACGCAAACTAAGTGATGATGTCACACAGACGCAAACTAAGTGATTATGTCACACAGACGCAATCTAAGTGATTATGTCACACAGACGCAAACTAAGTGATAATGTCACACACGCAAACTAAGTGATGATGTCACACAGACGCTATCTTAGTGATAGACTAATGTCACACAGACGCTATCTTAGTGATAATGTCACACAGACGCTATCTTAGTGATAATGTCACACAGACGCAAACTTAGTAATAATGTCACACAGACGCTATCTTAGTGATAATGTCACACAGACGCTATCTTAGTAATAATATCACACAGACGCTATCTTAGTGATAATGTCACACAGACGCTATCTTAGTAATAATGTCTACAACAACAACAACAACTTTTATTTGTAACCACACACTTGATAAATTTCATGACAGTTAAAATATAAATGTCCGTTACTGGTAATCTGAAAATAGTAAAACTAATCGTGTCAGATTGCCACTATAGAAAACGAATTACAATGGTATGGTCAAGTATTAAGTAGGCTTACAATTTGCAAATTCTATGAAGCAATAAACAATATATACATATATATATATATATATATATATATACACCCGATCAAAAAAAAGATGACACTCCAGATTATATATATATATCCCCATGTGTGTGTTTGTTTTTCCTGAGAAAGCAATACCATAGGGATCGGTACGAGTACAATGCGCAAACAATCGCTTTGTTTAGTGCCTAAATGCCTAACAATTTTCCTTAACGTTCAAACGTTAGAAACAAAGGAAAGTTTATAGTGCATCATTTATTTACATTGTTTGGTTTTCTTTTGGGATTTAAACACCTATAAGCAAAAATCATATAATACGGTTGTTATGCATGAGATATACATTTTTGAAAATCACAATAATAGTAGAATATTTACTTTCGTTTCTTTAATATATTCAATTAGGGGGTTTAGTCACCTAATCGGGACGCTTAAAAATTCTCAATACTCCGTATTAATTACAAACAATTTTGCCTTTAATATTCGTTATATTAAGAAATCACTAAAATAAACTGCTCGGAATCGCAGATATGATAGATCTGTGAAACAAAAATATGTTGCTTACTTCAAACTTTAAAAACAAAACTTTTTGTTTGCTTTAGTAGCATGACCAACGTAAACAAAAAGCGGCCGCGATTCTTGTCAGGTGAACACATAACCGTGTCCGAAAGAATGAAAAATCCGCGCGTGTTATCGGCCAAAACACACTAGTTTACTGAATAAACTAAGGAAGCCGTCAAAAACAGTTTTCTCGGTAAAGCACGCGGCTGAAACAGTTATTTTTTGTTAAAGTTATATAGCGAAATGTCTGCCACCTTTGTTCACTGGAAACTACCGAAGTAGCAATATTAGATCCTATTTTAGCTACTTAACCCCAAAAATTACGTAGTTTTGCTTGAATTCTAGCGCGGAAATTAAATTTTGCTCAGACCGCTGAGCGATGATCGATTTCAATTCAGCCTCTAGTTCTACAATTCAGTACTTTATAAAAGAGAACTGATCCAATATTATGTTCAGATTTTTCGAGAAAAAATTAAATTATTTGGATGTTCAAAAACTACTCTCTCGATCACGTTCTATCCAACCGATTTCGTTACTTTAAAAAGGAATTTTTTCAGCAAAGTAAGGAGAAGAACATTGATTCAATTTCGATCTAAGTTTTAAAATAATTTTGTTTTGCCGAAATCCCCTATATTTTCCTTCTAGTTGATCATTTTCCTGCAGCAACACCGTGGCGCAGCAGCATTTTACTTCTTAAAGACGAGGCACTACTACTGATAAAATGTTATAGAAAACAAAATCCTTTACAATTTCATGGCTTTAGGTCAGTTTAGTATTTTGCTCTAATTTGATAAAGATTTTCAAATTTCTAATTCCACTCCTGTCTTCTTCGTAGCCGTTCAAAGGGTCTTAACGTAACGCTAGCGTTACTGAAGCGAAGGAAGGCAAACATTTCACCATGACCTTTAAAAAAATGGTAGAAATCTCGATACACAACCGCACGTGCTCTACTGAATAAACTCTGTAGAAATTTATTTTTATTATCAAACAGTAATGTTTTGAAGTCTGCTAATATGTTTTGGACCTATAAGATGAGCAAATGTTTCAAATTTTATCCGCACGGTAATTCCTGCACTTGACGAGATTGGCGGCCGCGTTTTGTTTAGGTCGAATTATGCTCAGTTGAAGCTAATAAAAATGGTTAACTGAATGAATGTAAGTGTACTATGGGTTTTTGATGCTTTTCAAGCGTTCCGAGCACGTGACTAAACCCCCTAATGATTTGGCATCGCAATTCTTTTCTAAAAACCATTCTCAAGGCAAAGTTTTTCTAAGCGAACTGGTACTTAATTAAATTTGTTTAAAGCCCCAAGAGAAGATCAAACAATGTGAAAAAATGCTGCGCTATAAAAACTTTAACTTTCCTTTATTTCTAATGTTTGTAAACTTCAAACCCACTGGCGCTAAGAAAGATCGGTAGGCATTTAGGCACTAAACGAAGCGATTATTTGCGCATTGTACTTGTACCGATCCCTATGGTATTGCTTTCCCGGGTAACAACAAAGATACATATGGGGATATATATATATATTCTGGAGTGTCATCTTTTTTTTTGATCGGGTGTATACAAATACATACGTATATATGCACACAGACATCAAATGAAATCTAACTAAACTAGAAGAACAAAAAATAAATAATAGCTAGCATCAGTAGGAATTAATAATATCAGTTTTAATATAATTTTTAAAGGACGGTTTTGACAGAAGCTTGTATTCGTCATTAATAGAATTCCAAATTTTTGCACCAGGAAATCGAAGACCAATTTTTCCATAGTTTGTTCTAATCTGGGGAAGGCAGTATGTTTTCCTAGCAGCCAATCTAGTATTATAATTATGCCTTTCATTTACACATCCAAAAAAACCTGAAAAAGCTCTGGGCAGCCTAGAAGTGAAATAATCATACATAAAGTTTGCATTGTGGAAGAATATTAGGTCAAGAAACTTTAGAATACCCAATGTTTGAAAAGAGGGCTGGAGTGCTCACGGAAATCAGAAAACGTTATTATTCTTACTGCTTTCTTTTGCAGAGTTATTAGTGGCTTAAGAGTTGAATTGTAAGTGTTACCATAAACAGCAAGACCATATGTTAGAAAAGGAAAGATCAAGGTATAATAAAGCTGTGTTAGAATGTTAGTGTTTACATAATGGCGAATTTTAGAAAGTACTCCTATACCTCTGCTAACTTTTTTAGAAACATGAAGTACATGATTCTTCCAGCTTAAGTTGGAATCTAGATATACACCAAGATATTTAATACTACATTCTTTCTTGATTGCTTTCCCGTTAATGGTCAATTTAGTGATAAAAGGAACTTTTCTTTGTGGGGTATGAAATATGACATAATTAGTTTTGTCTACATTAAGTGAAAGCTTTCTCCATAGTGCTTGTGTCCAGTGGAAGATACATCCCATGATGACAGCTGCCGGTAGCATTGCCTTCAACGCAGACCACAAGGCCTTCTCAAAGTCCAGAGTCACTCTGGATACCGATGGCAGTCGCGGGAATAACTCGATGATCTTTTCCAAAACCTAAATAAAGACAAACACACAGAAATGTCATTTTTTACGTATATGATGCCTTGTCTAGTCCAGTTTAGTTTAGGTTTTGCCTTTCTTTAGTTTTTCTGACGATTTGTTATTTTTTTACCTTTTTGTACTGTAATCTCTGGTCTTCTTTCCGGACATCAATACAAACGCCAGGGGAACTTGCTTGGCGTGGTCCCCAGCCCTCACGAAGGCATCGTTCAACGTAAGCAGCTGGGTGAACGCGTGGCAGACAAGCTTGAAGGTGCCGTCGATATACCAGCACTTGGCGTTGGCAACCAGCTCCTCTTGTAACTCGAAGTTAAAATCTGCCGGGTCATTTGGGCGTAGCCGCTGTCGCAGTCGGTTTGCCGCTCTGGCAATGTGGCTCTGGAAATATCGACGCAATGTGCGTGACACTATATTAAAAAAACTTGTCTGATTCATTCGTTACTCTGAAAATTTTGAAACTATTCTATTTGGGAATATTAAACGTTTCTCGGGAATCACCTTAAAGTTATTGAAGTGGGCTGTTACTCCCATATATAGGCTATACGGGTACGGGTTATGGTTTTTGACAATTCTTAGCCTGGAACAGGGTCAAATTACTGTTTTAGTCTGGAACAGGGTCGTACTTTTTGGGAAGGGCCTCAGGACGGTTTGAGTTATTCACGGTCCCTTGCCGCTGAAAAATGCAGAGTCCGTTTATCTGTTTATGAATCGACTGGAGAGCAACGTCTCGTGCATATCATGTTGCCGTTTTGCCTGGAACAGGGTATATATGTTTTCGTTGTTTCTAGTCTGGAACAGGGTACCTTTTTTGCCATTTTGTCTGTAACAGAGTCGCAAAAATACAATTTCTTGGTCTGGAACAGGTTAAGGGTTTCAAGGGCTCAGCGGCACACCCCATCCTAATTGTTAGGGAGTAAGACACCCCCCCCCCCCCCCCACCTCCTCCTCCCTGGGGCTGCTAGCCGTCCCTCCGTATTAAGATTTTTTGTCGCTCAGCCTCAGGCCTTACCTAAAAGTTAGTACATAAATCTAATACTATTTCATTGTAATTTTAATATATAATGTTTTCTATGATACCTTAATAATAATACTAAATAATAAAGTCTTAAACTAAATAGCAAAGCTAACAAACTTATATATATATAGGAGCTTTTGATCCACCTTTGAAAAACTCCTAAAAACACTCTAAAATAGTTCCAAGAGAAGAAAAACCACAAAACATGGAAGCGAAAAGGTATGTTTATTTATACATTGTACGGCAATTTGAAAAGATTTATAAAACCCCACGTGTTCCCATCAATTGCTGCAGGTACTTCATATAAGATTATTATTATGCTACTGGGCGTTGGCTTGGCTTACTTGAGTTGCTTATTTTGCTAGCGTTACTTACGCTACTTGGCTTACTCGAGTTGCTTGCCCTACTTACGCCGCTTGGCTTACTTGAGTTGCTTGCCCGGCCTGCTTGTGCTACTTGGCTTACTTGCGTTTCTTGTGTTGCTTGATCTGACTATATACGCTGCTTGGCTTACTTGAGTTGCTTGCCCTACTTACACAGCTTGGCTTACTTGAGTTGCTTGTCTTGTGTTGCTTGCGTTACTTACGCTACTTGGCTTACTTGAGTTGCTTGCCTTGCTTGGCTTACTTGAGTTGCTTGGCTTGCTTGGCTTGCTTGCCCTCCCGCCATGTACTTACGCTGATTGGCTTACTTGAGTTGCTTGCCCTGTTTGCCCTACTTACGCTACTTGGCTTACTTGGGTTTCTTGCCTTGCTTGCGCTTCTTACGCTGCTTGGCTTACTTGAGTTGCTTATGTTACTTGCCCTACTTACGCTCCTTGGCTTACTTGAGTTGCTTCGCTTAATTGAGTTTCTTGAGTTGCTTGCCCTGCTTGCGCTACTTGGCTTACTTGAGTTGCTTGCCCTGCTTGCCTACTTACGCTGCTTGGCTTACTTGAGTTGCTTGCCTTGCTCACCCTACTTACGCTGTTTGGCTTACTTGAGTTGCTTGCCCTGTTTGCCCTATTTACGCTACTTGGCTTACTTGGGTTTCTTGCCTTGCTTGCCCTTCTTACGCTGCTTGGCTTACTTGAGTTGCTTATGTTACTTGCCCTACTTACGTTCATTGGCTTACTTGAGTTGCTTCGCTTAATTGAGTTTCTTGAGTTGCTTGCCCTGCTTGCGCTACTTGGCTTACTTGAGTTGCTTGCCCTGCTTGCCTACTTACGCTGCTTGGCTTACTTGAGTTGCTTGCCTTGCTCACCCTACTTACGCTGTTTGGCTTACTTGAGTTGCTTGCCTTGCTTGCTCTACTTACGCTGCTTGGCTTACTTGAGTTTCTTGCTCTACTTACGCTGCTTGGCTTACTTGAGTTGTTTGTGTTGCTTGCCCTGCTTGCGCTACTTGGCTTACTTGAGTTGCTTGCCCTGCTTTCCCTACTTACGCTGCTTGGCTTACTTGAGTTTCTTGCCTTGTTTGCCCTAATTATGCTGCTTGGCTTACTTGAGATGCTTGTGTTGCTTGCCCTGCTTTCGCTACTTGGCTTAAGTTGCTTGGCTTGCTTGTGCTGCTTAATTGGCTTACTTGAATTTCTTAGCTTGCTTGCCTTGCATGTTTGTGTTGCTTGTGCTGCTTGGCTTGCTTGAGTTGCTTAGCTTGTCATTACCAACAAGAATACTTCGAAATGCCTTTCGTAGACTTCGTACATCGCATAGTTTGAATATTAATTCAAATAAACTCAAAACTCAAGTAAGCCAAGCAGTGCGCAAACATCACAAACAAGCAAGTAAGCCAAGCAGCGCAAGCCGCAACTCAAGGAAACCAAGGAACACAACTGCAACAAGCCAAGCAACTCAAGGAAGCCAAGCAACACAAACAAGTCAAGTAACTCAAGCAAGCCAAGCAGCGCAAGCAACACAAACATGCAAGACAAGCAAACTAAGCAACTCAAGTAAGCCAAACAGCGTAAGTATAGCAAGCAACACAAGCAACACAAGCAACTGAAGTTAGCCAAGTAGCGCAAGCAGGGTTAGACTGCTATGTCTAAAGCAGGGTAAGCAACGGAAGTAAGCCAAGTAGCGCAAGCGCTAGCAGGGCAAGCAACTCAAGTAAGCCAAGTAGCGCAAGCAGGGCAACCAATACAAGCAACTGAAGTAAGCCAAGTAGCGCAAGCAGGGCAAGCAACTGAAGTAAGCCAAATGAGCGCAAGTAGGGCAAGCAACATAAGTAAGCCAAGTAGCGCAAGCAGGGCAACCAACACAAGTAAGCCAAGTAGCGCAAACAGGGCAAGCAACACAAGTAAGCCAAGTAGCGCAAGCAGGGCAACCAACGCAAGTAACTGAAGTAAGCCAAGTAGCGCAAGCAGGGCAAGCAACTGAAGTAAGCCAAGTAGCGCAAGAAGGGCAACCAACACAAACAACTGAAGTAAGCCGCGTAGCGCAAGCAGGACAAGCAACTCAAGTAATCCAAATAGCGCAAGCAAGGCAAGCAACACAAATAAGCCTAGTAGCGCAAGCAGCGCAAGCAATGCAAGCCGGGCAAGTAATAGAAGCAAGTCAAGCAACGCAAGCAAGCCAAGCACTGAACTCAAGGTCGTCAAGCAACTCAAGGAAGCCAAGCAAGTCAGATAACTCAAGCAAGCCAAGTAGGGCAAGAAGGGCAAGCAACTCAAGTAAGCTAAGTAGCGCAAGCAACACAAGTAATAGCACAAGCAATTCAAGTAAGCCAAGTAGCGTAAGTAGGGCAAGCAAGGCAAGCAACTTAAGCAAGCCATGTAGCGTACGTAGGGCAAGCAAGGCAAGTAAGCCAAGTAGGGCAAGCAACACGAGCAACTCAAGTTAGCTAGGTGGCGTAAGCAGGGCAAGCAAGGCAAGAAACTTAAGTAAGCCAAGAAGCGTAAGTAGGGCA
The DNA here is from genome assembly GCA_030867875.1 of Actinernus sp. WN-2022. Taxonomy (NCBI): domain Eukaryota; kingdom Metazoa; phylum Cnidaria; class Anthozoa; order Actiniaria; family Actinernidae; genus Actinernus; species Actinernus sp. WN-2022. The sequence continues at coordinate 36,637,627 of JAOWCC010000577.1, forward strand.
AGCAACTTAAGTAAGCGCAAGTGGGGCAAGCAATACAAGTAAGCCAAGTAGCGCAAGCAGGGCAAGCAACTCAAGTAAGCCAAGCAGCGTAAGTAGAGCAAGCAAGGCAAGCAACTCAAGTAAGCCAAGTAGCGCAAGCAGGGCAAGCAACTCAAGTAAGCCAAGCAGCGTAAGTAGAGCAAGCAAGGCAAGCAACTCAAGTAAGCCAAGTAGCGCAAGAAGGGCAACCAACACAAACAACTGAAGTAAGCCACGTAGCAACACAAGCAACTCAAGTAAGCCAAGTAGTCAAGTAAGCCAAGTAGTCAAGTAAGCCAAGTATAGTCAAGTAAGCCAAGTAGTCAAGTAAGCCAAGTAAGCAAGTAAGCCAAGTAGGCAAGTAAGCCAAGTAGGCAAGTAAGCCAAGTAGTCAAGTAAACCAACACCCACTTAACATATTTTGAAGTTAGTACATAATAATAATCTTATATGAAGTACCTACACGAATAGCATGACCAACATTTTGCTGTGTTTAGTACGAATGCGAAGGTGATTTAGAATTCAACCATGCAATGCTGTTCTTTTAATCAACCTTTGATGCTGGCCATCTCTGTAAGTCTTGGTGTGTTACTTGTAGTGTATTTTGTATTCCCATGGTATCACCGGTACCACCAGCAAGAGATCTTTCCAACTCCAAGTCCTAAAAAGCCAAGTAATTTAGAAGTGTTATCTCCAACGTACAAAGTTTCGATTTCTTCTTGTGATATCACGCCGGAGATTAAAGGCAAAGTATTCTTACTTATTTTTATTAACTCCATACCGAAGACAGCAGAAAGAAGACACATTTTACGAGAAACATGGACAGGTACCGCAAGAAATGCAACTCGAAGTCAGCGCTTTATAGGTACTGAGAGCTTCCATGACGCCGAATTGGGAATTTACTGTGTATTTTTAGTGGCTTTTTCGGGAATAAAAACTGAGGACGACGAGGTATTTCGCGAGTCGTACAAGTATCGTGACATACTACGAGTCAAAACCAATGAAACCTACAGAAACATGATCAACAAACTATGGGGTGGGTTTCAATGGGCAACGAAAGTTGAACCAAAGTTCTTAATGAAAGTTGACGACGACGTTTACGTCGATACACCTCATTTAATGTATTGGTTATCTGATAAGTCTCTCCCAGAGAAGCTCTATGCCGGTTGGATTTTACACCATGGTACTGTAGTTCGTGAGGAGAGCTCTGCATGGTACGTAAGCCAGGATGAATTTAGCGAGAGCAAATTTCCCGGTTACGCCATTGGACCTTTTTACATCTTTTCTGGAAACCTCCTGAGGACACTTATCATGAAAAAAACCGAGGTGCAAATGTTCAGCGTTGAAGACGCGTATCTGGGTGTTCTGATGAGAGATATAGGTATAAGGGACCGGCCATTTATTAGAGGGGGGGGTGGGCTGGTGCAAATGGGGAGGGGGTCATACCTTTTTGTGCACCAAATAATGGGGGGCTGCACAAAATTATGCAACCATTTCTGAGGGGCCATGTAATTTTGTGCATTCCATTTTCCTTTCTACTAAAGAAAACAGTCCTGAAGGGATCAACCACAATCAAATTTATTATCAAAAATGATGTAACAAAACAACACAATCTGGTGTATAACAGTCCTTCACTCTATTATAAATGTTATTGTGATTTAGGGGGGGGCATGTCATTTCATGTGCACTCTCTTGGGGGGGCCACATTATTTTATGCAGTGACATGAGCAGGGCCACTTGAAATTATGTTAAGGAAAATGAAAATGCACCAGCCCACCCCCCCCTCTAATAAATGGCCGGTCCCTAAGCCCGCTTGAAATTAGGAATTTGTTCGTTTGGGACCCAGGTCTTTCCAAAAAGATTTCCGACTGGAATGATCAACAGTTCTTAGATGTGATATGCTTGGGGGAACGACTCACTTCAGAGCTTATTCAATATATACACGAGAGATATCAGAAAATTCCAATTCCTATGGCAAATTATGGATTGAAATAATGATAGCAAGCAAAAATAAAGCAGGAACCAATATTTATATTGACTTTATATATTCATAAAGGCATCAAGGGGGGGGGGGGGGGGGGGGGGGGGGCACTCCCTAAAAATTAGGATGGGGGTGTGCTGCTGAGCCCTTGAAACCATTACCCTATAATTGTATTTTTGCATCCCTGTTCCAGTCAAAAATGTACCCTAACAATGACAACATACCTTATTCCAGGCAAAATGATATCCTGTTCCTAGCCTGCATAGCAAGTGTTTCCGTCGGTTTTTTCGGAGCGTAGGAATACTTTTTCGCTATTTGGCTGAGCGAAAAATGGGGAGAGCAAAAAATGGAAGGAGGGGGTAGGGAATAGAGAAGAAGGAAACACTTGCAGACAGACCCCGGGATTCTGAAAACGCGGCTCGAGTTCTTTGATTGACATCCCATCAATCACATTTTCATACATGCAAGGCCAGGGCTTCGAACAATTAACTCATCATGTCAAATGGCCAACAAATCTTTCGACTTAATGTTATGGCCACTTCAAAAGTACAAAATTCGCCATTACTGTTCAGGTCTATTTAGAGTCGTTCTAAAATGATTTGGGATTGTCGTTCTAAAATAGTTAGGGTTTGTTTTATTTGGGGGTTAGGTTTGCAATGAATCGTGGTGTGAACATAACATGAATTCTCTGCCCTTTCGAGAAAGTGCTGAATTAACCGGGGGTAACGGCAGTTGTCTCAGCTAGCTCGGTGGAAAATAATTTCCTTGACACAAAAGTGCCATTTTTTTTTACAACAGAAAAGACTAATTTGATTTTATGAATGCCTCACTTTGGCACATTTCCTCTCAACACAAAAGTGAGGCTTGGTGGTGATGTGACATGCAAAATGCCTATTTTGCATGACGTTGGAAAAACTGGCCACACCCTGTTACCATTCAGTTACCAGACTTATTTCTGTGCAGACATAATATGATAGGTGATATCAACAATGCATCATAGCTATAGATGTCAAAAATAAGGAAAGGAAAATTAGCAGCAAAAAAATGCAAAATAGTAATCTATTAATTTATATTGCACATACAAATCTGATCAGAATACAAATCTAATATTTAGCATTTCCTAAAAAAATATATGAAAAGTCTAAAATTAAGTATTACCATGCAATAACAATAAAATAGCATTTACTATAGAAAGTATGAAATGTCTAGCTATATACTAATCTAAAAAAGTGAGTCTTCAGATGACGTTTTAAAGTCTCAACAGATTCTAGATGCCGTAGTTCCTTGCAGCAACAAAGCTGTGGAACTCTCTGCCAAACAACAAATGCTCTATCGCCAAGTGTTGATTTAGTTCTAATGGTAGGGACACTAAGCAGAAGACTATTAGATGATCTAAGATTATAAGAAGAGGACTCAATATCAAGTATTTTACTAAGATAAACTGGAGCTAATCCGTGAATTGCTTTATACTAGGTAATTAATAGCTGAACTTAGTTAACATGAAACCTTAAAGGGAGCCAGTGTAAGTCATGCAGTTATATATATTAACAGGGAAACAGGAAATGAAATAAAGGCAAGACAAAAACTGGGACTCGCAAAACGTGAAGAAAAATTTGGAGAATGTAAGTAAGGTAGTATTAATTGGTTGACAACCTCAATACAGTAACCACATTAATAGTGCAGTACTGTGATATAAACACTGGGTTTCTTGAGGAGCAGACTATACTTTCATTTCCAAGGGATGCTCCATTGACTGAAGGTTGCAGGAAATTGAGCTTTTTCAAAATATTTTAGACAGTGTAGTTATTTACCATGCAAAACACTGTATAGTTACTCAGTCTCTAACATTTTGTAAACATAGAAATTGCCAAGATGCTAGCCACTGATGAATCAAATGGCTTACTTCAAACGTAAATATCGGTATATTATATTCACCTCTCGGCAATCTCCATGTTTCCAAACTGCGAGATTGGAAAAACAGCTGTTTTGCATGATAAATAACTAAACTGTCTAAAATGTTATTTCTTTTTACTCTTGCATGTGTCAGATATCAAATCAGAGTACATTTTGAGTTTTATAAAAGCATAACATTTTAATGTAAGAATATGCATAAACAGAAAATAAAGGTACCTTAGAGATGTCTGCAATTCAAGGCCAGAAATTCCATACTGATGACGTTTTGTTGCATTATTTGATTGGCATGTATAAGATAATTAGCCACACCAGTCAAACAAAATAATGATGCAATCAGATTCCTCCACATAACATCAGTGTGGAATTTTTGGCCTCGAATCGGACATCTCTCTCGGGAACACATTTTGATTGTGGCTCCCGATGCGAGACGGCTGTAGTCATTCATTCCACTTTATACTTTCTTCACATTTTCTTTACAAAAATGACTTTAGTCATGCATTTGTCCTTCAGCACTTATCCTTTATCACTAAAGCATTGGTCAAACGTTTTCAAAATCTCTTCAAAGTTAGGTATAACAATGTTGAACCATTTCACATGGCTTGAAAACGTTTCAGAAAACAGCAGCAGTTTATAATATTTAGAATGTTGAACAAAATAATGTTGAAGCTTTTGTTCTCGGAATGTTGAAACCATATGACATGCATGCTTTCAACAAATGTTGAAACTGTTTGACCAAGGTGTATCTGCTACTTTTCAAAAAAACTTCATCTACTCCAGAACATAGTATTGTTAGTGACCCTGACATGTAATTTGTTAACATATATTATGTTCAGTTATGTCTTCCCTTGACATGACCTTTTCATGCTTTTCTCAAAATGAAAGTTAAGGACTTGGTGGTAAAAATTATTAATTAGAGGGGGAGGGCCAGCAATTTTTAGAAGGCAAAATAGGGAAGAGCCAAAGTAATTTACGCAGGCAATATGGTATAACAATATGGGGAAATTTCGCTTCAAATTAGAACATGGTGTTTTTCATTTGCACCAGCTCTGTCACCCCCTAATTAATGACCAGTTGGTTTGATGGCATTATAATAGTTTGTATTGGATTTTTATCAATAAAAATAAAGAAGTAAATGAAAGAAAAACAATAAATATTTTTTTATTATTTTTTGTTCCAGTTTAATGTGAAATGTTCTTTCATTCACTTCATTATTTTCATCGACATAAAACCAATAAGAACTCCACCTGTGATCAAACCCATCACAACAAATAATACATAGATTACAGTGGTCTGATGGGGGAATAATCAAAGCTTGGGCTACCTGTGGATTTCATTGACAAAGTACACAATTCCCCTTCATATAAATACAATAAAATTCTGTTTTACAATAATTTTCACAGTTCAACTATTGAACACCAGTCTCTAAGCAATAAAGAGTTATAAATTAAGATTATTCACACACCATCGCATTAAAATGAATTAATGTATTTACAAATATTCCAAGGGCTACATGTTACAATAATTTACTGATTGTTGGAATTGGGTTACAATATATATATATTTTAAATCACACTAATTAACAAGTTTTCATTTTAGTAATACACAAATATACTTCTGACAACTATATACAATGTAAGATATTCTATGTAACCATTATAGTAACTTTCACATTCTTGGCTAATGAGCTAAGTCAACATGGTAATTAATACTATAACTATGGTAACTATGGTAACACTTAAACAACAACAGATGGAAATAACAGAAGGCAGCCTGCAAATAAATTCCACATTAAATTTAATCCTTGGAGCCTGTGCGTGATCTCTTGGAAGGCAAACAAACTTCTCTTGTGCTTTCACTGCTGGGAGAGTAGTACCTTTTTCTTTTTATCTTTCTCTTCGACCTCTGCCTTATATGTATTCCATTACCATCACTGGAATCATTTGCACCAATTTCCTTACGATGCCTTGCTCTCGCCTGTCGTATCTGCTGTTTCTTTTCACCACTTGTCCTGTGGGTACGTTTCTCCTCTTTTCGTGGTCGTCCACGCCTACGCTTGGCTGGTGCAACAACTAACTTTAACACTTCACTGGGTTTGTCCTGAGCCTGTTTTTCGGCCTGCACACTCTTGTCTTCCCCATCAGATAAATCATCATCTTCTTTAGTGCTTCTTCTAGAACTTATTCGTCGAGATCGTCTCACTGCCTCATTATCTTTACTGTATTCCACTTCACCACCTCGCGCCCTGGTATCTTGTAAGCCCTCCAGGTCAGAATCATCACTCCTCACTTGCCCTTCATCACCTGAAATGGAACTAACCTCTCCATCAAATGATGAGAGGTCACTTGTGTGCACAGAGCTGACATCAGAAATGTCTGAAACATCCGAGTCTTCATCAGAATTGTTTGCCATTTCCTTCTTGGGGCATACTTCAGTATCTACATGTACATCTGGAGCCTTAGGCAGGATAGTTATTTCCTCATCTGCTCTCAGCTTTTCAGCAATCTTATCCAGTTCCATTAATGATTCAGTTTCTTTGCAGTCTACTTTTAAATCTGATTTTAATGTACTAGGTACCTGAGAGCTCAACCTTTCCATAGCTACAGCATCTTGAGTCTGCTTCTTTTGTTCCTTTTGTTTTTGATATTCTACAGTTACAGGCCCCTGTTTGAATTCAGCACTTATCCTTGTTGGGACATCTATATCTTTACCAAAGGAAGTGGAGGGCTGCTGATCAGCATTAATACAAGTAAACTCCTGAAGACTTCTACTGGCATGTTGAGAAGTTGAACCTTTTGTTTGTTCTTCCTTGACCTTTGTGCTGATGGTCTCTTCCTTACACATTAGTACCCCTGAGGTAGAAGACTTCTCAGGAGGAGTTTCGATGTTAGGTGAATAACTCCCTTTTCCACTAAGAAGCTTCAATCTTGCACCTGATTCAGTGGCATGCTTGGCCCCCTTTTCTCTGCTTTCTGTTGGGCTCCCAACATTAGGTGAACTGCCTCCTTTGTGAGCCAGACGCTTTCCCTGTGCTGACCTTCTTATTCCAGGGCTTTGTTTGATAGCTGAGCCACCAGCTTTTTGTAAATCAGTAGCAACAATTAGGAGACTTTCTCCCTTCTTTTCATGTCTACTGTGATCACCTTTTTGAGGGGTAAATGAGCTCTGAGTTTTTGAAGTAGTTGCTTCATTTTTGCTTGTGGCAGGTTCCTGTAGTCCTGGGATTTGGCTTATGATGTCACTTATATCTGAGATAGCCGAGATTTTTGTGTCTGTCACAGATCTCTCTGGTTCACCTCTGCTTTCTGAATTTCCTGGTCTTGATCTCCAGTTTGACTGCCTTTCCTTTTCGTTCTGTGTGTACAAGTAATTCTGAACAACTCCTTCAATTCTCATCTGGAATGATTTCTTTTTTCTTTCCAAGGCTTGACTTATCAGTCTTTCCACACCTGTTCGAAGGGCTTCGGACCTTAAAGATCATATAAAAAAAGAATACAAGGTCAATGTAAGATACAACCACACCAGCTATTTCGTAGCTTGCATCGCATCCGAACTGAAACATGGTTAAATCCATCTGTGTAACAGTGACCAAAAGCTTGTTCCAACCCCCTGAATAGTTGCAGGATTATTTATAATCGATTCTGATTGGTTACACATCTTCTGATTGGCCATTGAACGCTCACCAAGCCTCACGCAACTTGCAGTTAATTTACTTTTTGAAACATATGCATGGCTGCTTAATTTACAAGTTGAGAAGAGCTGAAAGAGATATGTACAGATTGAAAATCGAGATTCATTTGCTTGAACAAGAGCAGTTGACTACAGTTGAGTTTGGATGTGATGCAGACTAGATTTTTCCAAGCTGCATGGGAGATTTGTTTGTATGTTCCTCAAACAAGCATTTTGCTGTGACAGATTTTCTAGAGTCCTCGGGAAGTTTCCTATTGGGTGCACTAAACCATGGGCAGTCTATAATGTGACATCACTTCAAAACCTACATTGTAACCCAAAACTTAAATAAACCTGACCATCTCCAAAAGTAAAACAGGTATATGATGAGAGCTCGTCTAGGACTAGAATTCCCAAGTAAACAGCTGACTCGCATGCAAATGACTAATTTCAACCGAGTGGCCTCTCAGATGAACTGCGCATTATAACAATTGCATGATGCTGGTGATAGTTGAATGGCCAACCAGAAGACATGTAAGAATGAGAATTAGTAAAAGCCAATCAGAATTAAAAAAAACTTGAACCTAATCCTGCAGAAATTGAGCCAGAAGGGACAATTTGACAGTTATCGAACAAAATAAAAATATGTTTTTAAAGCAGGAATGGCTCAATGGCGCAGCCTGGCTCGTTCCCTGGTCATGCAACTATGCAGAGGTTTGGAACAAACTTTTGGTCAATGTTATGCAGACAGACTTAACCAGGGTTTAGTTTGGATGTAACACAGGCTACTATTTCAATACCGGCAGTTTTTTTAATCTTGTAAATTTCGTACAAGGGGCAAATGTAATAGGAGCACATGGTGATGTGAATAAATAGCTTTTGGGAGTTGAAGATGGGCAAAGGTAATTAGGAAGGAGAACACATTATGTTCAGATCAGATGGTGAAATGTTCCAGGAACAGAAGTACTACAAATATGGATGATGCATACATGTACATGTACCATATTCTGGTAAATTTTATTGCATGATGTAGTTTTATGCAATGCTACTATAGCGATGTTCACTGCCACATCATCTATTGTCATTAATGTGCCAACCAGAGAGCCATTGGTTCCTGACACAAAGTGTAAATCATGGTTGGCACATTATAATAATGTTTATAAACAGTAAACAGTCCTTTTCTCTAAAATATAAACAATGCAAAAAGAATACTGTCTTAAACAACAAGTTTGGCCAAAGAAAGGGAAGTCATTTTGATATTGCTGGTTTGCAATCATGCAATCCCTACAGATTCAGATAACAAAGACATGGCAGCCATGTTGGTTGATCTAACAAGAGAAACTAACGAGCATTATTTTGTTAAAGACAACCAAGATGGCTGCAAGCTTTTGTAAAGGTTCAACCAAGACGGTGACGATGATGCCATGTGAAAACGAGCAATAATATTGCTAGTCTTGGTAAACTTACTGGTAAACATGTTTCCTTAGACTGTCCCTGACTTGGTTTTTAGGCAGGGAATCTGACCACTGCTGCTTGGACAGGAACGTTGCTACATAACTCTCAACCCGCTGGTTTAGCTGTCGAAATGCTTCCTGTTATAAAGGGTTATGGAAAGTCAATCAAAAATGGTTTTCTAACAGCTTTCGAAAGAAGCTGATACCCCATTTATACTTATTTAATATGGTAATTCAAAAAGGGTTGCCATCACTGCATGGCCGAATAGCTTGGGTGGTAGAGTACTGGTCATGAATGCAGGAGGTAGAGGTTCGAATCCAGCCCTGGCCACGTCCTTGAACAGGGACGTAAAAGCCATTGGCCACTTGAATCTCTTCTTCATAAATGAGGTACGTAAAATTATCTGTTGTACTTTTGTGAAGAGAAGGGGATTGGTACATCAGCCTGCTCTGATTCACGTAATACACCTGATACATCTGATATGCGTGATACGCGTGATATGTCTGATAACCCTGATACATCTGATACGCTTGATACACGATATGTCTGATACCCCTGATATGTCTGATACGCGTAATACCTCTGATACGAGTGATACACATGATACGTGTGATACATCTGATACACATGATACGCCTGATACAACAATAACAACCCTAACCATCAGTAAAGAAGTTCCCAGGTAACTCAATTTTTAAAATTTTTCACCAATTTATTAAGTGACTGATTCCTCTCCTTACAAGACCTTATTAGGAACTCTAGTAAAGAAGTTTTCAGGTAAACGTCGAGGTTTTAGGGCTAATGAAACTGAAAAAAATCCCGATGTACAATTGTACCGAGTGATATGTCTGATACGCGTATCTTGCTACCGGTAACACACATTTGGGAGGGGGTATTCTGCAGTTATACCAAATAATTTAGATATGTTATGAATGACAGAGATGGACTAGTTTCTCAAATGATTTCTTACCATTTTATCAAGCTCATCGAGGCAATCACGTCTAAGCTCATCAAAGTTACCTTGACATTTGAAATGCTCTACGATTTGATTGATTAAACGACGGGATTCAGCATCGAGTGCATTACTTGACGACGCCATCTTGAACTGTTTTAAGCTATTGGTGATCCATAACACTAATTAAAAACGTGAATTATTGGGAAAACCCGCTGTGCAGAAAATCGTTTTTCCTACTCGTTCCAGGCCTTTCTATTACGCGACCACCCAGGCGAATCACATAATTTTGCATAATTCAGTCTCTGTTCTTTAAAGTATGGGCCGTTGTTCTTTATGAATCACTCTAAAAATAACAAGGTAAGTAAACGGAGCGACAGCTGATCGAGAGGCAAGAGAAGGGAATCAGGCCAAGAAAGGCCGTAGTCTTTGGAATTGCAAAGGCCACGATCACGCCTAAGATTTTGATTCTGATTCTTCAATTCAAAAATTACACCTCTCGCCTCTCGTTTTCCAAGGATATTTCAAGCCCTGGATGAGCTCCGTTGCTCAACTTATAGGCATCAGAGGCTTCTTATCTCATTCTTGAGGATTTCAGCATCTAAAGATAGCCCAGATTGCAAGCAGCAAACATCGCATTCTTCTTCGATAATCTACCGGAAATAGTAAAGGTTTTGCGTGAAATGGAAGCGTCGTATGGGTCAGGATGCTATGGTATGCCATTACCTACAATTCCTACCCCACCTGGACTGGAATCTATTTATTCCACACTTAGGCGGCTTTATCCTGATCAACCTAATCCCCTCCAAGTCACAGCACTCGTGAAATGCTGGTAAGTTTGCTATAAATATGAGTCCGCCGGATTGTTTGGTGGTTGTTTTTATTAAATTAGCTCAAAATGGTTCTCAGTTTACTAATTAAGCGGCCGTAATCTGCGTATACTTGTTTTTTTGTTTTGCTCTGATTTATATAAATTTTCTTCTTTTTGGACAGAAGCGTTAGGTATCAAATGTCACATGTTTAATTAATTACGAATCTAGTTTTACTGGAAGTACAATCACTTAAAAGTACTCGAATTTCCAACTGCTTTTATATAATAGTATATATGCAGGTTACCAGAACTTGATAAATGATTTGGTTAACCATAATCAGAGAATTGCCCATAAAAGGTTATCCCCTCTCAGTCCCAAGACAATCCTGCCAAAATTCAGCTCTTCTGCAAATCCACTAACAATTTATCTTCCTTTTCCAAGTAATACAATTATTAAAATTAGTCTTTATATTCAACAAAAAAATAACTAATTAACAATAATGCATCAGTCAATTCTAGCAATGCACATGCCATTTGCATAATTTGATATCCTTGGAGTGGTGCATTTGCAACTTTGTCGGCCCAGGCGAGGATCTGTATCTCCGATACAACAGGTGTCGGGCATTAGACAGCATAAGCAAAAGACCTCCATAAAGTCACAGACGGCATCTGAAAAGTCAAAGTTTCCTTTTTTGCCACAATTTGACATTGTCATGTGCGTAACCACGTAATGGCAAGTCACAAAATTAATGTCAAAATTAATAAGGGTCTTCCCCATCCCTGTTGATTGGCAGCTGGGGGGAGGGGGGAGGGGGGATGGGCGGTAATTAATTAGCTTTTGTATTGATTCTTCCAGAGAGCTTTTCATTTTATTTGCAAGTGAAAATAATTTCAACTCTATATTATATGTACCAGTATATATCTTAATATAACAATTCCTATGTTTCGAAGAAATTAGGGCTGTGTGCTGTAAGGGTATAACTGGTAACTCCTGATCACATTCTAATTTTGCCCTTAGAAAACAAAGAAGTTGTAGGAGAATTTAGAATGTGACCAAGAGTCACTTATGCCCTTATTGCACACAACCTTCAATAATATTACAAATATACTCCCTTGGACACTTTGTCAGGCTTGGTGGTCCCGATCCACTGGATTTCATCAGCATGTTTGGTAATCCTGGTAGCCCCATGGAGGGGATTCCCCCACACTGGCATTATGTATCAGCTGGACTTTCAGACCTCCATGGTGATGGCAGGGTGCACGAGTAAGTAATGATATATTGACAACGGTTCCATGCTTAAGTATAATTACATTTTGTAACAGTCATTCTTGTTTAATTGTAACTGATTATTACTAGTATCCTAGAATAAATAGGTATGATGGAGAACTTCAAGGATATATGGTAAATTGAAAGTACATAATTAAAGAATCCATCAATCCATACAAAAACAGTGTAAGTGACATGTGATCAAGTTGCAAATTCTCCTTTAGAAAAGAAATAATCTAAAGGAGAACTCAGAATTAGACCAGTAGTCACTCACAGTACCTGTCCTTGCACAGACCCCTTCAATAATGTGTTAAAATAAAATGAAATGTTATATATTTGGTATAGATTTACAGGCAGGGATGGCCCAAGTGGATATGGAATTGAACTGACCTTTAGGCTAAAGAAACAGCCAGGGGAGACGTGTCCTCCCACGTGGCCAGCTGAGTTGCTGCAGCAACTGGCCAGATATGTGTTTCAAACAGGTGAGATATGAATCAATTGGGCTCCAGAATTGAAGTCTATTTAGGGGCACTTTCCATTTATTCTCAACTTCAAAGAACAGCAGATACAATTGAATTACAAGTTTGATCGCTTTGTCGAAACGATGTCGATGGATTTCAACGAACTCAGTAATTGGCAGTAAGGACTCTGAAGTAAAAATCAAAAAACGCTTTAAAATAGTTACGAGGTGAAGTATATAATCTTTTGGAAGAGATTAAAATTAATTATATTAGAAAGCTTGAACAAGAAAATGAGTAGGGAAATCAAAGACCTAAAGAGGAAGTATGAAGGAGGAAATACACCCATGGTCTCAATCTCTTCTACGCTATTTACTGTTGATTCAACTAGTCCGTTTCCCCGACAAGAAATAGGCCTAGCCATTCAGCCCGCTTTGTACCACCGGATAGGAGGGTGCTGAGAACGCAGGAGCGCCTGATAAATGCTGAAAACAGAACCTGGTTACAAGAGCCTAGTAACTCTAGGCAGCAAGCTTAATAATCTGTTCTTATTTAATGTGATTCTATTCTGAGAGGGATAAACCCTTTTTTAATTTTCAAAACACCACTACGTAAATAAGCAATATGTCCCCAGGGGAACTGATCACATGGTTCATTTCTTATAAATTATGCAAGGTACTAACGTCTACGACTATGCTTTTATTATCATTCATACGGGACTACAAATGATGATATGATAGGCTTAACTGCAGAATACCCTGCCACATTGAAGTCGTTACTGGAAAAGGGCTGGCTACGCGGTACGCGGTACGCAGTGACTAAAATTATTTAAAGTCTCAAAGGTGGCAAAATATTCTATTTACAAAAGCGGAAAATATCTGTTCTGTTGGAAATTTAAAGTACAAGATATAACTGATATATAACCGGAACAAATGCTAAATTTCTACTTGTAAAACTGTCAGACTGACACGGCAGGAAACATAACGAAACCTAGTGAGATCGAAACATCGCAAAGGAAAATACAACAACCTTGATTCGGCCCTTCACCCAACAGTGACAGAAAATGTCAAACAATCACTGGTAAAGAATGGGCACGTATGCTCAGGATACTTCCTTTACCTGAAAAGCCTTTTCAAATTCATGCACAAAGAAACGTCGGGCAACCTTTTTAAAACAACCTCATTCGGTTATTTCAAATTCATGCACAAAGAAACGTCGGGCAACCTTTTTAAAACAACCTCATTCGGTTATATCTCGTTCTTTAAATTTCCAACTGAACAGATCAGTGTTTTCCGCTTTTGTAATCATGTTTTTCTCACGGACATCGCAAAGAATGCCAAGAAATCATATACATCATTCGGTTCCATTAGTTGTTTCTTCATTTTTGCATTCGTTGAGTTATATCTCGTTCTTTAAATTTCCATGCAACGGTACAGATGTTTTCCGCTTTTGTAAATAAAATATTTTGCCACCTTTGAGACTTAAAATAATTTTACTCACTGCGTACCGCGTACCGCAGCCACTTCATAATACAGACAGAGACTTGCGATTTAGTCACTGCGTACCGCGTACCGCGTAGCCACTTCATAATACAGACAGAGACTTGCGATTTAGTCACTGCGTACCGCGTAGCCAGCCTTTTTCCATTAACGATTTCAATGTGGCAGGGTATTCTGCAGTTACTCCGGACGCTAGGATAATCTTATCAGGTGTCACTTCCCCCCGCAACAACCATGAAAAGAATGTTGCAATTGAGGAAATCAATAAGAAGTCAGAAGAATACTTCCTGGAACATCCTTTCGTTACTTTCGCCGATAATCCTAGATGGGACTCTGAGCCCTTCAATACGGGAGAGTCTATGACACAACACGGGACCCAGCGTTCGTGGCAGCCAGCACTATCGGCATCGCCGGGAACGCCGAACCCAAAGGGTTCAACGTCAGTATTGGGGCTCTGACGAGTTACCGAATTATAATTATTACCATAATCACGATGAATTATCTTATTATGACCACTATAATTATAATGACAACGTATTAAGCTATAATCAGCAATACTATAAAAATAATTACGATGATTACCACGCGGCGCACCGCGGTTACTCTAATAACTCGCAACCAACAACCACAATTCGCGAGGCGCTGCGAACAATCACTGATATGTCCTGCGTTCTGTCTGCTCCAGGCGCCAGTGGCAAAACGGACAGGATTAATAATTTTGTAACGTACAAATATCAGTGACTGTAATTTGCATATTTGTAGTTATATTTATAGATAGTAATATTTATAGTGTTTGTGCTGACACCCTTGTAATTTAGCGGTATGCTACACAAAAGGGAAAATAAACCAATTATTATTATTAATGACAATTAGAGTTTTGAGATCCTTTTTGGCACTCCTTTCTGCTGGACGATGATGTTCTTCGGTTCAAACTGGACAAATACTTTTTTAACCGATCTAGAGACATTTATCTTGGAACGGTATACTTTAGCCTGGAAAATTCGGCTCTAGCAAGCAACCAAGATTTTATGTCCGATCTAGATACTGAAATACTAAATTTCTCAGTAGAAGGAGAAATTTTACTCCATGGCGGTTTAAACGCGCGTACCGGCGATTTACAAGAATTTGCGGTTTTGTTAGACGATGACCGATTTATTGGTTTACCGGAAGATTATCTAATGAGATAGATGCTGCATGTGGATTGGAGACACTCGCAAGATTTTACCTGTGATCACAGAGGTCGTCTGTTAATGGATTTGTGTACTGAAAGTCACCTTTATAGAATTCTTAATGGTAGGATAATTGATGACACTAGTGGCAAAAAAAAACGTGTTTTCAGTATAACGGAAGCAGCCTGGTTGACTATGGGATTGCACAGCAAAGTATGATATCCCCTGTACGATATTTCAAGGTTTGCAATGTCATCCGTTTATCTCGGACCATTGCTATCTTTTGTACTCCTTGAACGGCTTCTCACGCATGTAGATCGCGATGTTCCTTCCACGGATACTCGCATTCCAGATCAGAAAGCTGATCTGGAATGAGGACACGGCAATTAAGATACCTGAGCTCTTGAACTCAGAAAAATATCAGGCGAAATTTTCTGATCTGTTCCATGAACATGGAGATGTCTGGAGTGGTATTAGCCAACTCACTTGCAGCTTCACCCAGACTGTCCTGGAACTTAGTAACGATGACGGGCTACGGTACCAAGCGACTAAGAAGGGCCGTAACTGTAAAGAAAATATAGAATGGTTTAATCGGGAATGCAAAACTGAGAAAGAAAATCTAACATCACTAGGTAACCAGGTGTGTAATGCGCCTGCGCGCCTGGTGATGGATCTCGGCTGTTTACGAAAAAGAAAACCTTTAGAAAACTATGCAGAAGTAAGAAATACTAAAACACAAAAAAACGAATAAAAGAGATTGACTTCAGCAACCCGAAATCCATCTGGAAACAAATCCATAAGATTTTTAACGTCAAATCCAAACGACGCCGGAGACCAGTCGTATCCAGTGGAGCCGCAATACTTTTTTTGAGCACTTTAAAAACCTAAACAAAAGTAGTGAAAGAATGTGATCTCGGACAAGGAAATCGAAGACGCTATAAATAATCTTAAGCGCATGTAACAAGTCCCCCGGTAGCCGTGAGAGACAATATCCTAAATGAGGTGCTGAAAAGCGGGAAAATGCAACTCAGACCTCAGCTAAAATCGCTTTTTAACCGTATCCTATCATCGGGTATTTATCCACATGGTGGTGCAAGGGCCTTGTCCCGATTTACAAAACGGGTGACTAAAGTAATACATACAGAGGAATAACCCTGCTGTCATCTTTAGGAAAGAACTTCACGTTTATACTTACAACAGATTGTACAATTATCTGGTAGATCGTGGACTCTGAAGAAAGTACAAGGCGGCTTCCGTAAAAGGCATATAGTACGGCCGATAGCATTTTCATTTTGAAGGCGCTTATTGACAAGTATATATGTCAAAGCTAAGCCAAATAAGAATAAAAATTTTTTTTGCTGTTTTGTGGACTTCAAAAAAGCATTTGATAGTGTTTCAAGGGAAAAGCTCCTAGATAAGCTTGCGAAAGCTGGAATCAGAGGCAAATTATTCTCTTTAATTGACTCCATGATTAGTCTGTAGTGAAATTAGGCCAATCACTCTCGGGTAATTTCAGATGCTATCAAGGTTGTGAAACAAGGATGCATGGTTAGCCCCACGTTGTTTAATCTATTTTTAAGCGATCTACCCGATTTCCTAGATCAGGCAAACGTGATTGGACCAGTAAAAATACAGAACAAGCCAATTAGTTGTTTGCTATATGCCGACGATATGGTGATTCTCTCGAAGCCTGAAAAGGACATGCAGCAATATCTGAATAAACTAAATGACTACTGTAATCTTAACAATCTTGTAGTAAATGTTGAAAAAACCAAAATTATGATTTTCAATAATACAGGGAAAAGTATGAACAACTACATTTTTAATTTCAACAATATAATCCTAGAAAATTTATGTGTCTGCGTATAAATACCTTGGACTAATGTTTGGTGCTTTCGGTAACTTTACCTTAGCCAACAAAAGAGTTGGGGAAAAAATGTGCTTAAAACACTTTTCAAACTTCGCAAAGAAATAAGAGAACATTTTATAACTGATATTAGACAATTGATTAGAGTTAACATTAAAACTTTTTGACTCGTTAATTAACCAATCTACATGAGTGAAGCCGGTGTGGGGGCTTCACAGCGAGGCCAAGAATAATACAGATAAAGACCCAATTGAAATAATACATGTTAAGTTTTGCAAATGGCTACTGTGCACATGAAAGAACCTGTTGTGTTATTTTGAGAAAGAGTAGGGGATTGTCTCCCGACACAACAGCCTGGTATTCTAAGGTACTATCTGTCACTCCTGGTTGTAAACTGCACGGCAGCACATTGCACCACAATAGCAGTTCGTGTCATAAAAATAACTTTGTGGAGCGCATTTGAATATATTCTTATGGAATTTGCGCTATAGAAATGAATATCTTTACGTTTTTTAATTTGTGAATTTTTAATGTTAAAGTTTATGCTATGATTAACGATACTGTGAAGTTTAAATAATGTGATTAAAATAATGTTGATTTATTATATGGCTTTCCGATTTCCTGCATTCTGATTGGTCGACGCGCGGTCCGTCTTTTGGCATATTCGGACCACGGTCCGTCTTTTTGCGTATTCGGACCGGCAATTTGTAAAAGAAAAATCAAGTAAACAGATGCATTAAAATTGAGTTTTGGTTGAATTTGATTTTTGGTTCTTTTTTCAGGAAATTGAAAAGAGCGGGAAATTGAGTTCACGCGCGCGCTTTCCGGAAGTAATATCAACCGTTAAGCGGAAGTGAAAAAAAAATCATCTAAAAATACGAAAAAAAGCCTCGGTCTGTACAGAAAAACCGCGGTCTGATATTTCTCTTTACAGACCTCACGCTCGGTTAATAAGTAGTTAATCTTTGCAGCAATGAAAGACTAAACAATACTCTGATTAGAGCAGATTTCGCCGTTATCAGTGGGACAAACTATCGCATGTCTGTAGCTGTACCGTAACCGTGCTGTAACTTACTGTACCGTAACTCTGTAATTTGGTTAGATCAGCAGGAAAAACTATAGGGAAACCACTTGAATGTCACGGCATGTCGTACAGTAACCGTGCCGTAGTCATTGCCGTAGTTTGTCCCACTCATACGAAATCTGCTCTAAGTCATTTCAATGTCACGGCATGTCGTACAGTAACCGTGCCGTAGTCCGCATTGCCGTAGTTTGTCCCACTCATACGAAATCTGCTCTAAGTCATTTCAATGTCACGGCATGCCGTACAGTAACCGTGCTGTAGTCATTATCGTAGTTTGTCCCACTCATACGAAATCTGCTCTAAGTCATTTCAATGTCACGGCATGTCGTACAGTAACGGTGCCGTAGTCATTGCCGTAGTTTGTCCCACTCATACGAAATCTGCTCTAAGTCATTTCAATGTCACGGCATGTCGTACAGTAACCGTGCCGTAGTCCGCATTGCCGTAGTTTGTCCCACTCATACGAAATCTGCTCTAAGTCATTTCAATGTCACGGTATGTCGTACAGTAACCGTGCCGTAGTCATTGCCGTAGTTTGTCCCACTCATACGAAATCTGCTCTAAGTCATTTCAATGTCACGGCATGTCGTACAGTAACCGTGCCGTAGTCCGCATTGCCGTAGTTTGTCCCACTCATACGAAATCTGCTCTAAGTCATTTCAATGTCACGGTATGTCGTACAGTAACCGTGCCGTAGTCATTGCCGTAGTTTGTCCCACTCATACGAAATCTGCTCTAAGTCATTTCAATGTCACGGCATGTCGTACAGTAACCGTGCCGTAGTCCGCATTGCCGTAGTTTGTCCCACTCATACGAAATCTGCTCTAAGTCATTTCAATGTCACGGCATGCCGTACAGTAACCGTGCCGTAGTCATTGCCGTAGTTTGTCCCACTCATACGAAATCTGCTCTAAGTCATTTCAATGTCACGGCATGCCGTACAGTAACCGTGCCGTAGTCATTGCCGTAGTTTGTCCCACTCATACGAAATCTGCTCTAAGTCATTTCAATGTCACGGCATGCTGTACAGTAACCGTGCTGTAGTCATTATCGTAGTTTGTCCCACTCATACGAAATCTGCTCTAAGTCATTTCAATGTCACGGTATGTCGTACAGTAACCGTGCCGTAGTCATTGCCGTAGTTTGTCCCACTCATACGAAATCTGCTCTAAGTCATTTCAATGTCACGGCATGCTGTACAGTAACCGTGCCGTAGTCATTATCGTAGTTTGTCCCACTCATACGAAATCTGCTCTAAGTCATTTCAATGTCACGGCATGCCGTACAGTAACCGTGCCGTAGTCATTATCGTAGTTTGTCCCACTCATACGAAATCTGCTCTAAGTCATTTCAATGTCACGGCATGCCGTACAGTAACCGTGCTGTAGTCATTATCGTAGTTTGTCCCACTCATACGAAATCTGCTCTAAGTCATTTCAATGTCACGGCATGCCGTACAGTAACCGTGCTGTAGTCATTATCGTAGTTTGTCCCACTCATACGAAATCTGCTCTAAGTCAATTCAATGTCACGGCATGTCGTACAGTAACCGTGCTGTAGTCATTATCGTAGTTTGTCACACTCATACGAAATCTGCTCTAAGTCATTTCAATGTCACGGCATGCCGTACAGTAACCGTGCTGTAGTCATTATCGTAGTTTGTACCACTCATACTAAGTCTGCTCTAAGTCATTTCAATGTCACGGCATGCCGTACAGTAACCGTGCTGTAGTCATTACCGTAGTTTGTACCACTCATACTAAGTCTGTTCTAAGTCATTTCAATGTCACGGCATGCCGTACAGTAACCGTGCTGTAGTCATTATCGTAGTTTGTCCCACTCATACGAAATCTGCTCTAAGTCATTTCAATGTCACGGCATGCCGTACAGTAACCGTGCTGTAGTCATTATCGTAGTTTGTCCCACTCATACGAAATCTGCTCTAAGTCATTTCAATGTCACGGCATGCCGTACAGTAACCGTGCTGTAGTCATTATCGTAGTTTGTCCCACTCATACGAAATCTGCTCTAAGTCATTTCAATGTCACGGCATGCCGTACAGTAACCGTGCTGTAGTCATTATCGTAGTTTGTCCCACTCATACGAAATCTGCTCTAAGTCATTTCAATGTCACGGCATGTCGTACAGTAACCGTGCTGTAGTCATTATCGTAGTTTGTCCCACTCATACGAAATCTGCTCTCAGTCATTTCAATGTCACGGCATGCCGTACAGTAACCGTGCTGTAGTCATTATCGTAGTTTGTCCCACTCATACGAAATCTGCTCTATACTCTGTATTACTTACTATGACGTGCACTAATAATATATATAGTGGGTATATTTATGTATGAACGGCTAGATTGCAGAATACCCCACCACTTCGAAAGATCACTTGAAAAGCCCTTACAAATTGTGCAAAATTATCCATTTAGCTCACTCAGGTGTATTTAGACTCGTTCTATGAATGATTTGGAGTTGAAAATGGGTAAGATTTATTTGAATTTCAGGGTTAGGTTTTTAGAGGGTTTGTATGAGAATTTGAGAAAATGCATTATTAATGAACCAAGTGGTGGGGTATTCTGCAATCGTTCCCTTGTTCAGTAATCCTCTCCTTATTTGACTTCTTCCATATCTTTTTTTGTCACAGAGAACATACTGTGTGCTGTGGACCATGTGTCCTGGCATGCCCCCCTGGACTACACCCCTTCCAGGATGGGACAGTACCAGAGTGATAAGATGTCTCACATCCAGCATATGCTTCTGTGTGAGGATCCTCAAATTTCTTCCATCACTACTCCATTGGGACAGGTGCAGTTTGTACAGGTATCAAACATTACCCAAATAAACATACTGACCTTTATAGCCTGGTTTTCACTAGCAACAGAAGCAGAAGTGCATGGAAGCATAAATATGAATTGTTTACTGACTGAGAGGACTCCGTATAGAGAAAACTGTGACAGAGGCTGCAGGCCGAGGTCCGAGGGCACATTTTTTCTCTATATGGACCAACCCCAAGCCGGTAAATAGCGTATTATTTTTTTCTCTATTCTCTTTCGACTTGAGAGACTAATTATTGAATAAACTTAAGTGAATTGAGTGTGTGCACACTGGTTACCGTGACCGTGGTCAGAGATAGGTAAAGCTGCCTGCTCCCAGAACCAATCAGATCACAGGATTTCGTAGGTTACTGTCTATTCTTATGGACTGTTATGTACTAGTGAATATCAAAGCACATGCAAGCATAAGCTTGACAGAAGCAGAAAGAATGGAAGCCGGTTTCCTTTTTTTACGCTACTGCTTCCATTGAGCTTCGGTTGCTTGTGTTACAGTGAATCGTAAGCAGTGGCATCAACAGAAGAATAAGCCAATCAGAATGCTCATTCTCAGGCCCTTAGCAATGTAAATATAGCATGCAAGAGAGGCTTCCCAAAGAGGCTTGTGCTGATCAGGCTTCCATTGTGTTCATTTTCACTAGAACATAATTTTCTTATATACGCTTACACTTCTGCATGCTTCCATTTCTGCTTAACCATGGCTTCTGATCCATCACTAGCCTCCGTAGCAAGCGTTTCTGTTTTCCCCCCCGGGTTTTTCGCTTTTTTTAGTCGTGCAAGAATAGGGCGAGTGCAAAAAATGGAGAAGGAGAGGTTTCCATTTTTACCTCCTCCCCTCCCCCTCCCTCCATTTTTTGCGCTCGCCCTATTCTCGCGTGCCCCAAAAAGTGAGAAAACCCGGGGGAAAAAACAGAAACGCTTGCTACGCAGGCTAATCCTTCACTAGTGGAAAACCAGGCTAGATTAATTTGTAACACAACAAAATTCTGATTTTCTCTTTTTTGTATTCCTTAAACCTAGATGGGCAAACCTTTTTTTTTCTAGCCAACATAAGTTACTAAATAACAAAGGTCTGTAGATTAGTTAGAATAATCTGACTGATTTTGAATTGACACCCTCTTCATTATCAGGCTAGACCTTAGAGCAGATTTCGTAGGAGTGGGAAAGAAACACGGAAATAGAGTAGCTGTACCGTAACCGTACTGTAACTGACTTTGCCGTGCCGTAACTCTGTAATTTGATTGGACCAGAAGCACAAAAACAACATGGAAAGCATTTCAATGTCACGGCATGCCATACGATTAATAACCGTGCCATAAATCGTTGCCGTAACCTGCTCAGTCATACGGAATCTGCTCTATTACTGTGTGGCTACTGGAATTGGGCCCACCTTAAGAAAGTTGACTAATCACAGAGCAGAACGATAACAAAATATACCTTGCACATTTAGTAGTCAATGAACTGATTTGCCTCGTACGCATTGCTCCATTACAAAACAAAAACGTCCCGATCCTTTGTTTTAAAGTTGTGCTGTGAATGGCGAACTTTCTTCAGTAATGTCCTCAAGAAAGCAAGCTTTGCAGTCTTCCCTTTGCTATCATAGATGAACTAAATGACAGATGCTGATACATTTCCAGGTTTTAGGAGTAACTACAGAAGAACTACAGGCTACTCAGCATTGGAACTGCAAGTCCGTTCTGGATCTGCTACGCAAAATACCGCCGTAAGTTTTTTTATGAAAATTATAATTATAAGTAATTTAAATTATAAGTAATTTCCCGCAGTCACTAGCCCATAGGCTAGTACCTGAAAACGTTAGTGTCGAGCCCTGCCCAGTCCCTCTCCCCTCCTCTTCTCTCCCCCTCCCCCTCGATAGCCTGTTCACAGGCAAGTGTTATATAACCTCTTTCGCTTGTTTGTCTCAGGGCTGGTGGACCGTGGCTTGTTACGGACATGGACAGGGTGGAGTCAGTATTCGAGATTAAACCTAAACTGAAGGTAAAGAATAGGGCTTGGGGGTTGCAGAGAGAAATATGGAGATTTCACCTCTGCTTCACGTAAATATGCATTTCACATAGACGTATATACGATTTCATGGAAAATGTTTGAAAGCCATTAAAGTGCTGCAATCAAATAGCAGCTATGATGAAGGAGATATAGGTAGCCGCTATGCAGTTCATGTGTGACCTCGGAGCACAGCTCTAACCAGTTTGAATTAGCTAGGATTAGTTGAAGAGAAGGGAGGATAGACCGGCAAGCCGATCAGATAAGCTCTTGAAGTCAGAAAGAGAACCAACAAATTCAGCCCACATGCGACCTCAGCCAGATTCGAACCCGGGCTGCAGAGGTGCATGGGAGATGGGCGCTTTACCACTACGTCATCCTGACTAAGGCATCTTCATATGCTTTCAGTTCGACCTATTTCTGTACTTGAAGTGGCGATAAGCGAATACTCGTTTTTCTACACGGGGGTGCTCGAGGAATACGCTGTTCTCAAACTACGACTAGTCTTGAACCCGACACTAAAAGAGGCTGCGAGGGAGACTAAACTACGACCTGCTGCTTGAGAACAAAAGATCCATGTCGATGTTAATGGAATGATTACATTCAGTTCCTTTACTTTATTAGAGTAGTAACGTGCAGACCTTTTTAGATCCTGTTTGTTGTGCCATCTCAAATCCTTCGGCGAAAAAAAGATTATATCTTCAAGATATTTCCATATCAATGTATCTTCTCATGCGTTAACAGCAAAAAAGGAAACAATACACACGGGAACGGTACGTGTGATCTGAAATGGGACAATAAAAATGCTCCATTGACTTCCTATAACGGTACAGCAACAGAGTTGTAATTATAGCTTGGAGTTTTCATTTTCGTATGTTAACGAAGATATTTTCAACTTTGCCAAAATAGGAAATAGTCACTCATGGCATTGAGAAGGACGGGTCAAGCCTGAGCGGAGTAGCAGCTAAATGTTTTTGGGAGGAATTTAGTCCCAACAGGGCCTTTCCCAGGCCTGCCTCCGAGGACCCTACATGCGGACGTCCCGCACCTCACAGCTCCAAAGATGTAGGCACGAGATTCAAGGTATTGCCCTCCATCCGCGGGGGGTGCAAGTTGGACGCGCAGGGGCGGCCGAGGGATACTGGTTACGACAGAGAGTCTCCTTGCGGTAGTGCTGTTAGTGAGATCGTGAGGACGAGGACTCTCAGGGGGACGCACCTGCGGTTTGGGTTCGAGGCTGCAATGCTGTTACCGTTAGCGATAAGGTAGGTATACAGCGCTGGAGGATGAGTGGCGGGACTCGGTTTTCCCATTGCGTTCCTCTTGTCCGTGCCCTCCTTAGGAAATGGCTTGTCTGGTTGTTCTCAACGGCTCCTTGATTAACTGTTACTCAAAAATACACGTGCCAACAGATTGTAATTTATGCAAACTCTTTCATGTACGTAGTTTACCAAAACATCTTACTAGGTTAGAGTATTTTCGTGAGCCATGATCGATATTTTGTTTGCTCAGGAAACGAGAAAACACGTTTTTGGAAAAATCGTGAGACGTGTTTTATTCTATTCCCGTGAGCCGTGAGGGGTGTGATTTTTTTGTGTGAAACGAGAAATTGCTTCTTTTCCACGTGAAAAATAACTTTTTTATCAAACTTATTTGTTGTGAGCCCGCGGAATTAACTATCTGTGAAACGTGAAACGGCATGTTTAATTTCTGTGATACGTGATCCATACACCCTTAAAACCCTCCCTCCCCCCCCCCCCCGTTCCCCCACAATACCACCCTCTTTCAACCTGCTAAAATAAACAATCCTCCCTTCCCCGCTGTTCTGTAATAATTGCTATTTGAACGATAAGCACGAGTTACTGGAATGTCGATAATTGTCACTGGCTCACCCACTAACTCGCTCACTCAGCCGTTCAACTTTTGGGCGGGTCTGTCACTCTAATCCCATCTGTTTTTCGTTTGTCGTACAGGGGTCGTCTGCGTCACGGTCGACATTTCACGTTCAACAGTTCCGTGAGTGACACGGCCGTTACCTTGGTAACAAGTAACGTGTCAGGCTCCATAGCTGACAAGGATCACCCGTACTCCGCATGTGGCACGTGGTTACAGGTGAAGTATCACTATCTTGAGATATGCATGCTGGAGCTTTCAGAGCAATCCAACTTTTTTTTATTTTTCGAGATAGAAAATCTTAACATATCCACTTCCATTCCTTTCAATATCTAGTTGTTTTACCTACATGCCGAACACCTAATTCTGGAAACTTTTTAAGTCTCCGGCTTATGATAAGTAATGTTACTTAACAAGTTTATGGCTTGCGCATACATATTCGCCTCGCCTTCTATGTTGCACACAATAGGGCCATTTATACGAGAGAAATAAAACGCGGCTTACGTAAGACGCGAACTGAACCCATTTATACGAGCTAGGCTTGCATAAGACGCGAAGTTCTCGTATAAACGGCTCGAGCCTTGGTTCGCGCCCAGCGAGGTTTGTGCCTCGTTTTCGGGTAATGTTGTCATGATTATATGGCTTGTCGACATTTGTATCAAAATGGCGCGGGTTAGCAAGAAGGCAAAACGTGTGGCTTGTTAAAGAAAAACGACGTAAATATCAGTGTATGGTTAGTTTTAAATTATCTTTTCCGTTGAGGATGAGTTAGATTAAAAGGATTGTTGAATTATCAAAGTGTTTTGAGAGCTATGAAAAAACCCGCATCGTTCGTTTCGAGTACGATCAGCAGAAGCAGCTGCCATCTTGTCCTTCGCTTCCGGCCGGGTAGAAGACTGGGCAACAACAATAAATAAGTGACTTTATTCAAGTGTCAAAGTATTTAGCTTTGCAGCTAATTGGGGACACTAGTCCTACGATTTTACGTCCTTATCCGAGAAGACGTGAAGGTCTAACCGTTTACTGTATTATGTAAATGCAGCACCTTCTACTCAGTTATTTTAAGACCTGAGTGTTGGTCCAGCCGGGGTTTGAACCCGCGACCTCCCGCTCAACCGTCCGGCGCTTAACCACTGAGCTCTGTTCCCGTCTTCAACAACAGGCGACTAACTGTTGACCCCGTTTATACGTGATTTTAGACGCGGCCTAGCTAAGAACAGATCAAAACCCTAGTTTAGACCGCGCGGCATGTGTTAGTCGCGAACAGAGGTTTCGTACCTTTTATACGAGCAGTTCGCGTCTTACGTAAGCCGCGTCTTATGTAAGCTGTGTCTTATTTCTCTCGTCTTACGTAAGCCGCGTCTTATTTGTGATTTCGTATGAGTGGGATAAATACGGCATGTCCGTCACCTTACCGTAACTAGGCCTTGCCAAAAGTTGTTTCTTAAGCAACTTTTTTTTATTCTAAGCAACCCCTGAAGCAACTTCAAGAAATGTTAGGTAATTTTTATGAGAAGTGCAATGATTGTAAGACAAAATGCAGGGGTTGCTTGGAAAGAGCTGTACGAAACAGCATCGAGGAGGAGGCTGGATTATAGCTAGGGACTTGTGGAGGCATCAGTCAGGTTACTATGGTAATCAACAACGTTGTTTTGAGGCGTTGAGAGTAAAACTTCAGTTAATGCTGTTGACACGAGCATCATTATGAAGTTATTGTAACAAATCCAAGTTAAAGAGCACATATTCATATGTCTGTGACTAATACATGTACATATTGTCCCTATTGTGAACTTTCTATCATTAAATGAAGAAAAGTTGGCTCGGGAACCCGAGACA
The DNA here is from genome assembly GCA_030867875.1 of Actinernus sp. WN-2022. Lineage (NCBI taxonomy): Eukaryota > Metazoa > Cnidaria > Anthozoa > Actiniaria > Actinernidae > Actinernus > Actinernus sp. WN-2022. The sequence continues at coordinate 36,664,336 of JAOWCC010000577.1, forward strand.
ACTTTGTTTTGAGTGACTCTGAGCACGTAATATTGGCTTGCGCATGCTCTGTGTGTCCCGAGTTGGGGGAGAAAAAGTTGGCTCGCCCCTTCGCCCCCCTCCCCACCCTACCTTGTGAACCGAGTGCCCCCTCCCCCCCCCCCCCCCCCCCTCCCCCTCCACCCCGCCCCCTCCCCCGAGCCAAGTTTGCGGTTTCTCATGTAAACGTTGAATTCGTTTTATAAAGAAATGTACGAAAAATTGGCTGGGGGGAGAGGGTGACCCGGGTTCCCGAGCCAACCTTTCTTCATATAAACAGGTCCTTAGAAAGCAACTTTTGAGCAACTTTTCAAACATTTTAGGACAACTTTTGGAGAAATTTGGAGCAACTGTGGAAAAGCGTAACCGTAACTCTGTAATTTGATTGATCAGAACGACAACAACAATAGGAAAACCATTTCAGTGTCATGGATGTTGTACAGTCACTTGCCTGCTCATACGAAATTCGCTCTACCGTGTCCGTACCTTAAGGCTGGATTTCCACTGTTGCGTATTTCTTCGCGTACGTAAAAGGTGCATCGAGAAAACGTCAGTACACAGTTCCCACTGTTGCGTTTAGAGTTCGTGATTTAAAACGCCGCGATCGTTTTTTACATACGTTTTTAAAACGGGTTTACGCGCAGGCAAAAAAAAAATCATGTTTTCTTTATTTTCACGCACGTAACAGTGGAAAATCGGGGGCATTGGCCGACGGGCAAGAGGGGCGAGGGGGGACGAAGGAGCTATAACTGTGGTGACTACGTGAATTTGTTTGTTGTAGACACGTACTTTCAAGATGTTAAGTTCCACTGTACGCGTACGGTAAAAGATGGCGGCTGTACATTTTACCACAATCCCTTGCGAACCTAACATACCTAACATTCCTCTATTCTCTCACATGACGGTGTATTGGCAACAGCGCTTGTACTGGTTTGTTTTTGAGATTTAAAACTATCGCGATTTTATAACTGATTTTAACGTTTTTCGCGCACATAGGGTTGTGGTTAAAAGTACAAGTCGCATCTTTTTCCGTACGGCAGATTGTCGTCATAGATGTTTCGCAAAGCGTCCATAGTCCAAGTCCTTTCTTTATCTAGTATTTTGCTCATGATTTAACTAAAAATCATCAGTCACTTATCTAACCCGAGTTGTTTCGTTCACAGATACTTGTATCGGATGATTTTCTAAAGAGGCTCGATAGGGACTTGGACGACTTAACAAGACCGCATGACGTAAGTCGTATGATGCCGAATAAAAAAATAAGCGCGAGGTCCTTACCGTAATGTCTCTATCAATTCCAAGCCCGCCATGCCCCCCCCCCCTCTGGGCATTTGTGGGGATTTTGTCATTCAGTTGGCAGTTGGAATCAGGACATTGCAAATGGGCCAGCTAAGCTATACAAATAGGCAATATTTCCAGCTACAGTTAAACATTGAGAAAGCAAAACAGCGAACACGCCAAATTTGTTCGCCGTTTCAAAGCCGCATTTCCCCGCTTTTCTTTATTAAAGCAATGTACTTCTCACCTTCAAACACTTCTTTGAGTGCCCCCAATCCCAACTCACTAGCCAGTTTTCCACAAACGACACACCTTCACCCCGAAACTGGAAACATTTTGACATGGTCACGCCGGATATTGAACTTTATCGCCACTAAGCACGTGTTGATCAGTGGAGCACAAAAAAAAACGGGAGAGGGGGGATTGAAAAATTATTCAAACAAAGATATCGAATACCAATGCTGGCTATAAGCCAAATCAACGACGATAATAGAAAAGAAGGACAACGCAATAAACTTCGTACGTATCGTACTTTTAACTATTCGCTTGAGCCCTACTTCTCTAATGTTCACAACACACACCTGACTCTCGAACATTAAATGGTTGAATCCATCACATTAAATTAATGTTGTGGGTTGAGCCCTGACCAAATTATAATCTAAGCAATCTCATAAAAAAATGTGCTCGCATTTCTGTCAGAATACGTTGTTTACCTGTAAACCCTAGCTCTAGGTGTGTGAAAAACTCGTCGTTTATCTGGGAACTTGTTACTGACGGTTAAGGTTAGGGTAGACTTTCTCAAAGTCCCTTAAAACGAGATTTTAATTTCCCGCCTTCGCTTCTCTTAAAACAAGATTTTAATTTCCTGCCTTCGCCTCTCATAAAACAATATTTTCATTTCCCGCCTTCCTTCTCTGGTTTAAGGGACTGACCTCTCGCGACTTCGTCGCATCATCGCTTCCACTCGCGCTTGGCGCTCGTTCTAAGAGGCTCAGAGGAAAAGCGGTCGACTCGTAGCAAGTCTAGGGTTAGGTTAATGGTACGGGTTAGGTTAATGGTACGGGTTAGGTTAATGGTACGGGTTAGGTTAATGGTACGGGTTAGGTTAATGGTACGGGTTAGGATTATTATTTTTAAAAGTGAGAGTCGTTCCATCGCAAGTTTCTGTGGCTCATTCTTGCACACCGAAGGTCTTGGGTTAAAACCTCGCGGCGGGAAATCGAAAGGTAAGATATAAAGCAAGATATATTAATTAGACAAATTGAACTTAGAGAGGGATAATGCTGAAAGGGGTTAGGATCCTAGGAAGGGATAAGGAGATCGTGAAAGAAATTAAGTTTATTTTTATGACTATATTCATACGTGAGATTGCTTAGATTATCATTCGGTGTGGGTTCAACCCACAACATTAAATTTAATGTAACTGGATTCAACCCATTTAATGTTTGCGAGTTGGCTGCACAACATTGATCATCGAGAAGCTCTAACTCGTCGAAGAATAAGTAACCACGCCCCTCGAAATTGAAAAAGGTCGACCTTCTAGGCCCTTCCTAAAGCCAGAAGAACGAATCTGCCCAAACTGTGACAAACAAGAAGTAGAAGACGAATTACATTTTGTGTTGAGATGCCCCCTTTATAATGACTTAAGGGAAACATAATCAATGTTATGAATAGAAAATTAAATTTACAGAAACCAAAATATCAAGACGAAAATATAGTTTTTAATTTACTAATAGATCCGCCTTTAAAATTACAAAAAGAAGTTTGTAAATATACATGAAAAATAATAGCTGAAACAAGTACATTGAACACAGATACTTCTATACCTGTACCTTTTGTTAGCTTTCTCAGCAGGTCTGAGACCTAATATGTACAAGTTTATATATGGTGCCAATAAACACCACGACTGGCGACGACTTCTGCTGCAAATATTTAGTTTGTGCAGCTTCTATCCATTTTAGTTACCTTACTGTTTTTATTTTATTTTATTTAGTTGGATCTTCCTAAGGAGTACAGATGGCCAGCTGATGGTCTTATTATTACTGTTCTGCCAGAAGAGTAATCAGGACCGTACTGTCAAATAGAAACATTGCACAGCCCGGGTATTTGGGTCGATGGTGTAAAATAATGTTGTAAGCCAGAAGGAAAGAGAACGGTTCTCGAGTGACAAAAATCCTGGACCCGGTATATTCAAAGAAAGGGTAAGCGCTACCCCGGGGTAAATTTGTTAACCCGAGGTTAAAACGTACAGATTACAATAGAGATTTAGCGCTATCCTATGGATAAAGTTATGCTGTGCCGAACTTAATACCTTTAAAGTTCGACGTCAGATCGAATGTTGATTCAGAGGTGAATTTAATTCGTTGAACTGCTTGTAGCAATCGCGGATATATAATTCGTGCACATGAGAAGAGCGGTGTTTGAATCAACGCAGCGCCAGCGTCGCATAATGCGACAGCATTTGTCGAACCTTCGAACCCAGTCCTCCGTACCGAAAAAGATGGCGGCTGTACATTTAACCACAATCCCTTGCGAACCTAACACAGTAAAACACACACGCAGAAATCCTCTTTTTTTTTCAATGACAGTGGACAGTGGACAGCACTTGTACCGGCTTGTTTTTAAGATTTAAAACCTCTACCGCGATTTTATAACGGATTTAAAGATTTTCGTACGCAAAGGATTGTGGGTAAAAGTCCAAACCGCCTGCTTCAGACACTCTGTCGCTCTTCTGCCGTATTTGATCATCTATTAAGTTTGTCGCATGAAAAGTTCGCCATCTAAAATGGGCTTATCCTTTCTTCTAATAACCGGCTCCTGAGGGATAATTATATCCCCAAAATATGAATTTCTCAATGGTCCAGTTTCGTATTCGAAAATTACTGCTGAATGCGATGACTACAGACGCATGTACACAGGGTTAGCCTCATTCTGAAGTTAAATATTCATAAATACCAACGAGAAGGTGGGCTGTTCACAACTCTGTGTATTGTTGTAGTTTCGCTTTTTGTACCTTAGTCATCGCATTCAGCGGTAATTCTCGAATACGAAACTGGAGTATTAGAACAGAGATGTGCCTCCCTGGTTAGGCTCAGTGATAACGGTGCAGTTATGAAGGGTTTGTAGCAAAGTGTTCAGATGATAAAATGGCATACTGCTGAAGTAAAAGTATTAATGCTATCTGAAAATAAATGTATACAAAATATTACGAAATCAACAGCTTCGATGTAGGCTTCGAAAGGAAAACCTTGTATACTCACGCTTTCGTATTCAATAAGTGGGCTTTGTTATATAGCCATAAGGTTTCCACATATAACGTGTGCCCTCATTGGTTGATTTATGGTCACCTGACAATTTTGAAAACTATGATGTCAGAGGGTAACAATTCCCAGTTGTTGCCCTGTGTCTATGTAACAAAACACTTAATGACTGGCGTCTCGGGAAACATCGAGATTCTTGGGAAACAAAACTCACTGTTTCCTCGGGGCCAGTCATTAAGTGATATGTTTTACATAGGATACTGTTGTATCGTTCACATTTCTTGTATATAGATCCATTTGGAGCGGACAATTAGATATCGTCGGGTCGGGGGGGGGGGGTGGGGGGGGGGGGGGGGGTTGGGAGAGGGGAACGGAGGGAGGGAAGTATAGTGTGTATTTTTTGGCATTTCTCTCTTTAATTAACCTTTCTCGAAATTTCGTTTAATCCTGTACTGCATATTGTATTATTTCTGATAACCGTGTACACGTAGGCCATGGTAGTCAAACCACAAGCAAAGTGGAGTGCGAATACCAGTCCGCAAATAAGTAAGGGTTATCGGCCTTCCGCTCTGGGGTATGGGATTATTCACCGAGGGCGCAGCTCGAGGGCAGCAGCCTAGGTGCATAAATCCCATACACCCTAGCGGAAGGCCTATAAAATGCTTAGTATTCACAATGGCGAGGTTTTTTCGTTGCCCGCAATAATAATCTCTTTTCATAAATCGCTGGGAAGCATTGTTTGCCTGGTTTGTTGCATGAGATTACCGTTCATAGGGCTTATCATATCATTGTTTTCTCTCGGTTCTTTCAACCAATGAAGTTTATAGTGCAGTGGACAGACGACGGGTAACCAAGAGATCGAGTTCTGCTCGGGACATGTGCCGTTTTCATTAAATATTCACTACTCTGTACGTAAAGAGTAAGTAGAACTTAGTACTAGGAAAGTGAGAGGGGAATATGTTAAGGACCAGGGGAATAAGTTGCGAGATTCCCTCGCCTTTGGAACTTGGCAGGGATTAATTTCGAGATATATCCCCCCGAAATGAACGAAGAAAACCGAGCCATGTGAAGAATAAGTACTTTTAAAGGGGCTGTGTCATAGTGAGGCCTTGATAGGACAGTAGCGATGTTCATATGAACTGATGAAACTCGTACACATGTGGACTAAACAGACACACAGCATTAAAGGGGCTGTGTCACGGTGAGGCCTTGATAGGACAGTAGCGATGTTCATATGAACTGATGAAACTCGCACACATGTGGACGAAACAGACACACGGCATTAAAGGGGCTGTGTCACGGTGAGGCCTTGATAGGACAGTAGCGAAGTTCATATGAACTGATGAAACTCGCACACATGTGGGATAGTTAAAATCAAAACAAATACGTAAGAATGATGACAAACTGTGTATAGACATAGTCTTCAAGGTAAATATTGTGTATCAATTCAATCAAACATTGAGGGAGAAGACCTTAACTGTTTGTAGCCAATTAACAGCTACCAATCGAACATTTACTCCATACAAGCGCAACACCATGACATAGCCCCTTTTACTGTTTGCAGCCAACTAACAGCCACCAATTTGAACATTGACTACATACCTGCACAACACCATGACATAGCCCCTTTAACTGTTTGTAGCCAATTAACAGCCACAAATTTGAACATTGACTACATACATGCACAACACCATGACATAGCCCCTTTAACTGTTTGTAGCCAATTAACAGGCACCAATTGAACATTGACTCCATACATGCACAACACCATGACATAGCCCCTTTAACTGTTTGTAGCCAATTAACAGCCACCAATTGAACATGGACTACATACATGCACAGCACTATGACATAGCCCCTTTAACTGTTTGTAGCCAATTAACAGGCACCAATTGAACATTGACTCCATACATGCACAACACCATGACATAGCCCCTTTAACTGTTTGTAGCCAATTAACAGCCACCAATTGAACATGGACTACATACATGCATGCACAACACTATGACATAGTCCCTTTAACTGTTTGTAGCCAATTAACAGTCACCAATCAAACATTGACTCCATACATGCACAACACCATCACATAGCCCCTTTAACTGTTTGTAGCCAATTAACAGCCACCGATTGAACATTGACTCCAGACATGTACAACACCCATGACATAGCCCTTTACACTGCCTAGTTACAACGAAACAAAACAGACCAACGAAAAATGCTGGCGTGGTGTCTATTTGGCGTACAATTTTAACACGGAATAAGTATTTGTACTTTGATAAACATCGCTTTTAACTTTGGCACGTTTATACAGTCAAATAAATTTTGTATCAGATTATAATCTAGCTTTGTAATGAGTTAAAAGCAAAGTCAAATATTTTTTAAAATAATTCAGAGGTAGGTGTAGCTGAGAGGCTATCAATCCAGTTGGTCTTCTATGAAATAGGATGAGAATTAAGGAAGGGAAAAATAAATTGACACGGACCAATTTTTGAGGGTATCCACCACTCGAGAGCACATTGGGTTGTTGGCAGTCAAATTTGGTGGCATTTATTCATTATTTTAATTCTTCATAAGATCATCATTCTCTGGCTATTTCTTTAAAATTCACTAATTCTACCTTTATGAGACTGGAAGAGTAAAGTATGAAAACTGATCAAACGTGTAAAAAATGTAGCAATTAACTGGATTATCCCCCATCATCATGACATTGACTGGATTATCCCCCATCATCATGACATTGACTGGATTATCCCCCATCATCATGACATTGACTGGATTATCCCCCATCATGACATTGACTGGATTATCCCCCATCATCATGACATTGACTGGATTATCCCCCATCATCATGACATTGAATGGATTACCCCCCATCATCATGACATTGAATGGATTACCCCCCATCATCATGACATTGAATGGATTACCCCCCATCATCATGACATTGAATGGATTACCCCCCATCATCATGACATTGACTGGATTATCCCCCATCATCATGACATTGACTGGATTATCTCCCATCATCATGAAATTAACTGACACTGAAAATATCCTTTAATACAATTGACATTTTTGGGTCTTTTGCATGGATTTGATCATTTATCCATAACAAGATCAATAAAATAGTTTAAACTTTAGTTCGTTGTGATGGTGCTTTTATTCTCGGTCCAATTTCTATTTACAACAAATGAGTTGAGACTTATCACAAGTCGACCATTTTTTTACCCGGGCGACATGCGGGCAGAGCAAGCATTTACATGCAAACCCGAAGCGCACAAAAAAGCAGACTGAGGACTTTGAGAAAGTCTACGAATGAGTGACACCAGTGAGAATCTACCGCGGAACGTTTGATCGTTACTGCCGATAGAAACCCTTCGTATCATATCTATAGAAATATTTACATAGTTGATGGGCAGCTTTTGATTCGATTCAATTTATCAAACTGAATAAACTTACGAATGCAGGAACGCGACCTCTTTGTGCAAGTGTTTTGAGTTTCACTAAAAACTGTAAAACCTCCCAGGAGAGAGAAATGTTTGATAGATGTTAAACCAGTTTTTCGTTATTGGCCTTACGAGGTATGGAATTCAAGAACCGGTAGGTTCATCCTGGCATTCGAGGATGTCCTATCCCACTAGGTTAGGAAACAGGTCCATTGTCCCTAGAAAAGACAGTTCGTTTAACTCTGAGGACTAGGGGCCACTTGGACAACGAGAACCAATCACATTGCAGAACGAAAACAAAGCATTTCAACTTACGGTTACATGCTCGAGCTTCTATCCGGTAAATCCAAGTCTTTCGAATGAAGAAAATTGCGGCAACGGATATGCTAGGATTTAAACTTTGGAATGCTTTATATTCGTTTTGCAGTGTGTTTAATAGTTCTCGTTGCCAAAGTGGCCCCGGTTACTGTAGTCGCACTGTAAAAATCCTTCTTTCACTAGTACATCTCGAAACGGGATCCATCTTTCGAGGGGTCTTTTTCAAGGGGTTAAGGGGTTCTTATACATGTCGACATTTCCCTCCAGCGCCTGCCTCTTCCACTTGGTCCTCCTGTTCTGGAACCAAACCTTGACTTGTGTCTCACTCAGCTTGAGGTACGAAGCCAGCTGCTTCCTCTCCGTCCCTACCACATAGTGATTCTTGTCAAAGGATGTTTCGAGGCACAGTAGTTGAAATGGCGTGAAGGCGGTACGAACGCGACGTGTACGACCTTGAGACTTGGAAGAGCTCTGTTGTACCTTATTTGAACTTTGTGTGGACGACTGAATTTGAGCTGTATATAAAAAAGACTTTTAGATTTATAAGCCTGGCGAGCCCTATGTCGATCGTTTTGTTTCCACTGAGTTTGACTTTTAAATCAATGATAACTGGCTTGGACTTATAAGTACTTTAAGTTTAGTCACATGATGCCAACATGTTGCATTTATATGAACGCTAAACAAGGATGGATTTATTTATAGCTTTATTCTGTTTTACCACTCGAAGGTGGACGGAGAACCTCAACAGGCTCGAAGCCCCTCTATGGAGGTCTCCGAGGGTCTACGATTTATCGTCCTTATCCGAGAAGACGTGAAGGTCTAACCATTTGCAGTTGGATCACAAAGGCAGCACCTTCTACTCGGTTATTTTAAGAGTGTTGGTCCGGCCGGGGTTTGAAGCCGCGACCTCCCGCACGACAGACCGGCGCTTAACCACTGAGCTAACCGGGAAGCGTTTAACACATACGTTGCATACATTGCAATGAAACGTAAATTGTTGAGGTGGATTTGTTTAAAATTGATAAGTCTACTTACAACGACAATCGTCCTTGATTATTTGCGATATATTAACAATATTGGCCATATAATTAAATCCCAGTTTTAAATGTTCTACATTGTCGAATTCTCTTGTGTCAAATTAAGCCACGGCACTCCTAACCTGGGCACGGAACTCCAAACTACCTCAGAATCCCTAGATTTTCGGGCACGCGTATACCCAGGACATTTGCATGTCAAAATTAGGGGTGCCGTGTCGAAAAAGTTTGGCACGCGGACCAGAATTTAGGGGAGCCGTACCCAACTGAATGCTTTCGTGTACACAGGGTTTTAGGTCCCCAGATTGAACTAATAAAAGAACCAACCACTGGTGCGACAGTGAGCAACACTGAGTCAGAAACAAGAATGGAAACTGTTAACAACGGGGTAACTGGCTTTCACTATCAGCACAAATAGATTCGCAAAACATCACTTGTGTGTGTTTCTTTTAGTTCACATCAAGGTGAATGAAGGACTGTTAATTATATACTTACTAATATTCTAAATGCCTGTTTTTTTTCTTTTACATTTTTTGTTTAGATTAGTGTGATTGCAAAGAAATAATATAAAGTCTTCATTGATGATGAATAAACCATGAGTGACATAAAGGCGGACAATCAGTATTTGTCGATCTTTGATGCAAAATCCGTACATTTTCGGGGTAGGCTTCAACACTTGAATCGCTCAACTGATTCCGTTTGATTTTTTTCAAAATTTAATTCGTTTCCAATATCGTCGTACCCAAATTACGCCAGGATGGATGATACGCTTTTCCGAAGGACAAACTCTAAAAAAAACATAGAATTAAATGCTTCGGTAACAACGCCTGCATGACAAAACTAAAGTGACTTAGCATTAGGAGAACAAGACGTAACGGTAGACTGAGAACTCGGGCCCGAATATAGAAGATATAGTTTGTGAGTCTCAAAATAACCAGTATCGAAATGGGTTGTACTAGCATCAATAAATAACAAAACTAAGAAAGGCAGTGTAAAAATATATAACAAGTGAAGCATTTAAGATAAACCAAACTAAACAAATACCTAATTGATATTTATACGCGCACATTTCTTTGACATAAAAAAACTAGTAGCAAGCTTTCAACCTCAGCTTCTTCAGTTTCTGGTTCTTAAAGAATAAAGTAAGATTCTCAAACTTTAGAAGAATTTGCCTGGATATCGTCATATTCTCGCTATGAAATAACTTGTCCCACTTCTGACACTATTAAGACTTTAAACAAATTAAAAAGGAATGTCTTAACTCAGCATGTGGCGGTGGATTTTGAATCAAATCCATCATAACAACTAAAACATAAATGTATCGTGTGTTGTACACTCACCTGTATTTGCAAAAGGTCTGGATGGTTCAGGTTTATTCACACTATGCGATGGGACTGGATAGGCTCCCCATCGTAACGGTTCACGGCTAGCTGCTTGGGGGATGTGCTTGGTGATGGGTCGTGGGTCTTGTTCAATCTTTGCCACGGCACTGGGATATGGAATGAGTTTCCTCTCCGGAGGAAAGAACGAGCAAGACGGTGGAGAGAAACTGGTCGCTACAGTTGGCAGTATTTCTGGATATCTGCAGATTGAACCATTGCAATCACTGGAGGGGCAAGGGCATCGGTAATAGTAGTAACTTTCTGACATGATCACGGCGGGAGTCCTTCGTACAAGTCTGATAATTGTACTTGCTTTTTTATCTGTGATTTCAGTACTTTTTTTTCGGCTTAGCTTTTCCTCTGTTTTAAAAGCCTTCTTCTTCCTCTTCTTTTAGGACTTCGTCAAGGTTTCACTTCTCTTTCCTCTTATTTACCAACGCAGTTTTTCTGTAAAATATATGCTGGGTTTGCTACCCTGATACAAGCTTCTTTTACCTCCTTTCTTTCTTCTTGATGTCCTTTTCGCTTGCTGCTCCACCTCAATAGATTTCTCCGTCCTCCCTCGGAAATTAATGCAATGCACGCGTAAAATCAGTCTATTTATAAGTGCCCGGTCTGTTGATTCGAGGTCAATAAATAGTCATATCCAAAACGGATATTGCTGTATTAAGTGGGTGATAATCAGACTCCCTAATTGTTTACACATTGATGGTTTTAATAATATTTTAATCTCCCAAACGGATGTAATCTTGTTTGCTTTATTCGCGCAATAAACAATTCATTTTCAATGGGACGGACTGTAACAAAGTCACCATTCGAGTACTGGCTTTTACAACAAAAAGAATCCAAATCATATGTTGCGTTCATTATCCTTAAAAAAACTTAGATAACCAAATTATTAATTATCTTAACCGTGTCGTACGATACGGTCATTAAATATCTAGCCTTCGCTTAGAGAAATTTTAACTAAATGTTCGTTAAATGAAGCGATTAAATTATATTTTGTTGTTGATTTAAGTTTACAGGAATATTAGGTCTGCAGAAATTACATTATTCACGTTCATTAATTTCCGATTTTTAAGATTTAGACAGGTTTGAATAACAATAAATGAAGACAATCGAGAACACAGATGTACCCTAAGAAAGAAAACCACTTGAAAACTGACCAATGTTCTCTATTACCGCTGGTTAATTCTGAGGCCTAATTTGAGGAGAGAGACAATGTGTATTGCTAATTTGAAAAGAGGTGTTATCTCATTCCATTCATACGGCACGAACGATTGGGAAATTTAATTATTTTTTCGCTTAACAAGAAAGTGTTAAAATCTCGATTACTTGACTTTTAGTCGTTTTACAATATCATAAGTTTGTGTGGTTTTTAACGATCATTGCCAATTTTTTTTAACCATTTAAGGAATTTTAATTCTATCTTCACGGGTCTTTTGACAAATAAACGAAAGCATGAAAGAAATAAACATAAAAGAAATAAACTTTATAGGTTAGATTTTGAGAAAGTGTTTTCTGTAATGCAATTTGTTAGTTCGAAATTATGGAACACGAGAAGTTGGTTTGTATTATTTAGCTTAAGAAAAAACACCGTTTTGGTGTATTTTGCCAGGTGAAAGCTTAAAAACAAAGTAAAAAAGAACCGACAACATGATAACGAAGCCTAAATGAGGAAAATCGATTAAAAACGGACTCTAACCAACTAACTGTCAGTAATTGAAAGGGTCCTAAAATTTAATTGTAAACACGGCGCAATTTTCTGACTATATTTGACGGTTCTGTTTAAATGTTATTTATTTGGCAGAAAAAGGCGCTCACTAAATGAAAATGAATTTAAGGAAATATTGCTCTGTTTACTCTGCTGCTCAGACAGTACTTGTGTTAAAGAATCGAGACAACATACGAGTATTTAATATAGATATTTAGAAACCAAAACGTCGACAAAACCCTATTTAAAATGACTTTCAAAGCCAGTTTTGTTTTCAAATTAAATTTTGAAACGGTGTAAATGTAGCGTGGAACAATAGCTACGTCAAAATTAAAAACGTGAGTCGGAGTAGTACAATGAGGAAAGCCCTTATAGAAAATATGAACAATCGATAACTGGTCTAACAGAGCAGAAAATATTAATTGGCAGTCAAAACTGAACAGAGATTCAAAGTGTTGTCTACACTTTGTTGTAATAACTACTTTGGTGTTTCAGTATGTTTGAAGATACTGAAAAACCTCGGCTGCATGTGTGTCGACCAAAAACTGTGTTTGCTGGCGAAGAATATACCTTAGTTCATCAACAGGCAAACAGTAAAACAAGAAAGGCTTAAAAGAGTTACATTATTTGCTTAAAACAGAAACGAGAAAATGCGGCCAGAAATTGTTCAAATGAGTGGCTTTGTTTTGCTGCGGAGATTGTATCTCGGCTCGGGTATTTTAAACCTCAGGCTATTAAAGCTTTCGCTTTCTGCACGAAAATTTCCCGAGATTAATCAGTAAAGGTTATTACAAAGCAATGAACTAAACGTTCCGTAGCATATTTATTGAGAGCCGAACAAGACGAAAATCGTATTTTCGCGAGCAGTAAAAAGGCCGGCAGATGTTCGAAGGTGTCAGACTGTTTATGATAAGGATTTATTGAAATTTGTGTCTCTATTCAAATCGGCAGGTCCAAATAATTTCATTTTAAAATTTGAATTAAACAGTGAGGATCATCTTTGCCCTTCATTTTCAATTTCCTTTTCAATTTGTGTTCAAAAATAGAGAACGACAACTCGATCAGAACTAACTCAGCCCAAAGTAAATATTTACCAGATTAGCATATTACTTTGGTTTTGCATCGTCAAGTTTTCTTATATGTCAAACAACTTGGAGAAAACAGTTTGTTTGCCAGAGGTTTGATTGAATGTCGCGAGCAGCTGTTTAGCAAACAAAGAAACCTCGAGCCTTTTGTACAGAAAGGACGTTTTGCATTCTAACTGGTTTTAAGCTTCCCTTTCCTGGAGGATATCTGGTTTAAATGTGTTCCTGGCAGTTGTATTGAGCGTCATCAACAAATTTAATACTTACCCTTTATTTTTTTTATTACGGAGTCCTGGCCAGTTTGCCTGTGGCAGTTAAGTTGTTTTAATAGAAGCCTGAATTTTTATCTCACAGTTAGAACAATTAAGAGCTCTCCAAATTGAAGATAAGGTTTTGATCAGTAATTGTGCCGTAGATTTGCAGGCAATTTCTCGATAAAGAATTACAACATTGAGCAAGAGAAGTGGTTTGACCCTTTGGGCGGTTATAAATCCATAGAAACCTCGAAGTTTAAGATCGAAAAAAGCACAAATAAATCTTCATGGACAAAACGAGAAAAGGCTGTATAAACAGGTGTTAAAATGCCCAAAGTTAGAAGTAACAACAGGTCCTTTGATACCTGTGGTGATAAAGAAAAACTGGCCAAAAAACTGACGACCATTTTAAAGTCTGGCCAGAACTTCTTTATGCGGGTTGGGACTTGCATAAAAACGTTTTAAAACTATGGATAATTATTCCTTGACAACTCTTCTACTCAATTAATAAGAGATAATTAACAATGTGAGTTTGAACTTATGCTCGAGTGCTATTTTCGGCCGTTGTTTTTACTGTCGGTAATATTCTACGATGTAAGATTTAGTAGGAAATAACCCCCTCCGTTTCGATGCTGATTTTTCTTCGCTACCAGTTCCTGAGCTTTTTTTCTTTCTTAGCCTTCACTTGCTCCGATTCTACTATGTATAGTTCTTTTTTTCTGTTTGGAGTATGCCCCAAGCCACTGCTAAAACAACAAATACGTAATTTTTCATTAAAGTATCTACTTTTAATTTCCACAACAGCGAAACGAAAGCAAGAAAGAAGGATGTTTTTCATCTCTAATAGAGAAAACTGTGGGCTATAGCCATCGCATGGATAACCAAATAGATCTGGCTCCGGGTGTTCAAAGGGTGGATAGCACTGACTATCCACATGATAAATCCCTATCCACTACTAGATAAAATTAGTTGGTAAGATTCAGTATACTTATCCACTGCATAGGGATTTATCCGGTAGGTGGATACAGGTCCAGAGCGCAAATGGCGCGTGACGTATAGGGCCGAAATATACAAAACGGCGTAAAACCCAGGCCAAACTAGAAAGCCCTGTTAATAGTGAAATCATTTCATTGACTGCTGGCTATGCTTAGTTGTTCTAAGTTGTTGTGGTAAAATTTAGATGCACTGACTTGGTAATAATACTTTTAAGAGGGAAATCTCTGCCCCGGAAGAGAAATAAGAATACTCATGCTCACAAGAAACGTGTTTGTGAAACCCAATTTATGTCAAATATGTGTATTTCCATCCAGAACTACCCACGTATTTCACCACAAACTTTCTTATCTCAGGAAAAGTGTTCCATCGTTTTCTCGTGCGCGAAATGTCCAACGGATAGATATCTCTTAACCTCCAAAGCAAAGAAAAACCGGTTCGGCATAAACCGATGAAAGGTTATGAATATTCGCGCGCAAACTATGGTGACTCCCTTTGCCGTATGCGTGTGAAATGCTTCAATGTTTTTCACTAATCTTTCTGACTCTTACTGCGCATGCCCGACACGACTCCAAACGCCAGGAAGATCTTGCTCTACTTTGTAAAGAAAAAACTATGGTCAACGGCATTTCTCATTCTTAGTCTAAGCCTTGTTTAAATCGGAACGATCAAACACATCAACCCTATATATAAGAACATTTCAAACTAATTTGTTGATACTGGGTCTGCTTGTATTTTGAATCTGAATTTCATTTTAAGGAAATATATCCATCTGTTATCAACAACCTGTGACGTTATTTTTACGCTTGCAAAAATGCGTATGAGAGCAACATCATTCAGCATTGTTGGACCAATGTTGGACGGGATGTCCAAACGAGACTAACATCCCAGCCCAGACGACATAATTTGTAAATGTATTTTGAAATTGTACCATGTTTTTTTGTACTTGTGGTGCGATTACAATATGCATCGCGAGCGCTACATTGTGCTACTAACAAGTAGTGTTGATTTCATGAAATTGACCAGTGAAATCGAAGACGAAATTTACGATATTTTTACACGATGGTGTGATTACAATTTTAACAGGCGCAAATGATTTCTTATCATCAGACGATTGTTTCAAGGTGTAACTTGTACTATTTCTAAAATCATATTATGAGCTACGGGGAGTAGAATGACTGCAGAAAAGATTTTTTTTGGCCAAAACGTGATCATCTTGTTCATCTTATTTATTGTTTACTCTTTAATGCCATCACGTATAAATGAATGTCATCAAGAGACCATCACATAGGTGATGGTCTCTTGATGTCATGCATAAAAATCATCCCCTCTGACAGGCTTCCTAATTTTTGTGGTCATATTTGTAATCGGGCCCTTGCATCAAAATCACGTAAATTTCACCCCTGATTTTTGTTGTCAATTTCTTGAAACTGACATTTATTGTTAGGAATGAAATGTAGCGCTTCTCGTCAAGAATACAATACAATCTTCAACCTGTTATTAGGAACACCGTTGTAGTAATTATTTAACTTGAATGTCGTCCGGGCCCTTTTTGTCTGACACTGCCCATATATATAGGAACTAGTACTATGTGTAGTGATGAAAGAAAAAAACGGAAAACCTCGAGCACAATATATTCCATACCCACACAGCGAATTGTCTGAACAAAACACAAGGATACAAAGATACCAGTTCTACATAATGCACAATAAAATGGCAAACAGATAACCTGTATTTCATAGCTAAATAAATTAGATCTTTAACTTGTTTTTGTCTATAACGTATTTTTGCAAAGGTCAGCCGAAAGTTAACTTTCTCTCATTATGATAATAATGATACTAATGCTGATTGGAGAAAATTAAGTACTCAACGTAACTTGCAAAATCCGGGCACTAAATAAATGGTTTATAGATCTTTACATAACATATCTTAGCTCTAAGTTTATAATTCGCTGTGAGAACCTCAGAGAATCCTATGATAGTCCGCGCCAATCTATTTTTAGCGCAGTGGACGTCACGATTCGGTTCCAGCTCCTCGGATTTTACTCGCTCATCATGACGACGGCGACGAATGCGAAACAACTTATATGTAGAGCTTCAAAACTGGCCGCACCAATCTTATAAAATGTTTCAGTTACAGTGGGCAGTTCTTTCAAGGGAATATCTTACACGCCGACTTACGGCGGCAAGCTGAATCTCTACATGATTTCCGTAAACACCGGTTATACTGCAACAGCTTCTCTGACGACTAGTTAGCAATAAGATTTTCAGTCATATATACACGGCATTCATGGAAAGCAGTCTCTTTTATTCTTTCTTAATTTTATTTCTAGTTCTTAGGTAGTTATGTACATAATATAAATATAAAAGTTATCCTATCCTAACCAGCTAAAGAGCCGGTTCGCAGTCGGAAACTATATAATAATGCCGTGATAGGCTTCGAAAAGGTTGAAATAGTAGCTATAAGAGAAATTACTTTGGTTAAAGTGCAACTTTTTGGAGTTGTCACTCCCCTAAACCGGCATGTGTACAATAATTACGCAAGCACCGAAATGAGATTCATTGAAGATACTCAGCGGACTAATCTCGATAGTTAGATGACATTCACGATGCACACGAGAAACCATCTGCCATACAGGGTCTGAATGGGGTTAACTGTCTACTGACAAACGGCCTTAAAAATAACTGACAAGTGACGATTTTTTTACTGACAACTGACAATCGAAAAATAACTGACAACTGACAAATTTGGTTTTTGTGGGTCAAACATTGTAAATTTTCTCTAGTAATGATTAACTAGGGCTAACTGGCAACTGACAAATGGCCAAAATTTTAACTGACAACTGACATGTAGACCCCCCATTCAGACCCTCCGATATGATAAATACTGCTAATACCAACTGGTCAGTTCTGTTGCGAACCTTGTGATCTCATTGGCAAAGCAAGCTACTCCGTAATATCTATTGAGTGATAGATAGCGAGAAGCGAAAAATTCAAAAACAAAACGGCGGCCAATTCGTCAAAATATCGTTTTAGTTTAAGATTGAACAACTAGTTGTTTTTTATACTAATTAAAATCAATTAGAGTACTTGAGTTCAGTTTCTATGGCCGATCCTTCACCCTCGACAGCAATCAGCCGATAGAAACTTCGAGCTTGTAGTCTAATTATTATCATATAAAAATGAGCTGCAAAGAACACTGACACGCATTATGTACAAGACCAAAAGAAATATGAGGCCATATTAGTACAGAGCCTAAACACACGACCCGTAAAAATACACGACGTGTTAACTGGTTAGACGCCCAGAAATTGGCTAATTAGAAGATTGAAACTCTAACGTTTTAACCCTGAAATATTTTAAAGTGCCTATGAACCTTATCTTTTTTATTTTAGATATCAATTCTACATCAAGTGAATAGTAGAATGGTACAATATATCTTGCTTTGAATGCTGTGCCGCTGAGGTTTTAATATCCAAAATGCTAATTACATGACGTCAAGGGAGGCATCAATTATTATACAAAATATTTTGTTACAATTAAACAATTTTTTCAAATTATCAGTGTTATACCCATGGTTGAAATAAAATGATGTTATATATTTTTTCCTATATCAATAGAAACGCCCATTCACAACCACTAAGAAGTGATTGCAGATACCTCCCCTGACGTCATGTAATTAGAATTTTGGATGTTAAAACCTCCTTAACTCAGCGACACAGCATTCAAAGCAAAATCTATTTTACCATTCTACTATTCACTTGTTTAGGATTGATATCTAAAATAAAAATATATTGTTCATCGGCACTTTAAGGGGCCTTGCTTTGTACTGACTAAAACGGCGAGAATCTAAAAGAAGTAACAATTAGTGTAAGGAATATTTATTGTCACAGGTTGGTCTTGGAGAGATCAGTATAAATTTTGAAAAGTTTCAAAAGTCTTAACATTTAAAATCCTCGTTTTGCCTGAATTAACTATTTTTATACCATAGTTAAATCGATTAATGTAAACTGTCTTGATCTGGAAATAATATAAAACATATCAGCCTACGAAGTGTTGGTACTGATTTGCCGAAATCGGTCCTACACGTATAAATAAGTACGTTATTTAAACAAAATTTGTGAAAAAATTGCTGGTAGACTATTTGTCTAAGCAAGAAAATGCTATCAAATAAACTTCCAAGCTTAATACTATGACTTATAGTCATGATTCTTATATAAATTAGATAAACTGAACTGACTGGCAAATCTTTTCTCACAATCTCGACCGGCAAACAAACCACTCCCTTTTTCATATCTTGTAAGCAAGCATTTGTAGCTTACAATGCAAAACGTATATCGATCGGTCCAACACGTACAAATGTTGAATACTGAAAGAAGCGAGTGAACATGTTGAACGATGTTGCAACTTGTTGAATGGAATAGAGCATGTCTCTCTTTTCTGCAACATCTTGACTCGCTTCTTTCAACACTCAACACGTTGTGATATAGACGGTTCAACATTTGTTGCCAACAAATATTACTTCGTGTTGCATGGCAACAAATATTACTTCGTGTTGCATGGCAACAAATATTACTTCGTGTTGCATGGCAACAAATGTTGAACCGTGTATCATCGGCTTTAGACTGTTTAGCACCCCATGTTGGACCAATGTTAGACTGTTTAGTACCCCATGTTGGGCCAATATTTGTTGTTGGATGAAAGTTTCTTTTCGATCAAACATATCACCCAACAAAAATATTTTGGTCTTAAAAGCACGGGGTGCTAAAGATCGGTCTAACATTGTTTGTGACCAACAATGTTGGCACATGTTGTACAACAATGTTCGAATACGGTCAATCAAATGAGCTCCTAATTGGTTTGTAACTAACTAGCAGCGAATCTAGGCAATTAGTGATGCAATTAGTAACCCTGCAAAGTTTATCCGACATGTATTTAAAGTTATCTCCTATAGTAAATTGAACTCGAGATTTTATCGGCAATTCGTAGTTGAAGCTGGTGATATTAATCTCCAGTAACAACCAGGGCACTGACTGCGCAGTTCGACGGTCGGGGGAGAATTCACTGTAGATAATGTTCTCGTTCGTGAAGTGTAATTCCTTGAATTAGCTATTAGAAATAACATTAGCTACAAACTGATCATGGAAAAAAGATAAGCGTTTGTAATTCATTAGGCTCGACTACATCACATGGTGACAGAGGTAGCAGCTGTGTTTTAATTGTTCGGGCCAAAACAGAAGCTAAAGGACAGTGAAAAGTTACTGCAACACAGACGGCAAAATGGCTAACATGTTTATTCAAGACGCCAGAAACTATACTAAAAAGAGCGCGGAGTATCACATCAGTAAAGCACTGTAAGGCTGGAATGTGGATAATAAAGTATATTACATATTATTATACAGGATCTGGATATCGGAGAAAGGGTAACTTTATTCCTAGGATAGCCTGTATTTGTAATATGTCATTTCAACCTCGGGTTAGCGAATTTACCCCGGTGTAGCGGGTCCTGGGAATAACTGACCGGGTCCTGCATGAAATTAGCTGACATGTGCGAGGGAATGTAGCAAACGGAGTAGTTTGTAACATTCTGTAATGAAATTAAATAAGGAATAGTATTTGAGAGTTTGAAGAACGTAAAGCGGTCTAAACTTCATAAACTCTAAATACTGACCAGTGATCTGATATCTTCACGCGACAGTATAGGTACACTCGATATCAGTTATAAGAATTATATTACCTGTTAACGACCGAAGACCAAGAATTGCAACAAAACCGAAGTGGAAATGTCATTCACCCGCACATGACCAGTACGTGTACTGACCGACAATTGGGGTTCAACAGACCAATCAAACACCTGCTAATCTTAACCGTTCAACAGACATGTTACTTATCAATTAGTCATTGGAATTCCGCCTTTCTTTTTTTCTACGCCAAAAAGAGAAAACCTGGCGGGCGCTTTTCACGCGGAATTAAAAAAAACATCTGTTATTATGAGGCTAAGGATCTTATGGAATTAGGTAAGATTCTTCATCATTAGAAATTTAATTCTTACGTTGAATACAAATCACTTGTCTGGTTTACAGTGACACACACGTTAATGTTTTCAGTTCACCTGTTGTTTGTTGTTTGGGTTTGAAGAACTAAACGTGTATTCTTACCGCTTTTTGTTGTGACTATAAGGTCATTAATTGTTCCATTGTCTCTCAGAGTGGCTATTTTTTGGTGTATTTAGGTTATGATGATTTGCGACGATCAAAAGAAGATCACAGCGAGACGAAACAAACACGAATTTAGGCGATGAATGACAACAAGTGTTGATGGTCCTAAGTATGTACTTCATTACAAGAAATGCCAGTGTATTTTTGACTAATGTTCTAAGGAAAGCAGTGCCAATTTTGGCAGCTTTTGCCACCATCATTCTAACGTTACTCGGTTTTCTTAATAACACTTCTGCGCCGGAATTAAACATAAGAAATATTTCATATTAACCTCGTTTGCTTGGTCCGTACAGTAAGTTATGGACTGGTCCATACCGTAAGTTATAGACCGAGTCTGTTACCTTTTTGATGGCCCAAGCGCAAAGCCATAAAAAAAAGAAAAACGAGGATCCATAACTTAAGTACGGACTGGTCCATACAGTACGGATCGGTCCATAACTTACGGTACGGACCGAGCAAACGAGATTATTAAGATGTGTATTATATGGCTTCTTCATTTTCTTTGAGACCGGAAGTGGGTGGAAGGTCCGTACCGGAAGTTACGGACCGCAAATTAACCAATCATAGCTCGAGAAATTACTTAGCTATATAATAAAATCCTGTATTGACTGTTTCAAGACATCGTTTGTTCTTACTATATACACTCTTGGACAAAGTGTAATTGGAAATTCCCTGCGCTCCCGTTCAATGCCAGATCATGCCAGGTCACAGGGGTCTAGTATATAATCACCATTGAATGGGCCGGGGAAACGGGAGGATTATTTCCCAACAGTTTTGTCCAAGAATGTAGCCTGGTCGAGATAGCACTGATAGCTGTTCTGTTACTTAAAAATAGTTCTCGCTCACCATACATTGAAGACTGTTTAGCATCTTATTAACACCACTGCTATCATTACTAATCAAGAGTAACTCCACTAGAATGGCTGGAAATATTATGCACGAGAGTATAATATAACATGTGAACGTTTAATTATTTTTGGTTGATTTGATGTTTTTAATTTTTTCTAAAGATATCCAAACGCACAATGAGCGCACAAAAAGACCTGGATCTAAACCAACAAGAAAACTAAAAGCTCGACCCTGAACACTGCATACTGCACTTAATAGTCGCAATTGACTTCAATTGAAAAGTTACTAGCTACTCTATATCACCTAAAGGCCTGGGAAACGAGGAAACATTGTACTGAACTGTAGTTTAGCGTAACGCCCGTGCATTACCCAGACGATGTTAAAAAGGTAAATGTATTCATTTATATTGCGCAAATTCTATAAGAATATATTCAAATGCGCTTCACAAGGTTATGTTTGTGATACGGACTGCTATTGTGGCGCAATGTGCTGCCGTGCAGTTTACAACCATGAGTGATTGTTAATACCAGGCTGTTGTGTCAGGAGACAATCCCCTACTCTTTCTCGAAATAACACAACAGGTTCTTTCACGTCCCCCTCCTATAGATTAGAAGGAGACAAGACCAACGGCTTATACGTCCATGCCCAAGGACGCGGCTGGGATTCGAACTCCTGACCTCCCTCACTCTAGACCGTGCTCTACCAACTGAGCTAACCAGTGAG
Organism: Actinernus sp. WN-2022; assembly: GCA_030867875.1. Classification (NCBI taxonomy): domain Eukaryota; kingdom Metazoa; phylum Cnidaria; class Anthozoa; order Actiniaria; family Actinernidae; genus Actinernus; species Actinernus sp. WN-2022. Next base: position 36,686,907 of record JAOWCC010000577.1, read on the forward strand.
GCGGTCTGTCTAAAAGTACATGTACACACGAGTGACCACGAGACCGGCACGAATGCCCACGAGTGACCACGAATGACCGGCACGAATTCCCACGAATGACCGGCACGAATGTCCACGAGTGACCACGAATGACCGGCACGAATGCCCGCGAGTGACAATGAATGCCCACGAATGCCCAGAAGTGCACAAATAAACAACAAATGAAAACTGAAAAGCAAAACGGGAAAAAAGCGGCTAAGATTCAAATCAAAGAAATCTGGGCGCTCCTTCGCTCCCTCGAGCGACCAGATTTATATTCCTGAGTTCCAAGATGCGTCGTACATTTAATTTTGTATGGGGCATGTAAAATGGTATGTTAACATATCAAACAGGTCTCGAATAAACAACGGCCTTCTAACATTAATATCCTTTTTTTTTTTTTTCTTCCAATCAAATGTATTATGAACGTAACTATAATTGTAGTCATTGTAAATAGTGCAGAGTACAGAATAAATATGAAAAAAATTGAAACTTGAAACTAATGATGTGGGAGCGAACGGAACACAAGACGTCTGCATCGGAGGCTAGAGGGCCCGTTTGTTCGAAACCTCTTTGGTATGTTAATGTACCATTTTACATGCCCCATACAAAATGCATTATACGACGAATCTTGGTCACTGAAGTGAGAAAAGGAGCACCCAAATTTCTTTAAATTGAATCTTGGCTGCTTTTTTCCCCGTTTGATTTTTCATTTTCATTTATTTTTTCACTTCTGGGCATTTGTACATGATAAATGCATGATCTGTAGAGCTGGTAAGAACGTTATCGGTATATTACAACTATTTGCCTTTCCTTTCAGACCACGTGAACCAATGCGCGCGAGGACGATCCTGTATGCCATTGCATTGATTGTGTGGACTAATGTGGGACTGAACCGCGGTAGGTAATAAAGTTACTAGTGACGTGAAGACCTTCAATTGTTATTGGATCGCGTGTTTTAGTAAGGGCAGCATTTACACAGGGAGTTCCAACTTAGACTTTTTCAGTTTCATAAGAAGACGCGCGGTACTCGGCTTGGAGCCGGGGTGGCACAATGGTTAAGCGCTTCGTCTCTCACCTCTGTGGCCCAGGATCGAACCACGGACGTGGCGCCTTATATGAGTTGAGTTTGTTGAAATCTCGCCCTTGCTCCGAGGGTTTTTCTCCGGTTTTCCTCCCTCCGCAAAAACCAACACACTAAATACCAATTCGATCTGTGAATTAGCCGGGTCCTGGCTTTGATCAGTCTCTTCAGGTCCCGTTAGAAAATCAGTGTGTTTTTTTTCAGTGGACTCCGCGCGGGACGAGGGACTCGCGCGAGAAGAAGGAAGAAAAGTTAAAGTAATTGTCCTTCTAGTTACGTTGGGGCCTTTAGCCCGTGCGGGGTCTGAACTCGAGGCGTCTAAGCCCGAGTTTATGTACCAATGACAACAAATATAGGATTCTGTGAGCTTCTGTGTTAAAAAAGCGAACATATAAACAGTATGTGTATTAATTAAGTTAGAACTCCCTGTCGACAGTGTGACCGATAAAACGATTACTTAAAGTACTCTCGAAACTAGTGAAACTATTATACACTTTAACTTGTGTTTCACTTGCCCGCCATGCAAGGCATACTGCACACCGCGGCAAAACGGTATGCTCCGCTGGCCAAAAGAACGAAGGCTCTGCTATCAAATACAAATTACCGAGGGTTTCAACTTTTTTAGTAAATAATTTTATAACTTAGTAAACTCACAGTGAATTACAAATTAAGAAAACTTCAACCTGTTAAAGTCTTAGGCTTAGCTTTTAAGTAGTTTTCTTATTTTTTGACAAAACAGTTCACAAATGGATGCTTTTAAGCAGAAATATTAAAATCACGGGTATGTGCCTGTTGTTTCATTTCAGTTTTCGCGGGAAACAGGGGGCGGCCGCGCGCCGACAAGAAATAGCAAATACGCATGCGCGTAACGTTTTGCCGCGGTGTGGGCATACTGGTTCACCAAGTAGTGTCTACATTGATTGTAATGATTTGTTGTCTTCCAGGGAAAGCTTTGCAAGATGGCTCGGTATTTCAAAGTATTGCCAATAAGGTAACAGGGTATAATGGTACAGATGTTGGGGTTGTCGTAAATAACCCTTATGGTGAGGGGATAATATGGAAAAAAGAAAAGATAAGAGGTGAGACCAGAAAATCAAAACAACCTGCACAGCAAGAGTATTTACAAAAAATACAGCAGAAGGAGAAGGATGTTTTATCACAGTCGATGCATCGGCAGTCGAGTGTACTGGGTGATGAACAGAAACAGAGACCACCAGCACGACGAACACATTCACAGAGACACCAACCACAGCAACACCACCACCACCCCCATCCACGACGGCATCATCATCAACGACGGCACAAGCGTCATTACCATGGACGAGAAGTAAACACATGGCACGGGAATTACATGCGCCATCGACATAGGAAGAAAAGAAAACGGGTTTCGCTGTTGGGCAAGGGTCACGGTAAAGGCGCTATAGCCAAGAAAATTAGAAAGATAAAGCCAGTCAAACATGGGAACCATCGTCGAACGGCAATAGGAAAGAAGACCGAAACTAGTCGCAGCAAAGGAGGATCTAAGAAATCTGAAATTAATAGAAAGGAAGAGCATGGGAATGGCAAAAACGACGACGCAAAGGCACAAAAACGAACTATGGTCATGGGTGGTGGTCCACGACAGAATTTGAATAATCGTGAACACGTCCATTTATCACCAATTTTGATAAATGCGATAAAGCTAGTCCTTGACAAGAGGAACTACTTCAAGAAAGATACTAACGCTCTTCAGTTGGCTAGTGCACTCCAAAATAAAGAAGGTAGATTTCGGGCTATGACTAAAATAGACAGTCCAACATCTGGAGTTTCACAAAGAATGACCAAAAATGGACACAGAGTTAGGATGGTGCGCGTGAAGGATCCCGGGTACGGAGAAAACGTTCCCATGATGCCTAAATGGTTGGGTGGGTACCGCAGTAGCATTTCTAAATATCAAAAGAAACTCAGAAGTCGTTCGGCACTCGTCAACCCTACGGAGCTCGGAATATCAATATTAAAATTGCTATTCGGAAAGCGAGCATCTTTGGTTACCAAACCGGAGTACAAATCGGAACTAGAACGAAGGCCTGAAATGAGGCTTCTGGCAGGTTACGGATCCCCTATTGAGAGGGAAAGGCTGCAGAAAAAGATAGAAAATGAAAATCGTCTTATTCTCTTAAGAGGCGTGGAGAAAGAGCAGTTCTCAAAGTCTTTGGCTACATCAATAAGCGATTTAATAAAGGCGATGACCAAAGGAGAAAGTAAACCTGAATCGAAGAATGGGTTTCAAAAGACATTATCGAAACTGAGGAAACCGCATGCAACAGTGGATCAACGTGGGACGAGAAAATCGTGGGTGTTATTAAAAATTCCCAAAGGTACTTCTGACACTGTGAACAGAATTCATCACAATGAAGCGGAAGAAGAGGGGCCAACGGAGCCTGCAAATCATGAAACTAGAATTTCTACGCTTGGGAAACACAACAACATGTTATCTGATGTTAAGGTGATTCGACGTCCGAAACATAAGAGTCAGTCATACAATGAAGGCAACAAGGAGCTGGAAGGAGACGTTAAAGCCTCATCCTCATCCGCTGGGGAGGAGACAAAGAAGCTTCCAGCGAGCCTTGCAAACATGAATATTGACACGGACGCAAGAGCCGTGCCTCAGATTATCTCCAATACAAAACAAAGAATCAAAATCAAGCAAAGTGCAAAAACAGATAGCAAGCCGTCAACAACGCTGTCAGACAAATCACAGCTCTCTCCAGGTAGCCTGGCATTCAGTCTTGGGAAGATATTACAAGCGATTGAGGCGAGCATTAAAGAATTACGGAGCCAGAAGTCCACGCCACAAGCAACAGAAGGAAGCCCCGTCATTAAGATGGCATCACCGATGACGTCAACAGCGCTGTCGTCAATGACGATACCGGAAATGACGTCACCAATAAAGTCAGAGTTACCGTCTTCTTCACTATTACCTCAGACGACGTCATCTCCACCGGAAATGACGTCACAGACCTCAAAAGGATCCGCCGCGGCAGCAATACCGGATCTACTCTCTGCAGTGAATAAGCTCTTAGGCACGGAAGCCATAAAACCGGTAAATCTAGCAAATTTCGCAAAAATTCCAAGCGATGGGATTGGAGCTCAGTCAACGTCAGTTGATGTTCCTATCGATGAATCAAGACTGAGGCCTTCTGTAGGACAAGCCGCCAGTGCTACAAGGAGGTTTACAGCCGAGCTAGGGACGGAGATGAACCCGTTGGCTATCAGGCCGTCACTGAGTATGATGGACGACCAACGCTAGGATGAAACCGGAGGATAACGTGCTGTTGAATCAGATAATGACCTAGGGACACCGATGGACAGGCAGCTTCAATAGACGCCGTCAAGTTGAAGAAGGTAGGTACAAGGATACTAAGGAAATTAAGGAAACTAATAATTCAGTATATTGATAGTAAGGATGATAATGATGCTGGTGATGATGATAGAGATGATGATAACGGGGTTGAACTGATGGTATGTGATGACGATGATAATATGATTGGTTAGGGTAACATAATGACGATGATGCTGGTGATGACGATGATAATATGATGGTTAGGGTAACATAAGGATGATGATGATGGTGACAATGGAGATGATGATGGTGATGATATAACGGGTTGAAGATGGTGATGTTGATGGTGAATGACTATGAATGACGATGACGGTGATAATATGATGGATAGGGCAACGTAATGATGATTGTGACAATGATGATGATAACAATAAAAGCGTTGTTAAATCCAGTATGTAGCTTTTCACCTGTTACTAACATGGTGAGAGGTCTTCATATTTACAGTCCAGGCCGCAGTTATTTCAGAAATTTTCATGAGCTGACGAACCTCGCACGCGTGGGATTGTTACTAATCAAAGCAAATATGCAACAAACCTGATATTCGATGTCATTGTTTTGCATTGATAGAGCAGGTTTCAATTGACTGTAGTAAAACCAAAACCAATTACAATGAACCAATCATGAACTAAAATGAATACCGATTGGTTTTACTGGCATGAAAAAGCAACCAATCAGGAGGAAAAGTAAACCGCAATCGTGGATTGATGGCGAGACGCACCAAAACCAAAACCACGATTGGTTTTACTGTGGAATTTGATTCGCTGACTGATTACAAAACATTTTCACAGCCAATAGAAAAGCTAAGTAAACGCAAAACCAAAGCAATCACCGAAAACGTTCGACACTCAATTGAAACCTGCTCTATAACAAACACCATTATCTGATTTTATCAGCTTGCCTTTCACATGCTGGCATAATCCGACTACTTACGTCATTATCCATAAGACCAGATTCTCTAGACAACATTGCAAAATCGCAATGTTTCCTTCCGCTAACATGTCGACTGTTGTCCCATTTCTGTAAATATTCCATTAAGGTTTGAAACTCTTAAATGAGTTCGTGACAAAAGATTATGGCTCTTTAATTAATGCAGTTGTCTATATTGACTTGGCCAAAGCATTCGATACTGTCAACCACAACATATTGCTGAGGAACTGCAAAATATGGGATAGAGGGAAAGCCGTAGATTGGTTCTGTCCTATTTGTCGTGCCGTTATCAGCAGTGTCTTGTCAACGCGTCAGTACTCCTCTAAACCACGCCCCATTACTTGCGGCGTACCACAGTGAGCATTTTGGGTCCGCTCCTTTTTCTTTTATATGTCAACGATTTGCCGAATTGTCTGAAATTTGCAAAACCCCGAATGTACGCCCGACGACACGAATCTCACTGTCTCATCAAGTGACTACAATGAGATAACGACATGATGAATAGTGACTTAATACGCATCAATGACTGGCTTAAAGCCAATAAATTAAGTTTGAACGTCGCTAAAACTGAATTCTTGTTGATTGTTTCAAGACAGAGTTTGGCCAGAGTAAATGATAAATTTAATATTTATATTGACAACAAGAATATTAAAGGGTCGGGACGACAAAATATCTGGGTGTTATTTTTGACGAATGCCTCTCTTGGACGAGTCACGTCGAGTATATCGTAAAGAAAATTTCATCTGGCCTTAGTGCCCTTAAGATAATGAAGCCCTTTGAACCAAAGGACATTCTAATAACTATTTATAAGACTATAGTTATGCCTCATTTCGAATACTGTTCGCCAGTTTGGGACATCGCAAACAAAGAAATGATTGAGAAATTACAAAAACTACAGAATAGAACAGCCCGAAATATTTCGGGATTGCATTTGATACTAGCAGAGTCATTTTATTGGAGTCACTAAACTGGTTGAGTATTTCTGAACGCCATAATGAGCTAAAAGTTATACTATGTTTAAAGTTTTGAACGGTTTACTACAAAATACTTAGGGGCACAATTTGTTAACTGAAGGGACACCACTGAGTATAATCTTAGAGAATTTCCTGACCGGTTAGCACTGCCTGCCCCCAAAACAAATTATCTGAAAAAGAGCCTACGATACAAGGGTGCTTCTTTATGGAACGAATTGGCAAAAGCTACTCGACAAACTAAGTGTTTGTGGCTTTTAAGTCCCGTCTAAGGAATGACCGTGGTAGCCTTCTGATATCCGGTTAATTATATTTTAACCACGTTTTTATCTACTTCTATTTTATTATGGCACGGCATCCATGTAAACCAGGTGTTATACTCTGTTGGATCTCTGTGGATAAATAAAGTTGTCTATGTCTCTATCAGTTCCAAACCTGCCCATCCCCCCCCCCCCCCCCCGGCATTTGTGGAGCATTTTACATTTTTAATCAGAACATTACAAATGCTCCACCGTGTGGTCAGCTAAACTATGCAAATGCCACACCGGGGCTTTGGAACGAGTGCAAATCTCTGACTTAAACATTCGCTATTTTGACTCTTTTTAACCAATTCCACACACCAAAGTTTTCTTTGCTGTCAAATGCCCCACCCCCGGACAGAAACGTATGCCAGGGAGGGGGGGGGGCATGATCACAAAAGCGGCATGACATCATGTATAAGGCCATTCACATACCAATTAAAAAGTCATTAAATGCTGGGATCTTTTCTGTACGTATTTACAGCACTGACGCTTTACTTTTCAGATCTTGAAGCATTTGCAGAAAGGGGCCTCCAAGTCCATAACCGATATCGTGTCGATCACCACGCACCCCTCTAATATGGTCCGACAAATTAGCGACCCAGGCCGAGAAACTGACTGGCCTACGACATGGCAATGAAAGGAGTGATCGAACGCTCCGAGGTGGCTTCTAGACTAGGATATGGCGAAAACGTGGCTAAAATAGTAGGAACCATGTTCAACAAAGCTGGAGAGGTAGCCACAACGTTGTGGTACGCAGAAGGGAAGAACTACAGTTTCTCTGACCCAAGACTCTCGCCCACATCAGACGCGTTTACCCAAGTTGTTTGGAAAGCAACCAAAAAGCTTGGGATGGGATGCGCAAGGGACTTACAAACCAATGACTTGTATGTCGTGGCACTATATGATCCTAAGGGGAACGATCCAGTAGGGTTAAGATCAAATGTTGTTAACATGGGAGGGGTCACTCAGGACGTTTATGCTTCGATATTCAAGAGACACAGGTTAAACCCAAGCGTGCCGACGATGAAGATTCTGAAGAAATTGCTAAGTAGAACACCTTAAAGCCAAGAGCTAATGCGAGTTTTTCTGAGTAATGTGGTATTTTGATTTGATTTGATTTGAGACATTTGGATCAGAGCCTGATCAGAGCCTGATCACAGGAGTACAAACAATAGGACTCAAGGTCCCTTCTAGGTGCCTCCGTCAGTGGACCTACGATTTTACGTCCTAACTCGTCATCGACACGTGTAACTACAGCTCGTTCGGGAGGGGTTGACACCATTTGAAAACTAAAAATATAATGGAAACATCTGAAGAAAATATTAAAAAGTTCGTCTATTCCCTACCCTTTACATGAAGTTTTGTATATCACCCTTCGAACTGTCTTTAATAAATTTATACAATTCAGAAGTATTCTTGGTTTGCAACCACGTGACTCATATTGTTTTTGATTGCCAAATGAATATGATTTCATATTCACCTCCGAGCGAAGCAGCGATCACTTTGCGCAAGTTTTTGTCCATTTGACAGAAAATAAAATAACTATTTGGTGCTGGCTATTCAGCTGCAGTGTGGTATATACTAAAACAATTATTTACCTCAGTGTCGGTGAACAGTGGTAGATATTTACCACGCCGAAGCGGCTCGGTAAATATTCACCACTGTTCACCTCCACTTCGGTGAATAATTGTTAATTATTCCCATGCATACACTGACTTTATTAACACACGTGGCTCGCTCCAGTCTACAATTGCAGAGACTACAGACATTAGGGACCTGGGCCCCAGTTAGAGCTCGAAGCCAGATTTAGCCCATCCAGGATTAAGGCATTCTGACTACACTGACAAGAGACTTCAGAAGTATAGTTTATTGTGGGATAGTCGCCAGACAACTCCGTACTACAATACAATTAACTAATATAAATTGTATTCCTAACTAATGGGAAACTGCCAGATACGAAAAACCGGTGACCAAAAAACCGGTGGCCAAAAAACATAGAAATGTGCGGAAACGTACTCCTCGACCTAATGCAGCAACCCGAATTCTCCGAGGGCTAGAGAACTCACTATCAACTTACTAAGTTAATACAAAGTAACCGTGCTATAATCAATAAGATATATAAAATAAATTCGAAACAAACGTGGAGCTGACTGGCCTAGAATGACTACTTTTCCCGCTCGAAGCATTATATATGCTAGAAGGATTACCCTTGATGCTATCGTATCCTCCCCAAACCTCTTTACCTTGCCGGCAGAATTTCAATTTCTGACTATATCGGTCCTGCGTCGCTCAAACATCAGAAATTACATTAATCGTTGGTTTGAATTTTTAACTTACTGAATGCCGATTTTGTAACCCAACTGTAATCCTATATTGCAGAAAGACACGTTTTACCAAGAGAACCAGATTCCTAGGTAAAAAACATTGTCCCAAGATCTTCGAGGAACTCAGGCATGAAGCACCACCCATGCAGGATACGGCGCCTCAATCACGTGGTTGTACTGGGTGGCAAACAAATCTCAATAGAGGTAATCGGCTAATTCTGTTGCCACCCAATTCAGATCATGCGATGTAAACACACATTACTCTGGAGAATTGAATCTTTGATAATTAATTTTATTCAGATAGGCATGACTGCATTATGATTGGGGCAGACTTCACCGTTTGCAACCTGAACTGTTATTGGTTACCCAAACAATAGCCTACCACTAAAACAATACAAACCCTAACCCTAAAACAATGGGATTCTTTTTCAGTGAAGTCCAATACGATACGACCTACAGAACAGTCAGGTCTAACCGTTATGATTACAATGAAAAAGGAATAATTCCCCAGAGTAGCATCTGTTTACATCACATGATCTGAATTGGGTGGCAACAGCGTTAGCCGATTACCTCTATAGACCCTTTCAGCTTGCCTGTTTGTTGCCCCATTTCAGACCACGTGATTTTTCCTTGAGTAACGCTTTTTTGTTTTTCTGTATCCCAAGAGGTAATGTTATTAGCAAAACCTGTTTGTAAAATAATGCTATTTTCCACTTCCAATCGATTGTCGATCTTTCTAAAACTGCGTTTGCCATCCAGCATCCATGGCAACGCCTTTCCCATGGGGATCACGAGCTCAATTCATTCATTAATTAGTATTATATCAGCACGTGACTGTTTCCTGTTAAAGTGCTCTTTTTGCGATTTTTATACCTATAAACCTTTGAAAGGTTTTGAGTACTTCTGCGAAGAAATGTTTGGTTTACAGATAATACTCTATGTTCTGCACCTGTTTGAAGTTGACCTTTCCTGACCCATGACCGCGCGTAAGTAAAAGCCTGGGTCGCTTCCTGGTGACGTCACCTCAATAATGCATTATCTTCCATGGTGCCTTTCAATCACAACAACATCGATGTGTAGAGAATATACAGTTTGTGAGTTGTTGTAAAAAAAAAAGTTAGTTTAGACAAAATGCCAAGTATCTAATTAATTAGACGACGTCTACGCGGTCATGGGTCAGGAAAGGTCAAATTTTCACGATTTCAAACAAGTGTAGAACAGAGTATTCTCTGTAAACCATATATTTCTTCGCAGAAGTACTCAAAACCTTTCAAAGGTTCATAAAATTTGCACGAGTACTTTCAGCTTGTCTGTTGTCGTCACATTTTCGCATAAGCATCAAGGGCACCCAACGAGTACTTTTTGAAATTCGTTTGAAACCAGTTGTCTGCAGCTTATCTAGCCATTTTAAGGCGCCTACTATGTCTTTTGACGTATTCTAAAAAGCTATTAGCTGTTCGGATTTTCTAGGTGGAAATCGCGTCAACCGAAAATACGAATTTGTTAGTAGTCCAGAACATAACACGAATTTTCTAGCCCAAGTAACTTCATGTTGCAAAGTTTTGTGGAGGTACGAATTTTTTAGGCCGATTCTTTTTTCCTGCCCCGACTCTATTGATCAGACGAATTGGGACGTACGAATATTTTAGGGGAAACCTTTTAGTCTCCCTTTTCTTCTATAATTTTCTAGGGATTGAAAACAAATTTTCTAGCCGGTATTTCAGAAAACGATTTTCTGGGGACAATTTTTTCAAATCCGAAAGTTTTAGGCTAACTTACTCTCCCGAACAGCTTTTTTAACCGAAAACTTCGTTGGGTGCCCTTGAAGCATCTTCCTTTGATCTTTTTGTTTTCGATTATTTATACCGGCTGGATGCGTTTCTTCTTGTTTTGAAGAGGAAGGAAGTTTAGATAGGGTGAAAACAACTGGGACGTTCCTTGCACACTCACTATTATAATGATGGATTGCATGCCGCGCATAGCAAATGGAGTAATGCTGCTGGCATTAAAAAGAACGTGCAAGCTTCCTCAGTGATCTCACCAGAATCAACTGATGCTTCGTCAATTTAGTATCAAATATGGACATGTATGGACATTAAAAAACCCATCAGCCTTTTCTCAAACTATTACCTAGCTTACGCCAATATCATTGATAAAATGTTGCTTACTGGTGGTGAGACGTTATTCAGGAAATGGCTGACAATATCCTTACATTCATTCACTATAATGTGCATGCGTCGAAAACACGACTGCCAACACAGTGCGAACATGAAACTCTGCTCTTCCAGAGGAAGCCAGTCTTCTTGTATATATATACAGTCGTTGCCGTTAAGGTTGTCCTAGACATATCCACATGCATATGGATTTATAGCCTTTGTTCAGTTCGCACCTTTCACATAAAGAACGGTAATCAGCCGTGAATGCGCCTTTGTATTTGGTCACAAAGAGCCACGGTGGTCTAATGGTTAACGCTCTTGCTTACCAGTTCGAAGCCCCGAGTTCAAGTCTCAGTATCGGCATCGTTTTCTTTTATTTTTTTTATTTACTTTTTCCCCTTGTCTTTTTGTTTTGTTTACATATGTTTCTTTTTGTAGTTTATTTTTTTATATTGGATATAAGAACGGACGATGTAGCTAAAATAATTCTGTCAACCTGAAACGGTCTCAAATTTTATGTTATGAATTTCATTCGTCACTGATTTTCTGAACTAAGGCATACTGAGCGAGCGACCTCATTTTTTTTCTCGAGATTTCGAAAACATCGGTCGCGAGACACGGAGCGGACAGTTTTGAAAATATCAGTCCAGAAATTGTCCAGATTTCTCTTTGAAACCCATAGTAATGCTTGCATAAGTTGACGAAGCTTTTTTCTTTGTGAAGGAAAAGAACTCACATGGAATTAAAGCCGTGTACTCGGCGTAAGGTTTACGAGTGTTTGACAAACGATAACAAACTTTTGAAGCTTTGCCATGGACGATGTCGATGATCAAAATACTACATTCCCTGCGGCAGTCGAAGCTTTCGCAAAAGAAATGTTCGAACATCCCTTAATAAAATATATGTGGATGATAGGTGTCCTAGGCATTTCAAAGGTTAAAAAGAACTCCGTTCTTGTTGTCACGTTTGAAATAAAAGCTTTTAAGGGGATGCAGTCAGAAAAAAAGGGGAAAAAGAAATGAAAAAAATATTCGCAGTAACAAAAAATGCCGATACTGAGACTTCGAACTGGTAAGCAAGAGCGTTAACCATCAGACCACCGTGGCTCTTTGTTAGCAAATACAAATGGCGCGTTCACGGCTGATTGCCGTTCTTTATGTAAAAGGTGCGAACTGAACAAAGGCTATAAATCCATATGTGCATATGTCTAGGACAACATTAACGGCAACGACTGTATATATATATACTGCTAAGGATTCGGAGTATTTAAATTCTTGGTTGATTCATATTTCGCTCTACAATACTGTTTCGTGGGGACCAAAGTCCTCACTCCAAGCCTATAGGCGGAGCTCCAATTGTTCATATCACGGCTAGACTTGTTCTTTCTGTCGGCTGTAAAGTAGAGTGGCTGATTTCTAGGAATTGTGGTTTATCGACTAGCTGAGAGATATTTCAGACAGGGGTCGAATCAAAGGTTTTCGATCGATCGCTTTGAAAGCCTATGATATTTTTTGAGTTATTATTAAAATAATAATTTGGTAAGAAAGAAAAATACCAGAATGAGGAAAGGAGAGCTAAAAGAAATGTTGTTCAGTAAAAAAATGGGGGAAAAAGAGACACCTTCGAGACTTGAACACCCAACCTCATGAAGATCCATGAATGCTAAGCGCGTGTTATGCTAGCGGCTAGCGCGCTCTCCCGTCTGGGCTATCAAGGCATAATCGGCCGACTCCATGGGAAAATTTGCTTCAAATACTTAATAGAGGTGGGATCGAGGCGCGTGCGTGATTCGGCCGAACGGACGAAAATGGAGTAGCACGGAACCTCTCGAGACCTGTATCCTGATTGCAACCATAATACTATACTTCTATTGTTTTTGTATTGCACTTTCTAAAGGTTAGGGTGTTTTCTATTGTTGGGTAAGCCAATACTGCCAGCCGACCCCGAAAATGCAGCAATATTTTCGATCGCTCGCTGTGTATGGTACTCGGCCCGCGCATGCGCAGGAGCTCCGCTATTAAGAACCGTCCATCGCCAATGTACATTTTACCCAGTCTGGTCGGCTCACAATTTTTTAACGTCGATAAAATAATTATTATGCTAAACAATGACAATTTAGGTTGATTAATATTTTTTTTAAAGTGAAAACCATCAAGTTACATGTTTTGAGGCCACGCGTGGATAATAAGTATTGCAATAGTCTAAGAAACCTACATTATTTGGTTGGTTAACTTTGTGAGCAACGACTGGTCAGTTTGTAGTCTATAATTTGCCATATGGATTGCAAAATTGAAGCAAAGTTAGTTTGGAATAATTTTGAGCCACATAATACTCAGTCCATACCATAAGTTATGGATGCTCGTTTTCCTTTTTATAGACCGCGCGCTTCGCGCTTGATTCATAAAGCAGGGGGGAAACTCAGTCCATAACTAGTATGGACCGGTCCATAACTTACAGTACGGACCTCGTGCTCTGTTAATCAGAGGTACTGATGTATATGGCTGCGCTGATGCTAGAACCATTGTGTAAAAATATAACCCATCAGAGCGACGAGAGACTAAAAAGACTCGTGAACCGTAACTTGTCGTAAAGGATTAGGTCATTGCAGTAAAGAACACAGAAATAATTAATCATTAATCTCCGAGTACCATGTTTTCGTCTTTGAAGTTTTGGCTACAAAATATGGAACCATTAATTGGTCAAAATCGATATAAATGTTGAACTAAGAAGGGAAACTTTGCGCTAAAGAGGGAGTCAAAATATACGGTAAGTAGAAATTATCTGGGTGGCTTTCTTCAATACACTTCTGCGACGGTAAAGCGATTGTTTGAATTGAAAAACCTAATCGTATGATGGCCGACAAGATTCCGAGACAAGTCTTCTTCTTCACTCGTTCGAGTCTCAACTATACGTTGTCAAAATATCATCTTTTAGTTGACAGTAGGTGTTATGACTGGAGTTGTTGATATTATTACTGGTAATGGTCTAAAGACAGTGAAATTAATAATTATTAGATACTTAAAAACATTGTTCAACGACTAATGAGACACTGGACACTGGAAGAAAATATTCGAGCTGGTAAGAAATTCGTGCATAATTCCAGTAATCCTTCGATTAATTAGAGAATGTGAATATAACTAAATGTTTTCAACGATGATTATCTCCCTCAAACGTAACGAAGAGTTTTAGATTTATAAATAAATACTATCTGACCTATTTAATACCGTGTAAATTGTTACACTGTAAAACACCAGTAACGAGGACTGGTCGCTTATAACTACGGTGTTAACCAAAAATACGAAGGCCGTCCAAGAGATTTGACTTATTATACTGGAGGTAGCCTTCTGAAAAATAAATTAATTGTGAGTATACTACTAGATGTTATAAGACTTTTGCAGGAAACAGTCACAATGCTCGGATATATCACTTCAATAACAAATGAATTGAGCTCGTGATCCCATGGGAAAGGCTTTACTGAGCGGCAAACAAACTTCCAAACTGTTTTAAGAAAGATCGATAATCGATTGGAGGTGGAAATAGCATTTTATACAAACAGGTTTCCCTAATAACACCACCGATCTCATACAAGTGCCTTTAAATAAATGAAGTCAAATATTCTTTGCCATCCAGTACAACCACGTGATCGCATTCCTGCGAAAAGTCCATTAGATGTCCCGAACGCGTTTTGTTTGTTTGATATGTCCTTCGACTTCTTGTTTCAGGAGAACATGGTTATAATTCACCTGTTTCCAGCGATGTTTCTTACATGAAGTTCTGTCGCCCCAAGCATGAGGCTGTTCAGTGGATGTGTTGTGATATTCCTCGTCGTTTCTCTGTGCGGGACACAAGGTATCGTACACAGGCGTCCTCTCAGAATAGTTTAATTCGTAGTTCTTAAAAGGTAACCAAGCCTTAGCCTCGAATGGAGGCTGGAGTTGACCCTGCACTGATACAAACCCTCCTTCTATGAATATGGATAGATTTTGACTATCGTGCTAACTCTAACTACTGTTATGATCAACTAACAGTCGATAAAAGTATGCTAACAGCCGTGGGGAGCGAGAAGCAGCTGACGTTTCGAGCGCAAGCCCTTCGTCAGAGCAAGTGAGCAACAAGCCTCTAACTAAGCTGTCTCAACTCCAGCCTCGATGTCTCCAAAGGCTTGGTTACCTTTCAAAATGGCGGTTAAGAACTGCGAATTGGACTATTAAAATAAAATAGCTGCCACTAAATACATCAATATATCATTGTTATTCATAAAAATGAAAAGTTTGAAAAGATAACAACTTTGATAAACATCAATCCTTGTATTTCTAACCAAAAGCACTCGCTCAGGATGCAAAAAGAAAAATGACTCTCACGCTCTCTGTTACAAAGCCTTACGCCCGTATCTAGTGACTACAGCTTAACCTGTATACGTTTTGTTCTTTTTCATTCACACTATAGCCACATCCCACATGGGTCACGTCTCTACACCATCTTAGATATAAGTGGGGACAATCTACGAGTATTAAACGGATCTCAAAAATAAGGAGGAAAGAGTTCAAGTCAATCCTGAAAAAAGAGGACCCGAAATCTGACACATCATTCAGACTGACTAAACATTGCATAACCACAACTTTTATCTGTCTAGGAAATGCCTCGAAAAAGACGCATCGAATTAAGAAGGAGGGCAGTATCCCAAGACCAAACAAGAACATCCCTCGGTCGGCCTTGGAGGGCATCAAACCAGAAGAGTTGGAACAAGAGGCCGAAGAGCAAAAACCTGAAGGTAAACAGTACTACCGTCAATCCGTTGTGGATCAAGAAAGAGTTTGGGTTTTAGAGATTTAACAAATAGATTCCATTCTGCAGTGCGTCTGTTTTCTTATAGATGCACAGACGATGTCACAACGTGAAGAGAACAAAGAAGTGCGTAACTGAATGTTCTCTTCACGTTTTGGCGTCATCTGTGCATCTATAAGAGGACAGACGCACGACAGAATGGAGTCTATTTGTTTTATATAATAATCACAAACTAAAAACTAAGAAAATATCCAATCACAACGAGTTGAGAAATTGGTTGCGCACGCTCGTGACGTCATCCATGTGTGTGTCCTCTAATAACACACGGCTCTTGACCAATCAGAGCGTGCGTTTCGGACTGATTATTATATAAAAACGTTATTACACGTGGTCTAAAGTCGTTATAAACAAGCCGCCTTTGCTATTCCTGCATAAACATCGCCGCAAAAACGCCCTGGTTAAAATCGTATGTATAAACGACAAGCGGCAAAAAACGGAGCTCCCAATTATCTGGAGAATTAATTTTGATAGGGATCTTGCAAATTCGGATAGGATGATTATCTTGCTCTAGATATATATAGGTCTTATAACCGAAGAATCGCAAATCTGTGCCTGTTTCTGTCCTGCCAGATTTTGTTGCACAGATTAATTGTAACGTCTCTGTAGGCTAGAAATGCGACAAAAGCTGGACAGGTTATCATGAATATGTGAAAAAAATACACAAATCTTCGTTAAAAATAAATACAGAGCATCTGAGAACGCTCTTGTTTACTCAGCACTCTATTTTCCCTTTTGTTTCTCGATAGATGAGCGAGGAACAAAGAAAAGTGACTTGAAACTAGTAAACCTTCAAGCAGTGGAAGGTAATGCATAATATTGCATCCACCTCGTGATGTTAATCAAACCTAGGACTTTACGTACATCGAAAACTTAATTAGTTATCTACGCTGTTTTTTTAAATTATTAAATAACAATCATTAACCACTAATTGGTCTTGGAAGACGACTAATATTCTCTGGCTATCCAAGCGAATGTCCCCGCGCTTAGGCCCTGCAAGCTGTCCATAACAGTCGACCATTTTCCGATCGAACGATATCGGACTGTTTGTAGCCCCGTGTGGGAAAGTGTCTATAAAATTATTGGTGGATCGAAATTAGCCTGCCATTCCGGACATTTTTGTTGTGTGATTTGGGGCACACCGCGGCAAAACGGTATGCTCCGCTGGCCAAAAGAACGAAGGCTCTGCTATCAAATACAAATTACCGAGGGTTTCAACTTTTTTAGTAAATAATTTTATAACTTAGTAAACTCACAATGAATTACAAATTAAGAAAACTTCAACCTGTTAAAGTCTTAGGCTTAGCTTTTAAGTAGTTTTCTTAGTTTTTGACAAAACAGTTCACAAATGAATACTTTTAAGCAGAAACGTTA
Organism: Actinernus sp. WN-2022; assembly: GCA_030867875.1. Classification (NCBI taxonomy): domain Eukaryota; kingdom Metazoa; phylum Cnidaria; class Anthozoa; order Actiniaria; family Actinernidae; genus Actinernus; species Actinernus sp. WN-2022. The sequence continues at coordinate 36,704,287 of JAOWCC010000577.1, forward strand.
AAATCACGGGTATGTGCCTGTTGTTTCATTTCAGTTTTCGCGGGAAACTGGGGGCGGCCGCGCGCCGACAAGAAATAGCAAATACGCATGCGCGTGACGTTTTGCCGCGGTGTGGATTTGGGGTTACCTGTGGCGCGCGGCCGAGGAAGCAGAGACTGGAAACGTCTCCTGGCCGCACTCCACAGGCAACCCAAATCACAATAAAAAAAACCTAATAAAACTCCCGGGCCTCATCCAACACAGAAATCGTCAACGCCGCTTCGATCCAATAGCGTTGGGTGTTCTACAGCGATGTTCGATCGCTTAGTCAGGGCTGTTAAATGCATGCACTTTTGGCCTTCTTATAGACAGCAACAAGTTGTTCGACACGTCACAACAGCTTTCACGTCTTCCGCCAAAAGAAGCAGAAGTCGTGTCCGACTTCCTCAAAGGTGATGCATGCTAAGGTGTACATACTGGTCAGCGGCATACCGCATGAACAGATAAGTACTAATAATACATATCAGCAGTTGAACTAACCGCATGTTCTGCTCTTAAGGTGGCTCGCCTGGATTTTCCAGGGACGCACCATACCCATTTTGAACGGCTGCTACTCCACTGTCAGAGCATGGTCGGACTAGCCACTTCACCCATTTACTAGAAATAGAAGAAACTTTCCAAAAATGTAGGTTTGTTTGACATCGGTGTTACCATAGCAGCACAGCGTTGACGTCATGTGTTTTACATATTAGCAATTTTCTCGAAATCTAGACCTAAACTTTTAAAACGACCTAGTGTCTCTAGTAGTCTAAATGTAGGCCTTCAAGACTGCAAAGTTTAAAAACATTGTATGAGAGCGTTTTCGAAAAAAAATGGGTTGAATATTTTCATTCAAAAAATAAACAGTTCGCCTTACTTCCTGTTTAGTCGTCGAGAACTGTGTTTGCCGGACCGATTCAATCGCTGTTTTTAGCATATTTCATACCTGTGGCATAGGACTACTTCCCATGAAAATGTCATTCCATTTGCTTTATTCGATTTCGGTTTATGGAATAATAAGTAATGTAATAAATATGCTCATTTTACTCAAAATAGTAACGTATTTGCTAAGGAAGCTGTAATTCGAAAACTAGTCGATAAATATTTTTTTTAATCCATTCACCTGAAATTCAACATGTACGACCCTTGCCCTGTAAATTTCAAGAGCATTGAATCATTTTAAGGGCGCGAAATAAAAACAAAAACATAGGGAACTTTTAGATTCATCCACGCAAGCTTCATTGCTGTATCATTTTGTTTATAGCTTGTGTCTTTCCGAAATTTCTCTTTTGTCTAGATTCTACATACTTGTGTGCTTTTGAACTAACAAGTTTACCATGCACGCTTGCTACACTTCGCTACTGCCGGAACGCTCGTGCAAATTCTGTTCTTAGGACAATGACATGCAAATTAGTTAAACCATGAAGCTTGGCAGTGCGCGATGATAATGTTGAATAAGTGTGTTTTAGTAACCAGATCGGGAAAAAGTGCCCGTGACGTCTAGACCACATTTTCTAAATATAAATTAAACACGAGATTTTGTATTAGTGATATTATAAAACCTTTTGTAAATAAATTTTATATGTTATATTATAACAGCGTTACAACTAGCAGTGTGGCTATTGTACTAAAAACAGAATTGGCACGAGCGTTCCGGCATTAGCGAAGTGTAGCAAGCGTGCATGGTAAACGTGTTAGTTCAGAAGCACACAAGTATGTAGAATCTAGACAAAAGGGAAATTTCGGAAAGACACAAGCTATAAACAAAATGATACAGCAATGAAGCTTGCGTGGATGAATGTAAAAGTTCCCTGTGTTTTTGTTTTTATTTCGCGCCCTTAAAATGATTCAATGCTCTTGAAATTTACCGGGCAAGGGTAGTACATGTTGAATTTCAGGTGAAAAGATTAAAAAAAATTGTATCGACTAGTTTTCGAATTACAGCTTCCTTAGCAAATACATTACTATTCTGAGTAAAATGAGCATATTTATTACATTACTTATTATTCCATAAACCGGAATCGAATAAAGCAAATGGAATGAAATTTTCATGGCAAGTAGTCCTATGTCACAGGTATGAAATGTGCTAAAAACAGTGTTTGAATCCGTCCGGAACACACAGTTCTCGACGACTAAACAGGAAGTAAAGCGACTTGTTTATTTTTTTAATGAAAATATTCAACCCATTTTTTTTCGAAAACGCTCTCATACAATTTTTTTAAACTTTGCAGTCTTGAAGGCCTACATTTAGACTACAAGGAACACTAGGTCGTTTTAAAAGTTTAGGTCTAGATTTCAAGAAAATTGCTGATATGTAAAACACATGACGTCAACGCTGTGCTGCTATGGTAACACCGATGTCAAACAAACCTACATTTTTGGAAAGTTTCTTCTATTTCTAGTAAATGGGTGAAGTGGCTAGCTCGACCGTGCTCTGACAGTGGAGTAGCAGCCGTTCAAATTGGGAATGGTGCGTCCCTGGATAATCCAGGCGAGCCACCTTAACACAGTAAAATAACGTTTTTATTTTTTTAATTTTTTTATTTAAACATATATGGACTCAGGCATTAACCCCAAGAGCAGGCTGCTCATCTAGGGGGCTCACGCAATTTATAGGAGGGCTAACGATTACATAATCAGAAGAAAAACTAACAATAACAGTGACAATAGTGACAAACATAAAGAAAAGTATAATAAGGCAATTGGAACCAATACAATAAGACATTTAGTAGTTTTTGACAAAACGCATAGATTGTTTGATATAGGACTGAACGCTCAGAAATAAACGTTTATTTTCGTTAAGAGTCAAACTGACCGATCCGTAGAGGAATATGTCAATTTTTTGAGATTCAGACAAATGGTTCCAACGGTCTTTCAGTAATTGTGCAGCAGCCGAGAATAAGGGAGGTCGAAGGGCAGCGTATCGTGGGCAATTTAAAAAATAATGTGCCACAGATTCATAGACAGCCCCGCAAGCACAAGCTGGTGAAACGGAACGATTGATTTTAAATAGATGATAGTTAAGTGCACAACAGTTTAATCGAAGGCGAGTGTGCAAAATAACGTTTGTTTTTGCGATTTATTATTTTTATTAGAGAGTAAAACGGTCCCTTTTCATTTTGCGAAAATCAGTTGAGAAGCGGTTAGAAGAATGATACTGAACAGTGAGACTCGTAGCCCTGTTTGTCGACTGATTTTCGCGATATGAAAGAGACTGTTTTATAAATTTCTATTTTTAGAACAACATTGCCACACGCTGCAATTTTCTCGCGCGCAGTTTTTGTTGCATTACCTGTGCGCTAAAATCTGCCTCATAACACACAGCAGGATTCAATCTACTATGTGCGAGGGAGCACCCCTTCCCACCCCCCCCCCTCCCCCCCCCCCCCCCCCCAAAAAAAAGCATTTCGCCAATTGTAGTTTGGTAAATATTTTACATTTAAATATACAACAGAGCATCAACATATTTTTTTAAGTCGGAGGAGGCATACGCCCGAATCCCCTAGAATCCGTGACGCGACCTTTGGCTGCCCCCTCCCTCCTCTTCCACCCCACTCTTCCACCCCACCACCCCACCCTCCCACCCCCCCAAAAAAATTCCAAGATAGAATCCTGTAGAGTGACAGAAGGGGTAGCCTAAATATATTACAGTCAGGAATGAAAAGGATTTCCAGTTGCAGGTAGATCTATCCTTACCATTTGTACATGTTGTGTGCGCATAACTTTTAAAATATGTGACAAAGATCTGTCTTTTAGATATGGATAAAAATAATGGAGAGCTCACGCCACAGATCATGAAGAAGATGGTTAAACTAGAGGACTATCAACCACAACAAAAGTTAGTAAACAACCGGCAGATGGCGATCCAAGGTAAGCTTGACATTATACACCTATTTCAGAAAGGTTGTGATGGAGAGCGTAGGACAAAGGACATCCATTCAGTTTCCAGACATAACTGGATTTTGTCTTTAGCTGAAAAGTCTGGTGAATTCGTTATTGTGGCGGTCAAAAACTTTTGATTCACATCTAGAACCACAATCCACTTCGATCAGCAAATGTCCTTCGTTCTCTGTCCGTCAGGGACCAGTTGCATGTTGGAAGCGTGAACAAGGGTGTATATGTGCTACCCCAGGGTTAAATCGCTAACCCGCGAGGTTAAACTGTACAGATTATACTTATAGATTTAGCGCTATTCTACGTCCAAAGTTACCCTAGCTACGAAAAACCGCGCCCATGCAGGTGCCTGTTTATGCTGTACTATAAGTGAATTCCATTCGTTTGCAAGTAGTCCCTTTCCCCCGAAAAATACTTTTCTACTTTCTAGGTTATCAGCGAAATCTAGGTCCCGATACTCGACCTGTAGCACTACCATTCAAGCTCGACGACCAAAAAACGTACAGAAATAGTGAAGATCTGGGCGAGGAGAGTGAGTTTTACGACAGCAACCCTTTACCTGAATATAACATCAAGGAAACTCGGTATGATCTGCCAACAACCACAGAAAACGAGAACACGAACGGCTTTCAAGAAAATATTAATGACTATGATATTGGGGATAACAAAGGTATAGGCCAAGATTTCGAGAGTAAGTTTGCTGTTAAGGCAGAGGAAGACAGAAGCCAGAGTACGGGGGAAACAGACTCAGATAATCTCGCTGTTCTCCTGGGCAAGAAAGGACTCGAGAACAGACTTATCACGGAAATTGGTAGGAGAGTGCTTTTGAACATTCTAGGTGGTCAACAAAATACAAGTAGTGCCGGTATTGGCGGGTTAAATGGGCAACAGAGTGAGCTCCCTGGAGCTTCAATCGGAACTGGGGAGACTATTCCATTTATGGGTGAAAATTCAAACTCCCTTTTGGGTAACACAGACGAAGCAGGGACGCCTTCTTCACTGCCACAGCTACGGCAAAACGAACTGCAGAATTCCGGCTCCCTTCAGCATACTGAACTTACGAATTTTGGATCAAATGAACGCTTAAGCCTTGCTAGCAGACCACAAGTAGCGAGTTTCGTTAATTCGGGAAATAATAAACTTGTGATGCAGGAACCCCACGTACCCGTTGCAAATCAACTGAATTCCAAACTAAAAGATGCTTCAATCTTAGACAGTCCAGCTCCGTCTCAGGAATCTAACGTCGCTGTAAGCGGCAAACTCAACACTGTTCAAACTACAAGCCAGCCCACCAAACCAACTACGAAATTGTTTCAGGTTTTGAACAATAAAATCCAGGGTGATGAAAAGATTAAGATCATCGTCCCAGGAGGAAAACTAGCCGATTTTCAAACGGACAAAAGTGAAAACAGTAAACCGAGTAAAGATACAGGGAAAGACAAGGATGACGTTGTAATGCTAAAAATCTCGGGTCAGGGAAAGCCCGTTAGCTTCAAAGCCGATGCCAGCACCGATGGTTCCATTGTACTTAGAATTCCAAAGAAATTTTCTGAAAATTTTGTAAAAAGTGATGGCGAAAAAGATGACGTTTCGGGCTCAACTCATGAAACCAAAAGCGAAGCCGAGAAGAACCAACTGCGCAAGATTGAGGACGCAGACGCGCGGGATTTGGCAGGAAAACTCCCGCCAAATTCACCATCCGGGAACTCACCGACAGTTAGCAGCTGGGAAATTTCAGGAAAGAAAAGCGTCGCTACAACTCCTAGTCAAAATTTCTCGAAGCCAACTAATGGACCGGGAAATAATGGTTTCAGAGACTCTCACCCCACTAGGAATGTCTTACCTCTTCAGCAAAATCAGCAGCTACAAGGGAATTTACAAGTAAAAGGGAACTTGGTTCAAAGCCCGGAGACTGTAGCGAAAAGCCTTGCTGAACTAACTCAAGCCCTGTGGGCGGGAATAACACGAAATCTTGGAACAGCACAAAATGTGGGAGCCACTAATAATCCCTCAGCCCAAAGAGTATTCCCGTTTCTATCGCAGCCTTCTGACACGAACATTGAGCAGCTCATGTCTCGTCTAGCTCATGTAGAGGAATTACCAGCAACCCAGGTAGGGGCGACTATGTATGACGGGACGAGCCCTACGAATTACGGTGTGCGGCAGAATGTAGGACGAGAGGAGCCCTTCACGCTTAAGAGTTTACTGCGGACTTCAAAGCTTATCGAGGACACTGCTGTAGCGAGGAATAAAGGAGTTACTGGGAAGAATACCGGGGAAAGCAAAGCGGAAGCAAAAGAAGGTAAAACGTGTCATTAAAGTGTCTTTGTATGGCTCTCTAAGAGGTCTATGCCGCCGCTGAAACACGTATTTGGCAATGCGACACCCCGTAAAAATTCCTTTCCATTTCCATTCATTTCCTAGATCAACACAATTCCTGGTCTCCGTGCACGGTATCTTGTGGACACGGTATACAGGCAAGGGCCCGACCGTGCCCGAGACACGACTGCAGTGGATTCAGGACGGAGAGTCGGCCATGTTATTCGGGACCATGCCCTGGTAAAGATTTTCGCGCAATTTAGAATAATACTGCACTGAGGCCCCGTCCACACGTCTAAACGCATATTTTTAAATACGTTTAGGTCTTCCGTCCACACGTAAATGATGAAAACGGTCATCGTAAACGCATATTTTCGAAAACGTTCTCCAAAGTGGATATTTTCGAAAACGCCGTTTACGTGTTCTCGTGTGGACAGCGTAAACGCACATTTTCGTAAACGCTGACGTCACAGCATCGGACCCAGTCTACAAAAGACAGCAGATATCCAATATGGCGGAAGCTCGTGCTAACGCGTTGGCTTCCCTTCTGCCCGGGCTGCTTTCGAGCTTGATTTAGTCGAAGGATACTGCTCTGAGTAAAGATCGAACATATTTGAGTACTTTGTTTGACAGGATTCCCTGTTGATGTTTTCCATCGCTTTCGATACCTTGTACTCGTTTGTAATCATTAAAAGAAGCTCGACTTCGTCGTCAGTCCATACATACGAGTCAGCCTTACTTTTATCATGTATTTTTTTCTGTTTTCTTCCTGATTTCGACATCATTCTTAGGTCTCTTTCTTGATAACGTGGCACGATCTGGACGCAAGTAAACAACGTTCCAAGAAATGGCGCGAAAGCAAAAGATCGCTGGCTCAAGTTATCTACGCATGCTCAATGCAGGTTTTTAGCGTTTTCGAATCGTTTTATCGTTTGCGAGTGGACGGGTGAAAACGATTCGTAAACGATCGCGGGATTCGTGTGGAGGGAAAACTTTCGATGCATTTTAGATTAAAAAATATATACGTTTACGAACGTAAACGTGTGGACTGGCCCTGAGCGAAGTATTTACGTCACGTGATTGATATTAGCCAACTGACTGCTGGCATTTTGTACAAAGCACGAAGTTTAAATGATTACCTTATTGTAGAACAGTTGTGTTTCGTCCCTTTCATGTTCCTCTCTTTCCTTGGTCTTTTACTGTCACTTTAAGCTGCCATAATCCTTCGTGACAAAGACATTTCTTGGATTCCTGCTAAACTAATGCATCTACTATTCAGACAGTAAGAATACCTTTTGTTTTTCAGAACAACTTGCCAAAGCAGGGCTGAAATTGCACAACAAATTCCGTGCCTGGCATCGAAGCCCTCCACTAAAATGGTCCCGTAGCCTGGCAAAAAAGGCCCAACAGCTTGCCGACAGCATGGCCCTCAATGGGGACCCGTCCTCGGGGCTGTCAGACAAGGATGAACTACCTGGAGAAAACATAGCAACCATCGATCGTAACTACGACATCGCGGCCGAGAGAGCAACGACAAAGTGGTACGAAGAAGTAAAGGGTTACAGCTTCCAGCAGCCAAGTCTTGGCGAGGATACGAAACATTTCTCGCAGCTCATCTGGAAGGGAACCAAGAAAGTCGGTATCGGAGTGGCCAAGAACAGTGCGCAGGAGAAGACGTACGTCGTAGCACTATACGACCCGCCGGGGAATGTCGAAGGGGCGGAAATAAAGAACATTCACATGCCGGATATGGCTCCTAGCTGAAGCTGCCCGCATGGGTGTTTTTTGTATCGGAGAGGAAGGGAGCCTGGTGGCCCACCACAAGTAACCCAAATACTGACTGCAGGACCTTTACTTTGATAACAAAGGACGCTTTGTTCTCAAGAAGAGTTTACTTTGAGAGAGCTAAATGGTCTAAAAATATTCAAGCTAAACTAGTTATTAGAACTAATTAGTAGTTTAGTTTCGGAGCTCTACAGGTCGCAAGACAGAGGACATGTTGGCCAATTGCACTGGAAAAATCGAACCATTTACAGACTGAAACTTTGTAAAATGTCTGTGAATGTACAAATTCAAGGACACTTTTTACAAACATTTTACGGGTATTACATTTCTCTAAATTTACAGTGTAAAATGTTTGTAAACAATGTCTGTAAATTTGTATATTCACAAACATATTGCAGACATTTTGAAGAAATTTTACAGACTTTTTACATAGCTCTTCAAAGTTAGTAAATGGCTCGATTTTTCCAGTGCTATGGCCTTTAAATAAAGGAAAAAGCACACCTCCCCGCCCACGAATAAGTCTTCTTGTGTTCCTTTTTTGTTGCTTTTCCCCCTGATTTTATTTCTTTACAACGAGAACCAATCACATTGCAGAACGAAAACAAAGCATTCCAACTTAGCTACTTGAGCCAATCAGCGTCGAGTACAAGACATTCATAGAATTTCGACTTGCTCAAGCTTCGATCTGGTAAAAGGCGAATTTGGTCGACTAGTTTTGTTGTGAAAGTCTTTCCAATGAAGAAAATCGCATGGATATGCTAGGATTGATACTTTGGAATGCTGTATTTTCGTTTTGCAATGTGATTGGTTCTCGTTGTCTAAGTCTGCAATGTGATTGGTTCTCGTTGTCTAAGTCTGCAATGTGATTGGCTCTCGTTGTCTAAGTCTGCAATGTGTTTAGTTCTCGTTGTCTAAGTCTGCAATGTGATTGGCTCTCGTTGTCTAAGTCTGCAATGTGATTGGTTCTCGTTGTCTAAGTGACCCCGGTTTCAATTAAGTAGTCGCACTGTAAGTGTCTGTTTCATTTCATTTCATTTATAATACAATAAAATGCGTATGTACAGTATCTCTTAATTACATCATTTCTATAATAAAGGACTGGATAAAATGTATATCACAGCGTACTGATTAAAAATATATTACTAAATCTCAGTGAAAGTCATAACATAATGGAATCGAGCCTTCATAATTTTGAACCATCATTCCACTTCGGTGTTAGATGCTACCGTAATGTACCTTCACCATACATCTGATTTGTCATCGGAAAGTGTGTTCATCAGGCAATCAAAGCAGGGTTTACAGACCAGCACTGTCTCCTCATATGCTGCTGGAGCTGGTGAGAATAAAGAGTGAGAGAGCCCGTGAAGCACTAGCGGTCAACACCGTGCTTGTTAAACAAGGTAAAGCAACCTTATTTAACGTTGGTAACTCGTGACAGTCTGGTGAGACTGATATACTTGAGGCCGACGTGGGACCTACGATTTTACGTCTTATCCGAGAAGACGTGAAAGTCTAACCATTTGCAGTTCGAGAACGAACCTTCTTGGAATAGTGTAAACCTAGAAGTGAATAAACCTAAGAACGAGATTGTTTCACAAAGGCAGCACCTTCTACTCAGTTATTGTAAGACCCCGAGTGTTGGTCCGGCCGGGGTTTGAACCCGCGACCTCCCGCACGACAGACCGGAGCTTAACCACTGGGCTAACCGGGAAGCTTGTCTGTGGAAAACATGTGGCGGGAATTATTATATTATTATTCAATTGTATTTACGCACTATTTGCAGAGATATTCTTCATTTTGTGACATTTCTCTAAGCTGTCACGGTTATTACGTCATACATCATCTCATTTGCACATTGCAAAAACTTGAATATCTCTGGAACGATATGGTCTATTGACAAACGGTTAACGCCATCCTTCCCCATCTCGAAAGGAGTTTCAAATAAGATCGACTTAATTTTCATTTCGTATGCACTTTTTTAGTAAAAAAATGTTTACCTTAGTAAATTCGCAGTGAATTACAAATTAAGGAAACTTAAACCATACCTATGTTTTTAAGTAGTCTTGTTGTTTTTGACGAAACAATTCACAGATCTAAAACCTGGGGTGAGTTTACGCGGGAAACTGGTGTGACGCGCGCGTGAAGGGCTCACCAATAGCGCATGCGCCTAACGTTTTGGCGCGGTGTGATGCTGGAGTCCGAGCAAGACTCACATTTTCATCACCAAGCAATCAACAGGCAGGTTTCAGTAAGCCGACATGCCAGTTATCTCTAGCTCAGTTTGTTTCAAAGATCTCAACAATTTTTAAGCCCTCAAGGGTAGTCCTGTTGGTAGCTTTCTTTTTGCCAACGCCGTTAAAATTGTACCTGATAAAAGATGGGCTTTTACCTATCTATTGTCATCGTTAAAACGGTAATTGGTAGAAGATGGGCTTTTAAGATACTAATCGAGACCACTACCTGGTAGAAGATGCGCGTTTAGATACATGTTACAGTCAAAATAGGTCAAGCGTTCCTCCGTAGAGCAATAATTTAAGTTCACTATTGAAAATTTGATTCCATTCTTCGTTTCAAAATTCCATTGTTAAAACCAAACTTGTACAATTCAATTTGAGCCCCAATCTAAGTTTGATTGTATTTATGTACAAAAGGCTTGTACATCTTATTCCATAGCGTATTAAAATTTAGGGTCGTCACGCAAACACTAGCCCCAAGAACGGCTGCGAAGGAGAAATTTGAATTTAGGCTCATTCTGAATTTTGCAAGTTTTATTTCAACAATGGAAATTTGAAACGAATAATGAAGTCGAATTTCGAATATATTGAACTTCATTTCTGGCTCTAGGGAAGAACGCTTGACCAGTTTTGACTGTGCAGACATCGTTAAACTGGTACACAGTAAAACATACAGACGTATCAAATATCCCACCTGTAGCCCCGAACACGGCTCTCTTGACGCGATGGGCGCAACATCGCGAGCAAAAACTATTCCCACAATGGCGACAGTATTGCTGTAAAGAGAAGAAACGGCGTAACTCATGGGTGCAAGATGTCGACTGATTTATCTTCAAGTGTACAAATCCATATCTCACGAGTGAGCGCAGTAATTCTTCACAACAACTGGTGGCGATCACGTGCTAATCTTTGATTGGCTAAGAGGCGATGATAATTTAGCGCACGAGTTAAGGTTACTGATGCCTTCAAAACGAAAAGGAGGGTGAAATGTTTTTTTCCGCACAGAAATGTAGTTTTAGTAGCAGTGTTTGATATACTAAAAACTTTAAACAAATTATATTGACGGAGAAATACCAAAAGAAAGTTTTTAACCGGAAGTAAAAGGTTCTGTTAACACACGACAAGTGCTCACTCGCCTGTATCGAAAGTGTGGGGAAAGCTACAATAAATTCATTTCATATACCAATGTTTACGTTTATTGAGAAACGTTTTTCCACACACGATTCCGTAATTCCATCGGTTGTTGGCCTTATGTCTCCCAAAAAGCAAGCAGGATACCCTTAGCTTGGAAAACAAAGAAAAATGAAAAGCAAAACAAGGCCAAACAACGCATACGACTTCGAACCAAATAGAAGTCCTTGCAAAACCCGACAAGGGTTCGTATTTTCACTTGCGTGCCGAGTGATCCACATCTGAACATAAAGAAGAATTGATAGAGCCAGCCGAAAGAATATTTGTTTCCAAGAAAGCTAAGATGGTTCACGGTTCACCTTTATGTCTTTTTTTTTTCAAGTCAAACAAGCCGACTACAGATACGGCGCGTACCTTTGATCGGAAATCAACATACAATATTCACCTCGGCAAATATATATATTTCTCTAATTTCTAGATTACAATATCCTCTGGAACCCACATATTAAAACAAGAGACTACAAGGAGAACCATGGCTTGTAATTATATTTACATATTGAAACTCTACCTTTAGTTTTCCCCGCGGAATTTTGGGAGACTCCAGGAGGTTGCTTCTGATTGGAGAATGGGTGTCGAGTCCGGAAAGCCGCTCTAAGTAGGTGTGAATCAGTTGCTGAACTTCTAATGCCGATTTCTCGGCTACAATTTTTCAACATTTCTGCAGTCTTCAAGTGAATTGATTGCATATAAGAATTTACCGGAAATTTTTGAAATTTCGTTCAGTGATTCTACGATAACTAATCTCCAAAAGCGTGTGTGCTTTTCCCGATTTGTTTTTAGTTTTAAAGATATCGGTCCAAGGGTGATGGCTTGGCAAAAATAATCAATGACTCGACTTTAAACTGCAATGATTTCGCATAGAAAATATATATCAAAAATTGGAGATCAATGACCGCTTAACTTGACACAAGTGTAATTACTTCGTAAGTATAAAAACCCGGCGCTGGTAATTCGCGTTTATAAACGTCTTAGACATTGGGTTAAAGTGACTGTAGTTTTAAATCTAGAGTAATTCCGTATCAAATTACTTTTTACTGGTATTCTTCAGTTATCAACCTTTCCATTGATATATAGGTTCCCATATTTTGTTCACCGAGCGCCCGCGTAAACGCATTTTTGCGAAAATCACTTTTGAAGGTATCCAGTAACCTCAATCCACTGAAAAAGATGGCGGCTGACATTTGACCACAATTCCTTGCGAACCTACCACGGTCAGAATAACACGTAGAAATCCTGTTCTCTTTATCGACAGTGTATTGGCAACAGCACTTGTACTGGCTTGTTTCTAAGATTTAAAACCTCTCTACCGCGATTTTATGACGGATTTAAAGGTTTTCGCGCGCAAAGAATTATGGGTAATAGTACATGCCGCTTGAATTCTCATAACTTTTAGCGTGCATTCAACATCGACATTCAACATCGACATTCAACATCGACATTCAACATCGACATTCAACATCGACATTTCGATGTGAGGGAAATCTGGTAACAATGCATTTAATAAAATAACGTTTGATTCAACTTTGCTAAGTTGGAATAGTTACTGCGGGTCCTCATCCAACCCATTGTTCTCTCTCTGCGCTATATCAGAGATCGCAGCCTGCGCACTTTAATTTAATTATTATTGCAGCCAGAACTTGTTCACTAGCTGCACTATTATTTACATCAATTTGCTGCCAGAATTATATCTGCCGGCAACAGGAAAATCAAAGATATATATTGGCTTTACATAAAAGAGAAGTTAAGGAAAAGCCGGAAATAAAAATCAGCGTACTCGAAACCCCTCAGTAATTATCTAATAATTATTTGAAGGAAACAACATTGAATGTTCAAACATAAGGTATTCCATGCTGAAGCCACCTGTACGAAATGAGATGGCAGCTGTATATCTGACCACAATGCCTTGCGAACCTAACACAGGCAATAACACGATGAAATCCTCTATTCTCTTAAAAGACATTGTGTATCGGCAACAGCACATGTACTGGCCTGTTTTTAGATTTAAAAACTCTCTTCTCCGAATTAATAGGGAATTTAAAGTTTTCGCGTGCAAATGATTGTGGGTAAAAAGAGATTTCCGTATGGATTGTCTACGCTATCCCACTCTTCCCCCTCTCCAAACAGAAAAAAAGGCCTACCCGTTTCTTCAGGATTGAAGTGAACGGAACATTACAAGTGGAGCAGTTGCCTGAAAAAGAGAAGAAAATGCTGCAGTGAGAACCTTTTCAGAATAGACACTGGTAACCATAGAAACATGGACAAAGTCACAATTTCAACCCCCCCCCCCCCCTCGGTACTCTCCTCCCCCACCCCAACATTGACCATTTTGTTTTGTTTTCACTAGTTTTCTGAAATTTCTTGCTAAATAATTTTTTTAAATCGAGGGTCTCAAAGACTTTTGTTGCCAATTGTAGTTGTTACCTGATGCACTGATATATCTGTTATACGGAGAGATCTTACCGCTGTTAAGTTTTCTCTGCTTTTCTCGATAGTCGACAAGTCGTGAAACTACTGACTTGTACTCTGGTAATCCTACAGAAAACAACAGACAATTTTTCTAACATTAAAAAGCTACACATCAATGAAACGTTTAACCGAAGATTAGTTTTTATGCATGTGAAGAAATTAATTTTGTGCATAAAATCTTGACACGTAGAAACGATTTCCACTTACCGCGTTTCTGATGTGGCTCCTCCTGTAAATAGAAGATAAATATAACTAAATAATAGTTATTTCGGCGTTTGTCTTAGTTCATTAATATATACTTGGCGTTTGCTTGAGCATGGAAGCTCATCTAGAAGCTTGCATCAACAATAAATTACATTTTTATGGGTGTGGAAAAAAGGATAAACAACCAAACAAACAAATAAAATAACTAGACTGAACGCCGTAACAGGACTCAGCTTGCCTCTGTGTGTATTTATTTCCTCTTGGGATAAGGAAAAATATTACTCAAGGGTAAATGGGTACTGAAATGGGGCAACAGAGTCGATCTACTGGGGTCCACTTATTTGGTTAATTCGTTTAGTTAAAAACATTGTACAGTCTGAGAACCACTCGATCTTACCTGATACACTTCATCGCCAAGACTTTCTTCTTCATCATCAGATCCCAGCCCTGAACCACTGGGTTGAGCATCAAACTACACAAACAAAGCAACAATAGCAGATCTTTGTAATTAGCGACTTTTGGAACGAGTAGGGGACTGGAACCGAGTGTAGAGAATTAATCTGACTAAGAAATGAACCCCACCACAAGACATATCACATCAAAATTAGTAGGTTTACCGAGTTCGATTGAGAAAGATTGGTTTGATATTAAACATGTGACTCGATTTCAAGATTTGCTAAAATACGAGCATGTATGGTTACAGGCACACCGCGGCAAAACGTTACGCGCATGCGTATTTGCTATTTCTTGTCGGCGCGCGGCCGCCCCCAGTTTCCCGCGAAAACTGAAATGAAACAACAGGCACATACCCGTAATTTTAAAATTTCTGCTTAAAAGTATCTATATGTGAACTGTTTTGTCAAAAAATAAGAAAACTACTTAAAAGCTAAGCCTAAGACTTTAACAGGTTGAAGTTTTCTTAATTTGTAATTCACTGTGAGTTTACTAAGTTATAAAATTATTTACTAAAAAAGTTGAAACATTCGGTAATTTGTATTTGATAGCAGCGCCTTCGTTCTTTTGGCCAGCGGAGCATACCGTTTTGCCGCGGTGTCGGTTACAGGTGCACTTGATCCCCTTACTTACGTTTCTCTTTTATTTTATATTAGCGACTTATAAAAACTTGCCAGTCAGTTCATATTCACCCAAACATCCTAATATTTGATGAAGTTACCAATTTTGATGTCTTCTTCTTGTGTTGGGGTACATTTTAAAAATCACATTGCTTTTCCACACACGGTCCCAGTCCCCTGCTCGTTCCCAGTCCCCTGCTCGGTCCCAAAGTGGCCAATTCTGCTTGCAAATCGCCTTTTTGTTGTTTTTATTTCGTGTTCACCTAGGGATTATAATTTGAAGCATTGTCTGAATAAACTTTAGGGTGCTCTAAGGCTTTCCCATCTAATAATCCTGGTAATATTTTTGTATGCTTAATTGTCACCTTCAATCGCCTTATATTTGAAGCGTACACACACTGTACAGGCAATAACAAAACATCATAACTTATGTACACTAAAATGAAGTATTAAAATTATTATCACAGACACCACAAAGTTTTTCTTTGCTTTGGAAAATCGGATTAAAGTGTTCAATATCATCGAGCAAAACCTTGAATTATTAATGTTAGAGTTGATGGCATCCCTGTACATTTGTGCAGTCCCTGGCATCTGCCTTGCCTCTCTCCCTAGCCTGCGAACAGCATCCCCTACTTGAGGGAGAACGACGATTTCATCGTTTCCGTTTCTCCCCATTCTCTCTACATGGGGAGAAACCACCGTTCTTCCTCAAGTAGTAGCCTGTACACAGCCCGGGGACCCGACCCTGACTGCACCCAAATTATACTCAAATCCTTACCCTGATCTGCCCAAATCAGGTCAAAACCCTGACCCTACCTGCCCAAACCAATCTCAAAACCCTGGCCCACCCCCGCGGCACATACATAATACGTCACAAACAGGAGTACCACCCCGGGGTACACAGACCTCCGTAATCCCTTCAAAGGAAGAAAAGGGTCTGTACTATGGATGAGTTAATCGTGTTCTAGGTCACGTGGATAGATACAGGAATGTTGTAACCAGTCGCTGATTGGCTGGTGTCTCATAGCGGGTGCTGATTGGCTTAGCGGTTATGTTGACCTTCGAGCTCGGGTTTTCCCGCGGAGCCAGAACTATTCACTCTGGTTTGGAATTGTATTAAGACAAATTGCTATGTCATTTTGTGTCCTGTGCTCGGTTATGCACCTATCAGCGGCTTCCCCGAGGGGTCGGCCCCCGGGCTAACCACGGCGATATGTGGGGGAATACAGGAGGATTGAATGCAAACATTGCCCCTGGTTGGAAAACAGGGGTGGGCGATTTGTTCCTTAAAGATACTATGAAGGTCAGTGAAGTGTTAATAAAGTTCCATTTTCTGTTGAAAATAGAGTGTTCAATGTTATAGAAATACGGTTAGTAACGAGATTCCAGTAGTCAATTCAGGTCCATCGGTCTCATTTTGTGCAAAATGACGGGGGATTGTAGGTCGTGGAAGACCTAACCAGGGGACTTTGAAAGGGACGATACCCCTACCCCTGGGGGAAATCGTCAAGATTTGTTCTGTCTTTTTACAATCCACCTGGTCAGCCCGTGGGTCGACCCCTCGGGGAAGCCGCTGATAGGTGCATTAATGATAAGAATATCGTTCATGGAACTGCTGCATTTCAAGTTAGGCCTAGCTACAAAAATCCCAAAAAATGGCCTAAAACTCTTTCTGGATAATCTACAGAAATGCTCTAAAAATCTCAGTTTTATCTCTAAAAAGCTCGTAAACACTTCTAAAAATCTCTAAAATTATATCTTTAAAATTTTCTTTAGAAATTAGCGTATTTTTGTTCACTGGCACTTGGAGCCTTTAAAGCATACTTCTTCTCTTCAGCTGCAACTTCATCTCTTAACTCAACCAGTTCAGCTGCAACTTCAGCAGCCTCGACTGAGTCCGCCATTTTGAACTTACAGAGATTTAAAGAGATTTCTCTTTAAAAATCTCATAAAAAAATTTTTTATTGTTTTTCTCTAAAAACTTCTTTTTTTCTTCTAAAAATCCCGTTAGGCTCTAAAAATCCTCCCCCCCCCCCAAAAAAAAAATCCGTAGGCCTATTTCAAGTCTGGGAAGAAATTATTTCTCTCGAATTTCAAGTGAAAAGAAATAGCCTCGGCGGTAAGGCGAGTTCGGCTACGAGCGCGAATTCTCAAACATCGAGTTCACATGGTTCTCAAACTCAAGAGTTTATCCAATCTTCAACTCCCTCGAGGAAAGAAAGATCTCCAGATCCTTCCTTTGAAGGGATTACGCCGTCTGTGTATAGGCTATCGAAGAAGGAAATTTATTTATTTTCCCCGCTTCGCAGCGTCCTCCCTCTTTGTCTCTTGCATTGCCATTAACAATAGGAAATGAACAATCTGAAATCTACAATGTGTACCGTCTAGTGTTTCTCGGCCAATGAAATCGAAATGTAGTTTATGCAAAATTATGACAGAACACAATTGTAGCACATACGTCCCTTCCCGAGTTTTGAGGGGAGACGGACGGCTGTACACAGGCTATCAAGTAGAGGATGCTGTTCGCGGGCTACTATTTCCCCCTCCATGTATGTTTTTTTTTTCTGTGTTGCTGGCTGTGCATGAATTTTTTTTTTTATAATTTTCCCTTGTATGGATTTTTTTGGGGGAATTCCCCCACCCCCCCCCCCCCCCCCCCCCCCCCATAACTTTTCTAATGAATGAATGAATGATCTTTATTTATACACGGTAATCGTCATCAACAGGGTTGGTTTTCACACGAGCCGTGTCCAATACAAAAGTCTTAAAAATACAAGAATAGCTGTCATAAATACTAATAAATCTAATTATAACTACTAAATACTTGAAATAATTATTTTAACCTAAATGCTAAGCCTAAATAATACTATTAAAAGCTACATCACTAAATCTACGTTTAAAAATCATCAATGTTTCACTCTGCTTTAGTGTTTGAGGTAAATTGTTCCAACATGCTGCTCCACTGTAAGCAATGCACGTTTACCAAAATTTGTTTTAGGGGCTGGTAAACTAAGGTTTGTGGTAGAGTCTCGAAGATTATAACTGTGACGCTCTCCAGAATAAGAGAACAATTCCCTTAGGTAGTTTGGCCCATGACCGTTAAGAGATTTATACATCATAACTGATTCTGTTTTTAATCTTCTTTCGTCTAGTGGAAGCCAATCTAATTGTTCTCGTATTAAATGAGAGCGCACAGTATAATCAGATTTAGTAATAATCCTCCCAGCTCTATTTGAAGCTTTTGGAGTTTTTCCTTTAGACCCTTACAACAACCTCCCCAAACAGTGCTGCAATAGTCAAAATATGGCTCAATAAGGGAATGATATACACAAAGTAATACACTTCTATCGTCTACATATTGTCTTGTACGATATAACATTTTCAAACCAGTTGATACTTTGCCTGCAATCACATGTTTAATGTGTGCTTTAAAGGTCCGTCCCTTAGCGTCCCTGAACGACTGAACTCACACGTTACCATTCCACTCTATTAACTATGGTTTTATGCACTGCGTCACCCAGTTCCCTCTGTTTCTATCACTTACCCATTCATCATCTAAGTCTGTGGATCCTACAAACGAACGCCTTTGTAATCGTCTTCCAGTCAATGCTGTCATGTAATCCTGCAGTCCAAGCTGACTGGATACCTTTTCGATATAAAGCAGTGTAGTCCAGGAGTACGTCCTCAACACTAAATAGTACAGGCAAGGACTTAGAGCAGATTTAGTATGACAAACTACAATAAACTAATACAAAAGACAGCTCTATTTAAACATGCCAAGAAGAACAAAGCTCTTTCAGCAAGTAAACTGTATATTGTTTATGTACATAATTTTAATATTCCAACTTCGTGAACGGTACAAAATCCAAAGCAGGTGATTGGCTAATGACAGTGTTTTATTAGTGACTACAGCATTTATGTGTTCAGTTGGACTATTAAAAGGATTAGAGACTTTATGCATGTGTTAATATAAGCAATAGACCACACATTTCAATGTGTTTACTGGCGAAATAAAGCACTTGGAATGTTGGGAGAACACAAGAAATGCTTAAAAATCACAAGCCGAAGGTGCGTGATTTTCAAGAATTTCAAGTGTTCTCCCAACATCCCAAGTGCTTTATTTCGCCAGTAAACACATTGAAATGTGTGGTCTATTGTGTTTTTATGACATAACTATCACACAACACAAGCAGGCGTGTTTACTGGCACAATAGAACAAACATGTAGATGTTTTGAGTCTATAAGCCAATCATTAAGCACTCATACTATCTGGGTTATATTATAATGACAAATACAGGTACTTGCTGGCTCAAAACCTCTTCATACTTCAATCAGCCTGACTTCAGCCTCATGCAGTATTCATTATTTTTCGTTCATCGTACAGTCAGCAAATGATTATATTGTAAATCAAACACACACGACAGTCTTTAACCATTTCATATATGTAATTGTATACATCGATATACAATGTACCTTGTTTAAATCCAGAGTTAAGACAAAACAAACCAAGCAGCCCCAGTAACATCAACCATTGGAATGGAAAAAGCCATAAAGCAACAATGGAAAATAAACAACCTGCCAAGAACCTGAAAAATCAATAGTAGATAGTTATTTGTCTGATGAAATACAGTATTAGTGTAAAGCAGCTGTTGCTCTGGTCCCTGTTAGTTTAGTTGGTAAAACCTGTACAATAAAGTGGCAGAGATTGATGGGTCTCTACTTGTTTAATCCACTTCATATTTAATCAGTTTATTGATGTAGGTCGAAGAGCTAACCAGAGCGTACGGTACGGTTAAGGTAAGGCTACAGACATGCTGTAGTTTGACCCACTTATATGAAATCTACTCTTTGCGTAAATAATATTTAACTGTATTAATGCATAAATATGGTGAATATAAACAATATGAAGTAGTGGTAAAATAAGAATATGATTTTGTGGGCTAGAAAATTGTAGATATTTCAATATTATCATGAAGAAAACCTACCAGCTTGATCTTTTGACATTTTCCCATCTAAAAATGCTGTATATTACAAACAAAAAATGTTTTAACCATACATGCAAAGAGGGAATGCACATTATACTGTGCTACAGGGGTTACAAAATTCTGTGGGGATGCAAAAAATTTATTGTTGGGTGTCCCAGGATGCAGGGAAAAGAAGTTTAAGAGCTTGGAGAGAAAGCAGTTTGATTAACAGCAAATAATATCAAATAAGTTTAATAAATACACAATCTAACCTTTTATTAGATGCAACAGTTTAATTATTTCATTCTTTCATGTTTCTGTATTATTTTTTGTTTAAATCTTTTCACTTTTAAACATGAATTGTACTACATTGTACATGTTCATGATCATGTTCTACCAGAAATGCATTGTTTAATATTATTAACTGTGGAGCAAGTGAAGTTCAGCATTTAGACCTTTATAACATAATTATTGTAAAGGGACACTTAAAATTGCAGGGCTCTATGCAAAAAGGCTGTAAGTGACTCTTGATCACATTCTAAATTCTCCCTTAGAAAACAAAGACATTGAAAGAGAATTTATGAGAACTATGCCCTTTTTGCCCACAGCCATTCAATTGTACTTTAAGAGGTCCCTTGGCCATACTTTTGAAATCCATGTGCAACCCCTTACTAGTAGTTTTATTATTCACTAAGCCACTAACCCACAAAATACCAGGTTTTACATGCAACATAAAAGTGATATTTCACATGTGTTTACAATTTTGGCAATTCTAGATTATTATTATTTTAACTTTTATTATTTTTGCAGTAATAAGTCCATATGGTATCTTAATATTAATAAAGTGAATCATGACACAGAGGATATTACATGGACACGCGGAGATACATATTTTACCTTCAAGTGTCAATGAAATATCTTACGAGTGAGCACAGCAAACAAGTAAGATATATAATCAACACTCAAAGATAAAAAAATAATTTGTATCTTCAAGCGGCATGTAATGTTCTGTTTAATAAATAATTTATTGATGAAATACCAGTTTCAATCTCTTACTAAAAAGGCTAGAAATCTTTGAAAGCCAGTCATATTTTCAATTTAGTGATAATTCTTCATGTGTGAAGGTATTATTTATATCTTCACATGTGAAGATATAACTTTTTAGAAAGAAATATACACTGGTATTTCATTGATAATTATATATTAAATCAAACTACAGTACTGCTGGGAATTATAGGGACATCCGACCGCGGAAAAACTTCGTGCAACAGACGCGGAGCCGCAGTACGGCGCCGCGGTCACCGAACAAATGACTGCGGTCACCGAACAAATGACTGCGGTCACCGAACAAATGACTGCGGTCACCGAACAAATGACCGTGGTAGTTTTTGAGGACGCAGCGGTTGCAAACTGAGGTGATAAACCGAGGCGCTTGCCGCGGTGCCGCAATGGAAATACATGTACGTTGTTAGCAGTCTTCGTACTTAAAAGCTTTGAATGTGATGGATGACAAACAGCTTATGCATTGAGCCTATTTATCACCCAAAGAACGATCACCGGTATTAAACTTCTCGTAAACAATCTTCTGTTAACTTTCGTAAGTTGTCTTTCTTACTTGAGACCGCCGTTTGCGTTCTTATTAACTAACGAAACCAACTGCTTCAAAATAAGTATTTCTTGAGATACGGCCCGCTTACAATCTTCTGTTAACTTCTGTAAGTTGTCTTTCTTACTTGAGACCGTCATTTGCGTTCTTATTAACTAACGAAGCCAACTGCTTCAAAATAAGAATTTCTTAAGCCACGGTGCGCTAACAATCTTCTGTTAATTTTCGTAACTTGTCTTTCTTACTCGAGACCGCCGTTCGCATTCTGATTAACTAACAAAGCCAACTGCTTCAAAATAAGCATTTCTTAACACACGGCTTGCTAATAATCTTCTGTTAATTTTCGTAAGTTGTTTTTCTTACTCGAGACCGCCGTTCGCATTATTATCAACTAATGAAGCCAACTGCTTCAAAATAAACATTTCGTAAGACACGGGCCGCTAGCTTTTGTTCTTGATCACACTTCATCAGTCGTCTTTCTATACTCAGACTGCCATTCGCGTTCTTATTAACTAACAAAGCCAACTGCTTCAAAATAAGCATTTCTTAACACACGGCGCGCAAACAATCGTCTGTTAACTTTCGTAAGTTGTCTTTCTTACTCTAGACCGCGGTTCACATTCTAACGAAGCCAACTGCTTCAAAATAAAACGTATGAGATGTACATGTACAGGGCTAAAAATAACGGCCGGTCAAGTCAACGGACAATGTCCGGCCAGAATCCGAAGTTGTCCGGTCAACTCTTTGCCTTGCCGGTCATTTTGACCAGTCAATGTTACTACAGTTTCAACCAAATACTGATCTTGACCGGCGACTGACCGGCCGTTATTTTTAGCCCTGCATGTAGATGTTACATGAGGTCGCGGTTAGCGCTGTGGCACGACCACCGCAGCGATCTCAAAAGTGACCGCGGTTACCTCAAAAATGACCGCGGACACCTAAAAAATGAGTGGTTTTTCGCGGTAAAACCGTGGTCATTGCATGCGGCACAGCCGCTGTAAATGTCCCTATAATTCCTGGTGGTACTGTACATGTATTATTCTGTACACTCGGTTGTCACTTTCTTTTGACTGTCCCCCCAGATTGGACCCATGTGACTACAAATTGGGCTCCCTGTGGTGGCTACTCTCTTCTTGGAGCAAGAAGAGAGTAGGGTGGAGCAAGGGTGAGATACATGTACCAACAAACTCAACTCACATCTGGCACCGCGTCTAGGGACCCTTAGGTCACCCTTGGTCACATTCTTTTGGGGCATATTCCAGCTATTCCAAAATCAGAATACCTCTAAATCTTGCAGATGTTCATCTCCTGATTGTAGAATTCAGTGTTCCTACTTTTAGTATATGATTTGGGAATAATATTATTATTATTTTTGTTCGATAATATAAGGAACATTGTTGTGTAGGTGTACAGCGATTCTTCATGTTGATAAACATTACAATATTATTGTTATGCTAATGTGCCAACCATGATTTCAAAAGCCTGCTTTGTGCCAGGAACCTGAATGGATCTCTGATTGCCACATTAATGACAATGGATGACATGGCAGTATCACCATAGCTGGAATATGTCCCAAAAGAATGTGACCAAGGGTGACCTAAGGGTCCCTAGACGCGGCGCCCTATGTGAGTTTGTTGGTATCTCACCCTTGCTCCAAGGGTTTTTCTCTGGGTTCTCCAGTTTTCCTCCCTCTGCAAAAACCGATATGCTAAATGTCATTTTGATCTATGAATAAGCCAGGTCCTGGCTTTGATCAGCCTCTTATGATTGTTTCAGGTCCTGTTAGAAATTCAGTGTTACTTACAAGAGGTTCCACTGTAAGGTTTCTAGGGGGGGGGGGGGGAGTGGTGGAACAGATCAGCCAGTAAATAATTAAGGATGTGAACATTCACTATATACTGTATTGCAAATGACAGGATATCAATAATTATTCTTACCTATTCAGTTTTTCCAAGTAAATGCACAGTTCTTCACTAAGGGTTTCTATCTGAACCAGCCTTAAGTGAATAAAAAAAGTTTTTTTTTTTACTGTGAATCCGAGTAGAAATAAAGTTTATGATGATTATGACCCCAGATGTGCAAAACATACCCCCTTTTTTAAAGAGCCACTCAGACTCAACTGTGAACCTTTGCATGCCTAGCTAGCACACCATTTCTCATTTACGGAAAGTATAGATTCAAGCATTTTGAATAGCTAGCAGTCGCATAGAACAATGGTGGCATAATGAGCAGGTCCACAGAACAATGGCAGCATAATGAAATCGCAGATGACATGCACCCTATGGATCACTGAGTACCTCTTTAATTAATATTTTTTTCATTGAGACAAATTTCTGAATGAGAGAGAGAGCCTGGGACAAGATTCACCAACATGAGCATCATATTTCTAGCACAAATGTCTAATTATAGGATAATGCAGTACTGTAGAAAATAGGTTCATAAGACTTACAATCTAATGTATTCCTTCAAGTCTTCTTGAGCTTGTTTCTCTACTGCCAGTTTCACATTCTATTAGAAAAATCAAGAGGTTACTGATAGACATTGAGAAACTGGCAGATGATATATTATTATACGTATTTAACACACATGCAGATATAATTTTGCTGTATTCCTTGCCACTCCATGTTCATATTTCATCATCTTATAAATGTTTATGAAATCAAAACATGATAAGAACATAGTATACCTAGAAAAAAAACGCTGCCCTTGGTCGAAATCAAGAACCAAATACGGCCCCACTAAAAAAGGAAGAATCTTTCTTTATACAAGCCGGGATACAAGAGAGAGATCGACATTAGAATAACAATAATCATTGCTATAAACTTACCCAATATCAGACATTGCAAGTATCCTGTCCTCCCTTATGGTGGCAATATCCTCTATTTGTTCTCTTGCAGGGGCCACTTTCGCTTTTTACGAACTCTCCTTATTTTTTTTCTTGTTGTCTTATTAATGCCCCTTCTCCCCCTAACATCTTTGCCCAATTTAACTTGAATTACGAAAGCACATGGAGTCCAGCAACAACAACAAAAACCCTGTGGCGCGGCAGCGGCTCATTTTCCGGCACAGTAGGTGACCGAATGTAATTGCATTAATTAACTCAGGTATTAATTAATTTGGGTATTAATCAGGCGTGAAAACAGAAAGCAGGAAAGAGACATCACGTGAGGAAAAACTTTTGGATGCATTTTTGAGTTAAAGGTACCCTTAGTTTTGTTCAAATTTTACCAAAATTGGCTAAAACCTAGAACAATAACATTACTGATGATGAAAACTGTGTCTCAAAATGTTCAATTTCAAAATAGTTTCTGAGTTTTGTCTGTTGACTGAGCAAAAACACAGTGGTAATTTGCATAACAAAACTTAGAAATTTTATAACTTTTGAAAGAAATAATTTATTCAAATTCTGTGACACTGGTTTTGTTCTCCAATAGGTGCTGATTGACACAATGCAGCTCACCAGCTTATTGAGAGTAACACGAGGGAGTTTAACTCCGCCAAAGACACATGGCCGAATTTGCGTTTTTCGCTTCCTTACTCTCAAGGTTTGACAAAATCGAGAAACTATAAAAGTGCCATGACATTCTTCAATATCTATGCTATGGTGATCGGTAACCTTAACAGCAGCTGAATTAACCATTCCAATTAAATAGTGTCTCATTTCGTGCCGACTTTGCGTACCGTTTAGGCTTCGTGGCAATATCCAATAATACATGTACATGTAGGTACCGTAAAACGTTCTTGAAACTTGGTCTCTGGGCAGCACAAACCACAACAAATTTGGGATTGGGCTTAATTATGGGATACAAGACGTCCAAAGTTGTTTTGGGACGAAGTCAGAAGGTGTTCAGTCCAAGTTGAACCAAACTTTTCAGAAATCTAGTCTTTGTCGTATTATAAGGAAAACTTTATGCCATGTGAAAGCACCATTTCTTCTTTGGGCCTACATGTATAATTATTTAATATAATTATATAGTATAATTATTACAACCAATGCATGCAGGTTGCATGAAAAACCTTTGAAATTCTGGGGGAGAGGTCAAACACAGGAAATCCAGAGAGGTTGGGGGAGATCAGAGTCCAACCCCAAATCCCTTCCATGGGGAGGGTATGGATATTTTCTGGAACCACACAATCAGAGCATGACTGTGTTTTTGCACTGTTCAATTTATTGTTCAGGGATGTATTTAGAGACTGGGAGCTGGGAAAAAGAGCCATCTGTTAAGACTTCTTTCTGGCTTAGAAATGAGAATCAGCTTTTTAAGGATGACTATGTTCATGAATAGTGCTTGTGCTACCCAAATACCTGCTGTTTAAAAACTAGCTATAAAATTCCATGTCGTACAAACAAATTATATCTAATCATTATTTATACGAACATATTTGAAGAATGCTGATCATTCTCGGTTGTTTTGTTTAATTTATTCACATTAGACAATGTAAAAATGTTATTCATTGAGTTTGCCAACCACTGACTGGAACCCTTTGTGAATCATAAAGCAGCCTACCGTATTTTATCACGTATAAGCCGCACCTTTTTTGACTTTCAGATTTTGAAAGTAATACAAAATTGCCACAAAGTTGGGGGTGCAGCTTACATGTATATGTGAGTATTTTCAGAAAACTTGTTTTGCAATGACCGTAAACAAAGCCATATGAACAATAGAAATGGCACATTCAATTCACAGAACACGAGTGTCAGCAAGATTTCTACTCAAACTCCTCTCCTTCACTTTCCAAAGAAAACTAGCTGTCCAGTTGCCTGTTATCTTCTCTGCTAACTCCTCGAATGGTTCCTAGTGTTGTTAAAGGCCTTAATTGGTCTTGGAAGCCTAGTTCAAATTTTCAAATAAAGTATAATTCTCATCGAGTTCATATACATGTATTTGAGACTGAACAGTGTAAGAATATCTTTATGAGGATATACATGTATGGATGTACAATATGACTCGGACATGCTGGCTTACATATTATTAAATTTAATCCTTGCTTACACAAAAGTATTTTTTTGTTAGGTTTCAAATGATGCCATTAGGAAATTGTAATGGCCCCACAGCATGCAGTCCACAAAACAATATTCATTTACTGACCATCTACATGTACATGTACCAACCACTTACCAACCCCCTACCAACCACTTTTTTACATTGCAGATCGATCAGTTTAGCCATATACATGTAACCATCATCATTGTCTTGAAAGTATATACAATTTTACCAAAATATAACATACTCACTAGGTCAGATTCATCAGCTATTCTTCTAATATAATTTCCGTTCCTAATCCCTCTTTCCTGTGAGCCACTAAGTCCTTTCTTGTGTATACCAGATGTAACTAATGACACGCTGATGTATAACAGGGGTATGATGATAAAATACACTGCAATCAAATGCATGCATTAATATCAGTGAGTCCTATAATAATTATGGTTGTCGCTTATTTTTAAAATTCATATTTTACACATATTGCCTGGTTATTTTTAAATTAGTCTCACATAGTAGTAATTATTCGCTAGTAGCTTTTATAGATACATATAATTATATATATATATATATATATACATTTATTTATTTTGTATTCTTTTTTGAGGGCCACGAGTTTATCAGTTTTAACTGTCAAGTGTTTATACCCTCGGTAAATAAAGTTGTTATAATTATATTAATGATTGCATAATGCACGTATTCAAACCAAATACATCTACTGGTAATAATTTTCAAATGTTAAATGTATATCAATCATTGGTTGCTGACAGTCTGCATGACATCATTGCAATGGAAGGATTCATGCAGTACAATTTGTCAATAATAAATTTATCTTTGATGATTTGGGATATTAATTTTACTTAGTTGTTTTGTTTTCTTTAAAACCTACATTGTAAGTTGGCAATTTTCATTTCTGAGTAATGATGGACCCTCTATGGATGTTGATTGGAATTTGGAAAGATTATCCACATTCCATTGGTAACTAAGGTTATCTGGCTCATTATGTCAATTTGTTACATGGGTGGTGCAGTGGTTATTAGCGCTTCGCCTCTGTGGCCCAGGTTTGATGACCCCAGATGCAGTACCATATGTGATTTGAACTTGTTGGTATCTCGCCCTTGCTCCGAGGGTTTTTCTCCGGGTCCTCCGGTTTTCCTCCCTCCTTAAATACCAACAAAATGATGCTAAATTCAAAACAAAGGATATTATTCTCCTGGGACTCAACATGATTGCTGTACACGTGATAAAAGTCTCTTGGTTCACTAATATCGACTACAGTGTATCATATTCAGGGGCCGAAATTAACTTTTTCACGTAGGCGCCAACTGGTGACTAGCCAAAAGTTTTAGTCGGCAAAAGACCAATAAATTTTATTGTGATCGCAACATTTCAAGTTTCAAGCGACACGCGACAAAGAATATTTGCTGGCATGTTTTATTGGCTAAATTACTTAGAACATCGTGTGACTTCAGGACATTGTGAAGACTTTAGGTAAGTCGCGACTTAAACTCTGAAATTTTGGTCGCCAGTGCTCAAAATTTAGTCCCATTGCCGCCAAATAAGGCACAATTTCGGACCCTGATATTATGAATAAATACCTGGAGATGTAATAGCAGCGTAACAGCAAACAAGAAGCCCAAGCAAAGAAACATGTGGTGACTCCCACCTGAAATGTACATAAGTCATGTGACATGTTTTCTTTAATTGGCAGGAAATAAATTAATAAAAAAATATAATTATTGACGATTAATTCCAGACACCGAGTGTATGTTTATTTCTAAAAAGAGATGTCTTCACACATGAAGATATCACTGTTGAAAATATGACTCATCTGACTTTTACAAATTTCTAGCCTTTTTGAAAGACATGAAAACTGGTATTTCATCGATTTTTTTAATATAATTATTAAACAGATTACATGGCCGCTTGGAGATATCTTGGAGCTTATCTTCTTTTGTTGATGAAATCTTGCTCATTCACAATTTAATTTGAAAGCATCAAGTCATTTACTGTATCATTGTTAGGAATAGATACTTTTGTTTAGCTATACCTATGGGTCATGGAAAGTCCCAGGATAGTCCTGATCCATGAGTTTGACCAATTAAAACTGGATGGCAGATTGTTTCCAAGAATGCTCAATGTGATTCAAACACGAAGATGGTGGAGTCTTCCTTTCTTTGCTCTCATGCAGTGGAAGGAGATTAAGAAAACCAAAGAAAAGAAGGCTCTACTCACAGGGTAAAGTAAATACAATGTCTATTATTACCTTAAAATGTGTACTATTTTCTGATAGAATGTAGCTGCAGGATGTACCAATAGTTTGATTTTCCTTTCAGTGTGTACAAAATCTCCAATATCAAACTTGATCACTCCACTGTCTTGACTTGTTTGATCTGAAGTGTCCTGGATCTCTTCACAATGTCCAACATTTTCACTTCTCTCACACATTTTAGCAATTAGTGCAGTGTTTTCTTTGTCATTGTCATGTATATGTATACATCACGTTTATCCACATTTTGCTCTAAAATGGAGAATAAAACCTGCATTATCCATTTAGTTTGTTCAAATTTGACAGGCAGTGCTACCCTGAGGGTGAGGATTTTGACAATTATGATGCCTGCCCCAGGGTGGTTATTTATGGGAAACATAAGGAAGGTAGGGCAGTGGGGTGGGAAATTTTGATATTATTATATTGACCACAGCTGTTATTGTCCCAAGGGTGGAGAATTTGACTTTTTTTTGGAGAAAATGTCAAATCCCCCCCCCCCCCCCCCCCCCTCCTCCTCCTCGGGCTTACAATAATTGATAGGTGGGTAGCACTACCATGTGGGCATATTGTTCCCTCAAAATACCAGAATGGGGTATGTGCCACATCAACTTTATGCCCCGTGCCCAGGGAATAGTGGGCCATTACCGGGGCATTAATTCGGCAATTATGCCACTGTATGTGTGGCTTAATTTAGACAACATTTGGTCCTGATATGTAAACAGGCAGGGAATATCAGTGGGCTTGGGTGGGATTCGCCATCAGCAAAGGACAACATTTGCTCCTGATATGTAAACAGGCACTGGGAACCTCAGTGGGGCTTGGGTGGGGATATGCCATCAGCAAAGGACTGGAACTGAATTGTAGCCACATTCCAAAATGGATGCCACTGAGAGAAAGACGAGTTAAGTAAATGATGTAAATGTAGTTTGGTTGATTGGAGACAGAGAACAGAACTTCTCACAATGCCCTACATATAGAACCACATTAAAATGTTAGTATTATTGTATTGTATTTTTATTGTCAGTAGTATAGCCTTTGGCCACATTGTTTTCCTGGGACCATGAACAAAAGTGAGGTTTAGACTTGAACAACTGCCACGCATAGCGGGGAAGCATTGTTTTGTAAACAACTCAAATATAATGCCACGCTATTTCCCGGGAAGGGGATTAATAGCGATGTACACTGCCACATCATCCAGTCATTAATGTGCCAACCAGAGATCCATTGGTTTCTGGCACATTTAGTGACCTTTTAAAAATATGATGGTTTACATTAGCATAACAATTGTAATGTTTATCAACACGAAACATCGCTATACAAATTCTGCAAGGTTCGATTCTAGTATTCTAATTCCATCCTAGTTCAGGACATACATATTTGGCATAGCTCTCGTCAATACGTAATAAGAATTGCTTACCAACAATTTGACCACAGCGCCGCCCCTGTGCACAGCCATGCAAATTCTATAAATAAAACAGTACCGTCTTTCATGTAGTTTCCTCACTAAACTGTCTATAAAAGAAGCTGTCAACCATGTCAAGACTGAGGAAAACCGAAAAGGCGAAAGGCTGCAACTATCACTATCACTATCAGTAATAATGTCAGTATCACAGAAGCAGCTAATAAGCCCTATCTATCTACAGTATATTAAAGCACTTTAAGGGAGTAGACATCCAAAATCTGTTAA
The DNA here is from genome assembly GCA_030867875.1 of Actinernus sp. WN-2022. NCBI lineage: Eukaryota > Metazoa > Cnidaria > Anthozoa > Actiniaria > Actinernidae > Actinernus > Actinernus sp. WN-2022. The sequence continues at coordinate 36,734,979 of JAOWCC010000577.1, forward strand.
AAGGACTTTTCAATATAGAATCTATTTGGTTTGCAGTTCAAGTGCTCGAGAAAATAGTTGATAATTTTTAGTTTTTTCTCCACTTACCGGCTCACTGGACTCCAAAAAATCGTTCAACCAACCTCATTCCCAGGGTCTTCCGCGCAACCAGGCTTGAATTGTCACAGGCAGCCCAAGCTAATAATTCACACTTTGAATATGTAAATTATGCCATAGTGAAATTGACCTATATCACTATGACGTCATATCAAAACAATCTATTGTTTAAACGCTAAGGATCACGATCGTGGAAGGGGGACAAAACAGGGACAAAACAGCAACAACACAAAGGAAATCGCTATCAAATGCATTTTGAAGAACGTAGAATAGCGGTAACAGCCACCAAATACGGTAAATATTGTGGGATAAACATTGATACAGCTGATATCTGGAAACCAGACAATTCGAAGTTAAATTTTCCTCAGCAGAGCAGATTTAGTTCAAAATTCTATTGTTCAAGTCGATTCTGTCCCCCCTCATAAACAAGCCGTGACGTCATAATGATATAGGGTAATTCATTCCCTACACGTGCACTATAAATCAAAACGGTCACGTAGAGCTGCGACTGAAGAAGGATAACTTTACTCGCAAACCTAGCTCATAAAAAGACCAACTTAGTAAATCAGCTATTTACTAAGAACCAAGATTCTTAGCTGAACAAATACTTGATGTTGAGTAGCCGGCTTGCAGACTCTTCTGTAAAAATTTTCGGTCGTTCTTTTCGGATTGGGTCACCTGTGGCACGCGGTCAAAATGGGGCGAGGACATTTTGACCGCGTGCCACAGGTGACCCAATTTTGACACACCAGTCCACCAGTCCCAAACAGGAGAGATTATTTTATCGGTTTACACAACAATATCGATAAGTAGACGGTGAGGACTTCGCAACTTTATTACAAACAATACTTTTTTTACTTTGTTTCACGGGTTTTATGACTGCGCCAGGTTTTGGATTTCTGACTGCGCTCAATGGCCCAGTTCCTAAAAGCTCTAGCCTGCTTTCAGGCGGTACTGAGATGGTGTTTTTTTTCGCGCAGCAAACGGATCATCGAGGCGGCCGCCATCGATGATCCGTTTGCTGCGCGAAAAAAACACAATCTACCGCCTGAAAGCAGACTATAAAAGCTCGACAATTCATCACAATGCTACCACAATCCTTCCGCGGCCAACCACAATGCCTTGCGCGGTTGTCAATATATTCTGCCTCTTCAACCGTTTGAAATTACGATTATTGTAAATTGTTATTGGCCGCTGAAATGGGCCTTTTGCAGGAATGCAATTACGTGATTGTATTGGGTTGTAAAAAAAAAAAAAAATCATATATTTAAAGCCACTTGTACGAGATCGGTAGTGTTATTAGCAAAACCTGTTTGTAATTTTCCACCTCTAATCTATTTTCGATCTTTTTAAAACAGCGTTTTTCCGAATGGCCTGCCACCCAGCATCCATGACCACGCCTTTCCCATGGGGATCACGAGCTCAATTCATTCGTTAACGATGTATTATATCAGCACGTGACTGTTTCCTGCAAAGGCCTAAAGTCAAACCTGTATATAACGGCCCTGTATAAAGCGGTCACCCTGTATATAGTGGTCACCGAGCAACTTCCCGAAAATCGCTCCTTATATTTACTGTAAACTTGACCTGTGTTCAGAAGGCCTTCACCTCTCAAAACCTTGCATTTTATTGCACCCCATTTGAACTGCACTGACAAAGAATTCCATTGTTTTAGGGTTAGGGTTTGTATTGTTTCAGGGTTACGCATTGTTTGGATAGCCAGTACTATTCCAGGTTCCGAGGATGTGAAGGCCGCCCCCCTGTGTTAAGCGGTCACCTCTATATAGCGGACGCGGTCGCCCTTTAGACTTCCCGTATGGACAATTGTATTATTTTTCACCTGTATAAAACGGTCCCCAATTTGGATTACAATGTCGGCTTTCCCTCAAACCATTAGAGACTGCGTGTCAAGTCAACAACTCAATTGTAGCTACTAATCCGCATAACCTGACAAGACTGCTATTTTTGTTCCCTGTTTATTGTACTTGTCATGTTGTCAGCTGTTGTGAGTGGTCCCTTATTCCGCATTGCCTCCCGGTTAGCTCAGTGGTTAAGCGCCGGTAGTAGTATATCATGCCTGGAATTAAGCCCCTTTTTTAGGGCGCTATACTAATTTTTAGGGCACTATGCTAATTTTTAGGGCGCTCTCATTAATTCGGATGACGTCACAATCCTATTGTCCATTGAATTAACTAAGGAATTATTTTTTAGGGCGTACGCCCCATTTTTAGGGCGTATGCATTAATTAGGATGACGTCACAATCCTATTGTCCATTGAATTAATTAAGGAAATATTTTTCAGGGCGTACACCCTATTTTTAGGGCGTAAGCATTAATTCGGAATACTAATTTGTAGGGCGTATGCATTAATTAAAGTTGCGCTCTCGTTGAAGTGGTAGGCTCATGACTAAAATGCGGCGTACTAGATCAATAAAATTATTATTTCTGTGAATGAGGTCATCGATCTATTCGGGCATGTTTGGCTATTAAAAGCCCATTGTTTGGGGTCGTCTATAAAACCAGGAGCGATCGGTCCTGAAAACATACGAAGTTGAATGAAAAAAGTAATAAATATCTCGCAATATCTAAACCCTTTGTAGCGTAAATAGTAAGAACAAACTACTCGTCATAGGCTCTAAACAGTCTTTATTATTTTCCTTTACAGTTAATAACTCATAAGATAATTGTATACAAAATCCGGTACGGTTCATTAGATCAACTCTATTGTTCTTAGGGATTAGCGATAACTGAAGGGCCTATTGTTTTGAGCAAAACTCTTGAGATGCAAATTCTTCTCTAAAACTGAACTATAATTACCATACGAATAAAAACAAACCACCAGATAAATTAAACAAAGTTTATTCAATCTCAAAAACACCAATTTACAGTTCGTTTTCCTTATGAGATCGCAGCAGTTGACTTTGAGGTAAATATTTTTGGATTGTATTTAGACCACAATCTTTTGTTTGTGTGCAGGTTTTGAGAGTTTTTATCTTGATAGCCCATGCCGGAAATTCCCGCCGAAATGTTTGAGCCCTGGACTGACTGGGAAACAGAGTTGGAAACGGAGTTAAGTGCTATGAAATTTATACAAGTTGTCCGAGATTGAAGCTATAAATTTATTTGAATTCTTTTCTATCCATTCAGAATCATTTGGTCGAAGTCCAGGATATTCCACCCGAGATATTCGAGCCCTGGAGTGACTTTGACTCGGTAAGTAAGTCGATAGTCTAGTTCTGTTCATACACCGTATTATTCTTACCACGTTCTCTGTATTTTTTTCTCTTAGGCCACCCCAGAAGCCCAACAGACAAAACTCCCATTCATGCCAACAGTTCTGCCGCCACCCTGAACGCCCGTCATCACATCATTAGCATATTGGAAATATAAACCTTTATATCTCGTAGACGCAACACCCAAATCAAGAAATATTCTACCGTTGGACTATTCACTTCATGTGCAATCGATATCAAAGTTAACTGGCTAGGGCTTATATGCACTTTAAACACAAAATTCCAGCCACTACAAAAGGGCCATGCCAGGCCATTGACACCGTCAATGGTCACTCATGCCGACCTTGGTTGGTAAACACGGCATTAAGTTGTAAAAGCAAACTACGGCAATGACTCATGCCGTGACATTGAAATGGTTTCCCTATTGTTTTTGTCCTGCTATTCCAATCAAATTACAGAGATACGATTACACTACGGTTACGGTAAAGCTTCGAACATGCCGTAGCTTGTTCTACCACAGGCAGCCCAAGCTCACGATTTGTGGATCTTACAAATCCTACGGTAGATTACGTGATCACTCGCGCAAGATCGATTGCGTGATAGCGCGCGCTAGTCACCGTTTTCTCCGGAAATTTGCCTTAGCCTCTCACCACAGGTAACCCAAGCTCTGTAAGTGGCTTTATTTACTAACATTTGTATGGATTTTTTTTAGTCACTAATATTGAATAAAAAGCGACAATACTTACAGCATGTGTTTATTTGTCCATGGGCTGTGTCTAGTTGCATTTTTAGCGTTTTTCGGAAGTTTTGACCCCAGCAGTTCTGCTAACTGTATACCAAGGAAAGGTAGGAGACGAAGGATTTCAACCAGTCGAACTCTCGCCACTTTTATACCCCGAAAATCCCAAACAATCGCATCTTGCCTTCGCCACTGCATCGCCCAGTAAATATTAAAGCATTATCAGTCAGTAGATCCGAGATAACCTTCATTCTCGAGCAGCTAGCCGCCCAATAACTCCACCAAATCACTCGTTTGCAGCCATTTTGATGCGTGTCGATTGAAGTACGAACAAACCGAAACCGTTGGTACGCGGTCAGGTCTGGGCGCTAACCAAACAAACTCCCTAGTGGGCAAGCCTAGGTCAAAAATGCTCAACCAAAGGCAATTCACTAAGATGGGGTGGGGGAAGGTTTGGTAATAATAGTGTGGCGTTGGTAGCCAATCAGCGAAGCGAAAACGAAAGCTGAGGGAATGACCCGCGAAGAGGAAAATCTTTCAGTTATACAATCAACTACATTATCATTTTTTTAATCTTACTGGCACAACTTAATTTCATAATAATCCTTGTTCTATTTCTATTTTATTTCAACCATTTATCTTTTCTATTTCTAGTCCTACAATAAAACATACACATTTTACCGAGAGAACCAACATGCACGGTTTAAATTTAATCCAGCATTAACGCTGATCGGTCGGCCTTGACACCCCGAACACATGCTCATGTTCACAGCTTAGAGACAGCTTCCTGGCGATTTAGATTTTGGAGACGGATACCCAAACAGTCTTAATCGGCTTATACCACCATCTGGGAACATAATGAGTTGGACGTGAGTAATGCCTCCACAGTCTTGAACTTCACTCGTGTAAAAGTGCTGCTTGTGCGCTGAAAGCTAAGGCAAAACAAAGAAAGAGAATTAACTGCCTATAAAGTCAATAGCAACTTTCTAAGGCTCTGTCTACCCATCCACATTACAACGATAATGCAGTGTAACTTTTATTATACCTTGGAGTGAAGATGAGGTGAAACAATGATTACTTTTAGCTTGTGTGGACAGAGTTATGGTTCAAGCACAAAGTTGGTACAAAAACAGGTTAAATAACATCTAAGGAGATTCAATCAACCAATCTCCACCTCCCTGGGCCAACCTATCCTTTTGTAATCGCTATTTGTCAATTGTCCTGACATTGAAATGGTTTTCCCATTGTTCCTTTCCTTCTGATCCAATCAAATCACAGAATTACATGTACATGTACAGAATCTGTATTAATTTAAAACTTACCTTGGAGCTCGGCAGAAGTGTCCTCCACAATACATTAAACGTTTCTGGGTTCTCACTGAATTTTCTTTCCCCAGCATCACTCATCACACATCCTAATCAAATAATAATCCATTTGAACAATTAAAACAATCCAAACACTGGTGAGCTTTTGTTTCACACCCTATGCAGGGTTTGCCTCGTATCCCTAAAATACCTGTAATACATAAGTCCTTCATTAGCCTCCCTGTTCCCAAAATTTCTAAATCCACCACTAGCAAATTGTTAATTAAGAAAAAATGTCCTTCAACTTGATGCTGAATATGGCACAATAAATTCGACGCAACACACGATTACTGACCTTTAATGATACAAGAATCGGGGAAGTTTCCTTTGAAATGGTTAGTATCTATTTCAATCTGCAATAAAGTGGATTTAAATTAAATGAATGAATGAACGAACAAATCAGTCAACGAGCCAATCACTCAATCATGAGCAGAGCAATAATTAAACACAAGGGCCCTATAAAGTAGGGCCAAAGTAAAAGTAAACTCGAGACCATCGATGTTTGCTTTTGAATAAAACGGTTCATATTAAATTCAAGGTGCGTGACTCAGAAAATTATCTACCAATCAAGGTACACAGCAAAACCCCCCATCAAACCGGTGAACTACAGCAGCAGCACTCTTCTCATTACAAACACGACCTCACCTCTAGGTCTTTAAAGTGTTTTTAAACCCTCTTGCAAATTTTATACCTAGGAAAGGTTTTGATTACTTTGGCTAAAGTGAACAATCTGCACCGTAAAAAAGTGGTCGGTAATTGGACGGTAAGTGGACGGTAAGTGGTCGGTAAGTGGTTGGTAAGTGAAGAACGTTTTGGCTTACAGAGAATACTCTATGTTCTACACTTATTTGAAACAGTGAAAAGTTGACCTTTTCTGACCTATGATAGCGTAAGTAAAAGCCTGGTTCGATTTTTTTCTTAAAATATTGAGGCCTGACTGATTGGAATTGCAATAATTCTATTGTCAAATACCTTTTTTACAATGCCTGGGTGTCCAAGTTTCAATACTGCCCATTCATGGCCTAGAAACATTAAGAAATAATTAAGGTACAGCAATAGCACATGTTAACTGAAGGTGGTAAACTTATATTGTAAATTGTTGTTAGTAAGTATTTAATAATAAATAAGTTGAAAAAAAGTTAAAGTTCATGATTGGTAAATATTGCATAATATGTAAGAATATCAGATAATACCTTACAATCAATTAGTATAGGAAATCATATGGTTTCGAGTACAATTCGGGATAAATTTGAACGAGTGAGTTTTCAAAGAGTATCAAAATTGCAGAGTACAATTTCGAATTTATCCCGAATAGCGATGTTTTGTGTGTCGTCATCTATTGTCATTAAATGTGCCAACCAGAGATCAATTGGTTCCTAACACAAAGCGGGCTTTACAAATCACGGTTGGCACATTACCATAACAATTGCAATGTTTATCAACACGAAACATCGCTATTGCATGAGAATACCTAGACTTGCTCTAAGTCGAACTCGCTGAGTCACTGGGTAAGCGATTACTGAGTCAAAAATCGAGCGTGAGAATCGAAGCGAGAGGCGAGTTCGACTTGTTTCACTTGCAGGAGGGTCTGAATGGGGTTAACTGACTACTGACAAACGGCCTTAAAAATAACTGACAACTGACAAATGACGTTTTTTTTACTGACAACTGACAACTGACAAATTTGGTGTTTGTGGGTCAAACATTGTAAATTTTCTCTAGCAATGATTAACTAGGGCTAACTGACAACTGACAAATGGCCAAAAATTTAACTGACAACTGACATGTAGACCCCCCCCCCCCCATTCAGACCCTCTTGCAGGAAACTGAATCGGGGGATTTAGGTTTTGGCGCGAAAACACGTTTCAGGGGTGGACCTTACATTTCGTGCCTTTGACAAACTCTTCATGAGTACATTCAAATTGTAAATACCACATCCACATGACACGGCAACATACAATGTCTGAAAAATTGACGCTTTGTGATTGGGCAAATCTTAGTATGTCATAAGCCTCGCCTCCGGTCGAAAAATCAACCGGTAAATTTGGTGCGCTGCAAGTGGGAAAAGTCCTTCATATGGGGGGCTAAGAAGGACTTTGAGAAAGTCTAGAGAATATCATATGATTTCATTATAATCATATACATGTACTCTACAAATTTACTTGAATCTTCGGACAATCTTCGGCAATACTGGAACAATTAAAGCACCGTTTATAAAGTAATGCTACAGTATCTGAAATGTTAATGTTTAGTACTGTCAAATGAATTTACATGGTTAGACATGTTTTGCCGTAACCACAGTGCAGCATACCGGTAGTCAGTTTTAAGCATTTGGAAATGTTCGGAAATGTTCGGAAAATCATCGGAAAAAAATCCCTTTACCAGAATATGACTGGGAACAACTTTGTTTACTTCGATTTCATTCTGGAGCTTTTGTTTTCGATTTATAGATTGTCAAATTCCTGATTTGGAGTGCAATTTCAATCAAACAGTGCAATTTGGGATAAATTGCACTGCTCTCAGTCAATCAGAATCGAGAAATTGTGTTGAGTATATGATTAATTATGTAATTACAACACAGATGTGTATGTGTGCACAGGGGAATTACATTGTACATATGAGTACACTGTATGTTGTATTAAAGCACAGCTATACATTATTTGTTGGTAAGCAGATAATATAATATAGAACATATATTAGGTATTTTGATGATTCATCATATTTTGTCATTTGTAGATTGTCTACAAGTGCAATAATATTACAAGAGTTAAATAAAATGTATTATCAGTCTTGTGGCATCTTGTGGCTTGTCAGATCCTGTTCCCTGTTCCTGTTTATTACTGCATGCAGACCAAGATCAATTTTGAAGAAAATTTACCTACATGTACTGCTAAATGTATCTCAAAACCAATATTATTTTAACTGTATATGTAGTAATTTCCAAACCTGAACCTCCAAGCTAGTTTTCTTTTGTTCTTAGATAGCAACCTAGCCTGCTATGCAGACATATTTTTTCACTCTCATAAATTCAAAGAAAAAAGTGATGTCTGCATGCTTACCCGACCATTAATTAGTTTCCAATATGCACACCTCATTGTGTTATGGACCAATCAGATTTTACCTTCCATATCCTGGAAAGTGACGTAATGTTGCACTTAAAAGGATTCAGACAATACATTTGCCATTGACCAATCATAGGAGAGTGTTCACTTGCGTGTCAATTCACTAAAATTCTAACAATGGCTTTGATTGGGCAGAAAAATAAAACAAACATGCTGACGTCGTGCTTGCATATTGGGAACTAATTAAGCGCTCGGGTAAGTAGACGTTACTTTTTTCTTCGAATTTATGAGTGAAAAAATATGTCTGCATAGCAGCTAGGCTAATAGCAACCAGGTTCATAAACAATAGTCTAATTTGTAGTTCTTGACCACCATTTTGAAAGGCAACCGAGCCTTTGGTGACATCAAGCTGGAGTTGAGACAGCTTAGTTAGAGGCTCGTAACTAGTTGGCATGATAATCAAAATATAACCATATGAATTCATAGCCTGCAATGCAGGCATTTCTAGTGTTTTTTCCTGCTTTCATGGACATTTTCTGCTCACAACAAAATTAATACCTGCATCGTCCAAATATATTGCGGTTTCCCAAATAAAATGATGAATTCATAGAAAGAGGGTTTCTATCAGTGCAGGGTAAACTCCATCCTCCATGCAAGGTTGAGGCTTGGTTAAATTTCAAGAACTAGTAATTAGTCTATTCCTTAAAATTACAAACACACATGTACCTATAGACTTGCCAACTGTCCCAGATTCTGCGGAACAGTCCTGGATTTTAGTTGTTTGTCCTGCATATCCCCTGGGGCTGTGAAATGTCCCAGGTTTTCATTTCCGCATTTCCCTCCCACATTTTTACTTATTATCAACGTTTGGCAATCCCTTTATGTAGGACGACACAAATTTTTACCAAAAATACAATAGAATACAACACAATACAATTCAATACAACAATAGAACGCAACACAATACAATACAATAGAATACAATTTAGTAGCAATTCGTGTCGTCCTACATGAAGGGATGGCCCAACGTTTTGTATCACAATTTTTGTTTCTTTCCCATAAATTTCCATTGTCACAGTGTTTATATATGTTGCAGTTGAAATTGACCACTCAGTTCAATTTGACCATGAGTCAAAACAAACTAGTTCAATTTGACCATCGGTCATATTCAACTAGTTCAATTTGACCTGGTCAAACCAACCTAGGTCAAATTGATGTCATGTCTTGCACTTGAATTCTGCAATGTTGGCATATTACCTGGTAAGTCAAGACACCCATCTTCTCTACATTTTAAGATGGGTGGTCGGTCTAATCGTCTTGCTGTCTCCCATCCACTGCCCATGTTTGTTGCCCTTCCTGGTGCTATCAGGTTCCTGGGGTGCCCAAAGTGTTTGTTGGTCCATGCTACAGCACTTCCACCATTCACCATTGCTGTGAGGTCAATCATCTACGATTACAAGTAGCCAATGTTACAACAAATTAAGGCACCTTTGTACTAAATGACTGTTTAACTGCTGCCCTTTTTTAGATTAATTATATTTAATTGATGTTATTGTGAAGCAAAATAAATCGTTGTTGTCATTGTTGTTGTTATGAAATAAACTTGCTGTTGTTGTTGTTTGATTTAATAAACTGCATGTGCAGCAAGTTCTGTCGACAGCTTCTGTTGGGTATTAAATCATACTTCAGTGCCATCTGCCTTTTATACAGAATGTACAATGTAACCACATGTACTATTATATTTATTTACATGTAGCAGTAGTCAATACCCCACTTTCCATATATATATAAGCTTCACTTGTCAGGAACAAAGGTTTCAATATGAGCTAGCTCTGGGATAAATTAAATTTATATGTGGATCAATGTAATTTAGGCAAAGTTAAAATCGAGGCATTGCTGGCCAGCGGTCTCACCCTTAACTGTGGGGGCTCCCCTTAAGCTAAACAGGGGCTTGGTATGCTCAACTTGGCAGATTGTGGTGGATCTTTTCCTCGCTGCGTTACGCAAATTTGCTCCCACCCCTCCCACCCATTGGTAAGTATGGTTGCCATTTTAGGGGAAAAGGTTGTAGAGTGGCATTTTTGAATTAAATACCAACCTTAGATTTTGGCTACTTCTGATTAAACAAATTTGAGAACAATGCAGACTTTTCGACAAATCTAAAGAATCCGGATCTTTCTTCAGGGAGCACATAAATTTATACTTTCCTTTCCCTGTCTGCAAACCCATAAATTTATGCCTTCCTATAGGAAAAGTTCAATAACCATTTAATTTGTTAAAATTTTCAACTTCTTAACTGAAAATATACCTTTAAAAATACCAATTAAAATATTAAGAAAATAAGGGACTCAGGTTTAAATGGTACTTTTATCTGCTTAGGCTGTTTATTCTTTTCTCGGAGAATAGAATAAGTTTAATTTTCCCCAGAGCCTCGTATTGCATATGAAGCCTTTGTGTGTGACAAGTGAAGCTTGTATTGAATCAAAAGTGAACTATTATATCAGAAAAAAGTGTACTTTATGATCCAACCAACATACATTGGTTGAATAATTATTATACCCTTACAAATAGTCCTCCAATGAAATGTGTGTATAATTACAGTCGTTAATAGAGCCTACAGCCTTTCCTTTGTTTCCAAGATTTAAATACATGTATGCTGGTAGACTGAAAGGCGATGCAAGGTACAATGTATGGCTATGGCAGTTCTTTAACTGTTAAAATTAAAAATGGACCATAGATACACTTGTGGACACCCTAAGTCTATTCATGTGCATATGAAATTCACCTTGTTTGGAGGAAATTTGCTCCAATCTCTTGCTGCAACCCCATAGACTGCGAGTCTTGCAATTCCCCCATCTAAAGGAATAATAAGCAAAACTTCAAATTATGAACCAGTAGATTGATAGTAGAGGCTAGTAATATTAAACACAGAAAGCTGTGTAATATGCCTGATAGAGTGGGTATATTAAAATATTTTATGCATCAAATTTCTTTTATTTTGATGACATCATCATATGACGATATTATTACGTCATCAAGGCGTGCTTTCATATGTGCTTTCATATTTGCATATATAATTGGTCTGGGTTAGGCACAAAAGGTGTAGCATGCGTTTTACGATATACCGAAAATTGATCGTTTTAGATTTTTTCCCCGTGAATTTTAACAGTTAAGATGGTCATAACTTCCTTGTTTTAATTTTTTCCGCTAAACCCATGCTTGGCTCTGCGCAATGCGACTTCAGTGCAATGCGACTTCAGGACAATTTTTATGTAAAAAAGGATTGACATTTCTTTGTTTCGCAAACTCAGTTTCATTTTATATGAAACCGGAAGTATAATATTGTTACCAGGGCCCACAGGGCGTGGCCGCGTTTGTGTGGTTACAAAGCAATTTTCTTTACATACATGGATTCTCATGTACCGATGAAATTTCCGAGGGCAAAGCTAAAGGTATTGGACAGGAAAATGAAATCAGCGAAATTGAAACAGAGCTGCATTATCAGACATCTAATTCCAGTGGTTTATTCACGCAAAGAAGTCAATTTGCACTATAATCAGTCACATGTCTAACCGCCTTCCGGTTGTAATAAGCGCTGGTCTGTCGAGCGGGAGGTTGCAGGTTCAAACCCCGGCCGGACCAACACTCAGGGTCTTAAAATAACTGAGTAGAAGTAGTTGCCTTTACATAATACAGTAAACGGTTAGACCTTCACGTCTTCACGGATAAGGATGTATAAAAATCGTAGGACTTAAGTGTCCCCAATTAGCTAAAGCTATAAATACATTGACACTTAAATAAAGTCACTCAATTTTATACTTTACGTCATGTCAAGGAGAAACAACCTGATTCAACTTACGGTAAGCTTAAATCAAAATCTGATTCAGTTTTCTATCCTATAGCAATCAAAACCACTGCTAAATATGTCAATTCCAGAGCCTGGAATGTCTTGCTATAATGTGTAATATCATTTGCACATGTTCGTAATCCTTATAATAATTTATTTTCCATTGATCAATAAAGAAATAATTACAAAATTCAGCAAGTAGGCATTAGACTTTGTTCGCCCTAAAGGAATGGTCAACGCAAGTTATTAGGAATTGACATCGTCCATTTCCGTATTTATGTTTAACTTCCGCATTTTTCACAGACATTCCGGCCTTAGAAATAGTTGACAAATTGTTCAAGCAAGAAACCGTGAACGACAATCTACGTTCTATGTTGTATTGGTCTTTGCTTCTTTATAGTTAGAAATAGTGTCCAGGGTATTAGAACACTCTGGTATCAGAATATATGAAAACTTTTGGTCATTATTAACCGATTACTTCCAGTCAAGTCCCTAGTATCGTGACGAGCCGCCGTAAAAATGGAGTTGATTTCTCCTTCGTAGGCACTGCATTTTTCTTCGCTACTTTCTTTTGAAATTGGCTCAAAACCAAACTCTTCGAAGACTCCTCTCGCGTCTAGCTGCTCACTTGTAAGTGCATTCTGACTCCCCTCATTATCAACAAGCTCTTTCCGAGCAGTTTCCAAACTTTCTTTGTCGAAATCCAAAAGAAAATTAGTTTGCACTCGACACCCGAATTCCACTGACATCGGAATTTCCCTTCGTCCAGCGACCCTCCGCAGCTAGAATGGCTTTCTCGGTTTTATCACTCTTTTTCAGCATTATATAATTAAAAGTAAACTTGAAGCATGGAAAGTAAAAAAAAATCCTTCATTGTAACTGTTACGAAATGTAAACAAAACTGGAGGAGTGGAGCTTGCTAGCCAGCGAATTGTGAAGCGCGCGCATTGCTTTTTCACTAAACCGGAAGTAATTTTTTCCCACCATTTGCATGAGAGCGAGCGCGCCGACCCTTCATAGCAATGTCGCTGTTTATAGCGACGAAATTGGTAAATGCACCCTTAAAATGATTAGTTTGTACTGGAGAGAGAACAAATTCATGACCATGCTTGCAGAGCTCCCTGACATTTGTTTAGGAGGCAAAAGATTGTAAAGTTGGCAAAATAATGTATATAATTATATTACAAGTTTATGCTACATGTAAGATTCCAAATGTGTGCAAGATGGCCAAGTGGTCTAATTGTTAAGTAGGCCATTTGGGCTGCGGGCACGCATTCTGAAAAAAAAATCAATGTTCCCATGCTAAGAGGTGATTGGCTATTACTTTTGCAGCATCAATTTCATTGGCTCGCAGGCCTTTAGAACATTTCAAGTAGTTTAAAACCAGTGAATTAAGCAGTTCATGAACCCACATGTAATATATGCTTGCATACATGTATGTTGTTTCTCATTTCTGGTCATTTTTTAAACAACCTACATGTAGGTCATTTCTATTTTTTTAAATTACCTAGGTCATTTCGACATTTTTAGAGTCTTTTAAATGTTGGATATAGCATTACATTAATTTTGTCTGTTATTTAGTGACTTAAACCTAAACACCCAAAAGTATCACGATTCACTGATCACTTTGTTTACTTTTGAGACGCCAATATAACATGGTATTGCGTTTCAGAATACCAGCCTCTGATTGGCTCTTGCGTGAGCCCTTGCAGTTACATGGGTTCCAGGTCAAGGTCAAAAGTAGTTTGTTCAACAGCAAGATTTCTACAATTTCACCTTCAAAACACTGTAAATTACAAGATAAGCATCATTCAATCCTAAAAGTAAGGTTGGCATTGTAGTTTCCGTCAGAAATCTAACACTCTTATTCGCTAAAAGTACAATTTTCATAATTTTTGAAGAGATTTCAAAACACGTCGCAAAAGTTTTCGCCACTCAAGCCGTGAAACCGTTGCCATAGATATACTAGGCGCCTTTTGAGAATTGAAATTACGATCAGAATAAGTTTGGTGCTTCATTCTCTTCTTTCTTTTAACAATTCCCGACTTAACTGTTGAATCGCGATACAAAACTAATTGAGATTTTGAGACGCGATACCGAATTATATTGCCGGCGTTGGAAGAAAATATATTCTTCGTATTGGGCTTCGTCGCTGCGCGACTCCGCCCAATACGGAATATATTTTCTCCCAACTGGCCGGCAATATAATTCGGTATCGCATCTCAAAATCTCAATTAGTTTATATTATTGACTTCAAAGTAAGCGAGCAGCCCTTAAGCTTGTTGACGGTTAGTTTTTTTTTTATTATTGACTTCAAAGTAAACGAGCAGCCCTTAAGCTTGTTGACGGTTAGGTTTTTTTTTAAATGTAGGGTTAGGTTTTGGATTAATTAGTTCACAGGACCATTGAAGAAGCATTATACTTGTCTGCTGTTTAGTGACTAGCTCAAAACACCCAAAATTATTGACTTCAAAGTAAGTGAGCAGCCCTTGTTGACGGTTAGGGTTTTTCTTAAATGTAGGGTTAGGTTTTGGATTAATTAGTTCACAGGACCATTGAAGAAGCATTATACTTGTCTGTTGTTTAGTGACTTAGCTCTAAACACCCAAAGTTATTGACTTCAAACTAAGTGAGCAGACCTTGTTGACGGTTAGTTTTTTTTTTTTTAAATGATTGTAGGGTTAGGTTTTGGATTAATTAGTTCACAGGACCATCGAAGAAGCATTATACTCATCTGTTAGCTGGTTAGTGACTTAGCTCTAAACACCCAAAATTAGCGAGAATTGGTTACTGTTAGGGTTACTTAAATGTTGGGCTAGGGTTTGGATTAGTTTGCAGGACCATTAATTCGATTTTAATATAATAGTGTTAGGAATGAGTTTGCTTGCAATTGGAGTGGGGTGTTAACACAGGTACCCCAAGCTCCCTATATGTATATATGAACTTGACTTAAAATTGTTTTTAAATTTTAAAATCGATAAATATGAAAATAATAAAGACTCACCTTTTTATCCAAATGTGTTTTCCTTTATTATCTCTATCGATTTTGGGAGTCTAAAGGCCATTTGAAGGGTTTTATGATTTCACTTTTTTAACTAAAAAGTAATAAAGGAAAACACATTTGGATAAAAAGGTGAGTCTTTATTTCATATTTATCGATTTTAAAATTTACAAACAATTTTCAGTCAAGTTCATGCATATACATATAGGGAGCTTGGGGTACCTGTGGTGTTAACTGGCTTTAATAAATCTGCTTGTTATTGGCACTTGTTCCGCATGGAAATGGCAAAGTGAAAACATAAACGTTAATAACGTTTTGAGTTATTTCTGTGTAAGTTCTCGATCATTTATCCATTTTTACGTCTTTTCACATTCTCTGAGGAATTCTTTGATTAGAGAACAAGACAATATAATACAGTGTTTCTTTGATCCACTTCAATTTTTTTCTAGACACAGTAGTCAGTGTTTTATTCCATTGGAAAAGCTGAGTCTAACAAGTACGAGCCAGCTACTCCAAGATCCTCTGCACTCGTTACTTTAATACTGAGATACTATTTAGCTCTTGAATTGTAAAAATCTTCTTCTAGATACAATGTTAGAGGTGATGCGCTTTCTTTTCTCTTTATTTTAGGTCAGTGATTACTCTAAGTCGGTTCGGTTGACACAGTTTGTTTCGAAGTACGAGTGGAGCCGTAATAAAGTCAAGAAACAAAGTATTTTTCTGGATTTAGCTTCCTTACTTCCCTTGAGTTGCTGCAGCTTTCATAAAAGAACGCAGAGTCAACACAAACTTCATCTGTGTCAGAGTTTTGTCCCAGTTTAATGTCGTCCATGCAATGTTTTCGAAAGATGTTTCAAAGTTCGATTTTGTTAGTAGTATGCATCCCATGTAAAAATGAAAGGCGGGATCCCGCCTATCCCACCAGGGATCCCGCCTTTTTTACAGCTGGGATCCCAGGCGGGATCTTGTGAGATCCCGGCCGGGATTATTAGACATCCCGCCCCAGACAATCCCACCTGGGATCCCGCCTTCCCACCCGGGATCCCGCCTTCCCACCTGGGATCCCGCCTTCCCACCTGGGATCCCACCATCCCACCCGGGATCCCACCATCCCACCCGGGATTATTAGACATATCCCACCTGGGATTCTGCCATCCCATGCAAATGCTGGATCCCACCATCCCAGCTGGGATTGGTGGGATCTCGGCTATCCCGCCTGGGATTGGCGGGATCTCGGCTATCCCACCTGGGATGTAACAAATCCCACCCGGGATCCCACCTCTATAAAGCCAGCATATTTCATGAAATGTTTTGTTTACATACTATGAATTTTTATCATTTCAGGAAAGTCAACCTATGAAAATATTCCATTGAAATAAACACATTTTCTCACTTGCATTATAATATATGTTGTACTGGTATGTAAACTTTAATTTATAGAAAAAATATACATACCGGTATATCCTATTGAGATAGCAGATAATTAACGTGATTGGCAGGTAATAAATTATATAGTGAATGACATAGGACCTTCTATAGCTATGTATACTAGGGTTGCTGGGCCCTATTAAAAAAAAGCTTAATAGGAAAGCTTTTACGGTAGCCAGTGTTTCAATCAATTTAATAAAGAGATGAGGGCTCAGAAAAGCTGAAATGGTTGTTATGCCTATACCATAAAATCCTGTTTATACTCTCTTCTGGTATGATTAAACCCCTGGCTATAGACTGGAAACATAAAATCTAATAAAAGACCTCTACCAAAAAACATGGCAGAATTTTAATTGCAAACTACCAAACTTGCTGTTATAAATTATTTAATGTCCATTATATTTCATGGTCTCATACTGCACTGGCTCACTAAAACTTAATCCACACAATTTCTAGCTCATGTACTTGATCTGATCCGCAAATCGATAGACCTCTCCTTGTTCAATTAAGCACTTGCAAGAGATCAAGTGACAAAGTGCTGTGCCGAATCCGCTGTGCCTATGATGGAAGAAAGTAGAGTGTTATAAGTTATTGAATACGAGAGATGTACGTAGCAAGAGTTATTTTCCAAAATTGTAGTACAGTGTTCTATTTAATGCACATACTGTTAAAAAAATGTATTTCCCCTAGGCCTAGCTACAAAGTGAAATTTCACATGCACAATGTCCACTAATTTACAGAAGAACTTAAAGTATTGACTGAATTGAATTTGTTTGAATTGCAATGTATATAAACACGTGCAATTTCACTTATAAAATTCCGCCCAATACGGAATATATTTTCTCCCAACTGGCCGGCAATATAATTCGGTATCGCATCTCAAAATCTCAATTAGTTTATATTATTGACTTCAAAGTAAGCGAGCAGCCCTTAAGCTTGTTGACGGTTAGTTTTTTTTTTATTATTGACTTCAAAGTAAACGAGCAGCCCTTAAGCTTGTTGACGGTTAGGTTTTTTTTTAAATGTAGGGTTAGGTTTTGGATTAATTAGTTCACAGGACCATTGAAGAAGCATTATACTTGTCTGCTGTTTAGTGACTAGCTCAAAACACCCAAAATTATTGACTTCAAAGTAAGTGAGCAGCCCTTGTTGACGGTTAGGGTTTTTCTTAAATGTAGGGTTAGGTTTTGGATTAATTAGTTCACAGGACCATTGAAGAAGCATTATACTTGTCTGTTGTTTAGTGACTTAGCTCTAAACACCCAAAGTTATTGACTTCAAACTAAGTGAGCAGACCTTGTTGACGGTTAGTTTTTTTTTTTTTAAATGATTGTAGGGTTAGGTTTTGGATTAATTAGTTCACAGGACCATCGAAGAAGCATTATACTCATCTGTTAGCTGGTTAGTGACTTAGCTCTAAACACCCAAAATTAGCGAGAATTGGTTACTGTTAGGGTTACTTAAATGTTGGGCTAGGGTTTGGATTAGTTTGCAGGACCATTAATTCGATTTTAATATAATAGTGTTAGGAATGAGTTTGCTTGCAATTGGAGTGGGGTGTTAACACAGGTACCCCAAGCTCCCTATATGTATATATGAACTTGACTTAAAATTGTTTTTAAATTTTAAAATCGATAAATATGAAAATAATAAAGACTCACCTTTTTATCCAAATGTGTTTTCCTTTATTATCTCTATCGATTTTGGGAGTCTAAAGGCCATTTGAAGGGTTTTATGATTTCACTTTTTTAACTAAAAAGTAATAAAGGAAAACACATTTGGATAAAAAGGTGAGTCTTTATTTCATATTTATCGATTTTAAAATTTACAAACAATTTTCAGTCAAGTTCATGCATATACATATAGGGAGCTTGGGGTACCTGTGGTGTTAACTGGCTTTAATAAATCTGCTTGTTATTGGCACTTGTTCCGCATGGAAATGGCAAAGTGAAAACATAAACGTTAATAACGTTTTGAGTTATTTCTGTGTAAGTTCTCGATCATTTATCCATTTTTACGTCTTTTCACATTCTCTGAGGAATTCTTTGATTAGAGAACAAGACAATATAATACAGTGTTTCTTTGATCCACTTCAATTTTTTTCTAGACACAGTAGTCAGTGTTTTATTCCATTGGAAAAGCTGAGTCTAACAAGTACGAGCCAGCTACTCCAAGATCCTCTGCACTCGTTACTTTAATACTGAGATACTATTTAGCTCTTGAATTGTAAAAATCTTCTTCTAGATACAATGTTAGAGGTGATGCGCTTTCTTTTCTCTTTATTTTAGGTCAGTGATTACTCTAAGTCGGTTCGGTTGACACAGTTTGTTTCGAAGTACGAGTGGAGCCGTAATAAAGTCAAGAAACAAAGTATTTTTCTGGATTTAGCTTCCTTACTTCCCTTGAGTTGCTGCAGCTTTCATAAAAGAACGCAGAGTCAACACAAACTTCATCTGTGTCAGAGTTTTGTCCCAGTTTAATGTCGTCCATGCAATGTTTTCGAAAGATGTTTCAAAGTTCGATTTTGTTAGTAGTATGCATATGCGCACATAACGAGAGGGACTGGGTTTGACGATTAGTCACTTGGAGAATAAATGATGTGTTCAAATCAACAAGCGCTTTCGTGGTGCAGTGCGATAATCCACTGTATTAATATCTACCAGGCATTCCTCGTGATTTGGCCAAGTTTAGCCCGACCGGGCAAGGTTAGTAAGTGGATGGGTGACCGTCAAGGTAAGTGGTACAGTAAGGTGTGTCAGGGGGGACAAGGAGAAAATTGAGAGCCAGTGGGAATGGAGGGGAAGGAAGTAGAGGGGAGGGGTGGGTTGTCAAAAAGTATTTTGTAGGGGAGGGGTGGGTGTTTTCTTTTCTTTTTAAATTCCCCCCAAAAAAAACTAAACCCCTTTTTTTCATGAATCCCAAAAAATTAAAAAATCCCTTTTTAGAATCATTGATATTCCAACCTAGGTTGTTTGAAAAACAACAAACAACCTGAATTGAGAAACAACCTACAACATGTACATTGTACATGTATTTGCACTTATTTTAATCATACAATTAAAATTTTGCATTCAAAAACACCAAGACATATAATAGCCATGTAATTTTAGTCATATAGAATAACTAAAGAATGAATTAACTATATGCAATGCATATAATTATGTACATACCTGGGAAAAGGTTGAGACGTATATGTGTGAATCTTGACCCATTAGTAACTGAAAAATAGTTGTGGCATGTCTCACTGTACCCAGGTTTTAGATTACTTCTTGGGAGTATTTCAACCCATTCCTAGCATGACATGGTTAAATATAAAAGAAACCAGATGAAAAAGTAGGGGAACATGGGATACCAACAAACTCAACTCATGATTATTGTATATTTGTATATGTAATCGTCCAGTGGTTTTTGGTGCTATGAGTCGCTATAGTAACCATTAAATTGCACTAAATTTCAACTTCCTGCACTGAATTACAACTTTGCATTGACTTAACCAGAAATGTGGCTGCTCTCAGCCAATCCAATTCCAGGATTTGTTTTAGTCAATCCATACTATGAAGTGTATACAATGTAACTGGTAAACGAAGGGCTAGCACTCAAAACGTCAGCTGCTACTCGCTCCCTGGCCACATAATTGATCATACCAGTGTTTATCTTCCCCACCAATGCAGATCAACACTAGTTTTTACACTAGGAACTAGTTACCCATTGTATATACACTGGCTGAGGTCACACTTGAAGGTTTACTTCAGTAAATTTGCCTTTACGGAGGTAAAACTCGTGAGCTTTCTTTACTACAGTAAACCTACCCGACATGTCAAATGAAAAGATAAACAAATTCCAGATGTGTTTTGTGCTGTACTGTTGACACACTGGTATCTATATAAACGGAGTGATGACAGTTCTCTGTTCTACGCTAATTTTAGCCTTCAAGTTTAGGCATTCGCAAAAGGCTTAGCGATGGAACCAGTGTAGTTTTCCTCGTTTCTCTTCTTTTACTCATTATATATGCTCACTAGGAGAGCTAACAGAATTCGCTTCATTTTAATGTTTGTTGATGTATATTCCTTCAAGGCAAACTTGCCAATTGCAGTTAACTCTATCTATTGTTTTGAGAAGAATTTTCAACTTCGCCGTCGTGAGCCGTTCGGAACTGACTTTATACATGCGCAAAGCATGGGCTGGCTCAAGGATGGTTCAAAGAGACATATCTATCGTAACCTGGCCGCGGCTCTTTCCACGCTCTGCAAAAAAGATTTCAGAGTTTCAAGTTTTTGACTATATTTGTGGACTTGCTGAATCAAACTGACTTTGTGTATGTAACTGATGCCGCGTACATCGGCGTGTATGTAACTGATGCCGCGTACATTGTACATCGGCGTGTATGTAACTGATGCCGCGTACATCGGCGTATATGTATGTGTAATGTGCCTTTCTTCCAGTGTGCGTTCCAATCTGCAGGCTTTGTGCCTCTGTAACCGCAAAATGACTCAATTAGAAAGAGGTTGAAGAAAGTAAGTATGCAGTGAACAGAGTGAATTGCAGAGTGGATGTCACAGTTTTTCTGTAACCAAAATTCATGATTGGTTTTGAATGCCAAGTACAGAAAAATATGTTAGATGAACAAAAATACACGCAAAGGTGCCTTGAATTTACTGCTACATCCCTGTCGCTGTACATAGAAGAAACTAGCTCATGAGGCGGCCGATGCATCTTAAATTCCTCCTAACACTGATCGCGTGAACGCAAGGACTGAACAGCATGAATCTGCTTCTGTGCAGAGTACGTGATTGCACTTTTCTGATTAAACCTTCAAAGAAGTTGACATATGTCACCTAAATCAACAAGGTTTAGATTTACTCCGAGATATACCCAACCTTTTCAGGTAGGTTTACTGCAGTAAAGTTTCTTTTCATCCTCCCGCCGTTTCTATCGTAACTAACCAGAGATAAGTTTACTACGGTAAACTACGAAAAGGGGGTCACATTCGAGAAAGGGTTTTATAATATAGTAAATAGCGCTTTACTGCAGTAAACTTTGGTGAGTGTGACCTCAGCCAATGTAGTGGATAGGGGTGTTCAAAGTTTCTACTTGTAGTGATATAAAAAAAAAACATCCCTGTTCAATTACCTCTGACTTGATTTGTTCAATCTGCTCTGTTTGATCCTCAGTAGAACATGATCCCATTTGACAAGTACGTTCAGGAAATGTTTCATCTAATTAAAAGCAAATTATAGCCAAATGGATATTAGTTACAGTAAAAATAACAACACACCCCTCGTACTCTGACCTATACTTACGCTATATGGGTCAGGGGTATGTGCTGCCCCTGGCCAAAGGGTTTGGTTTTCGAGCTGTTTTAGTCTGAATAGGGTCATAAATTTCACGTTTCGTCTGGATCGGAATATAGTAGGATATGATCTTGACAGGGAAGTATGAGACCTTGCATCTTCATATATTTCTCTTGTTATGAAATAGAGTACAGGTCTGCACATGCATGTTAGTGCCCCAATGGAAAACTCGTGTATGCAAAGTGTAAAAATGTTCAAAGTTTAAGTTATTATTGCTGTTGTGATAGCCTGTGTAGCCTGTAAAACCAGATGACCGATGACATCATCTTTACAACATCATCACTAAGTGATTTATGGGGACCCAATACTATGTCTCTCAAAGCTTGAGCTGTCTGGCATTAGAAGTGAAGGAGATGCATGCGTGTACTTTCAAACCAAGTAATTGAAAACGTCATTGTTACGATATCACCACCAAGTGATTTATGTGGACCCAATACCATGTCTGTCAAAGTTTTAGCTGCCTGGCATTATAAGTGAGGGAGATACAGGCAAGTAATTAAAATCATGTGACTGATGATGTAATTGTTACGACATCAGCACTAAGTATTTATGGGGACCCAATACTTTGTCTGTCAAAGCTTGAGCCGCCTGCCATAAGAAATGAGGAAAATATGGGCATGTACTTCAAATCATGTGACCGATGATGTCATAGTTACAACATCACCACTAAGTGCTTCATGGGGACCCAATACCATGTCTGTCAAAGTTTGAGCCATCTGGCATTAGAAGTGCGGGAGATACGGACATGTACTTAAAATCACCTGACAGATGATGTCATTGTTATGACATCTGATCACCACTAAGTGATTTATGGGGACCCAATACCATGTCTGTCAAAGTTTGAGCCATCTGGCATTAGAAGTGCGGGAGATACGGACATGTACTTAAAATCACCTGACAGATGATGTCATTGTTATGACATCTGATCACCACTACATGTAAGTGATTTATGGGGACCCAATACCATGTCTGTCAAAGTTTGAGCCAGCTGCCATTAATATTAAGCAAGTTAGCCATGAAATTATACAAGGGTTTTACGTCACTTATAATTGGCAGGACTCAGGTAAGTAGTGAATGAGCACACACATCTCCCACATGGATGTACATGTACAGGACTGCTCGCAAGCATATAAAAACGTTGACAGTAAGTATGCAGATAGTAATAAGAAGGGAACCAGCACATGAGGACTTTCAGAAATGTCAATTCCAACAGCAATTGGCCACTTTAGAAATGAGTAGGGGGCTGGGGCGAGTACGGCACAAAGGTGCTTGGGATCGTTACTGGGGAGTGTTAATTGCAGAATACAAAGAAACATGGCAAATATCGCAACTGTCGCCAGTAAAAATCTCAACACCTTTGCGAAACCGAACTCGTCCCATCCCAATACTCGTTTCTAAAGTGGGCAATTAATGTTCCACATTGATCTTCAATATTATTACTTAAATCATTATCAATCTGCATTCCAAGCATTCCATTCTTCTAACAGCTTACTGAATGAGTGGCAATGATTTCACCAACCATCCCAATAACCTGTTTCTGTGCTCGTGCGCATCCACAAGTTATTTAAAAAGGATACTATGGAAAATCTTATATTTTGGGATGAAATAGGATCAGGGTTAAATGAGAACGGGGCAGCACACTTCCATCCAAAATTCTTTCCTGGCAACACTCACATGAGTCTGACCATATACAAGTATGTACATTCCACTGAAAGTCAAGAACCCTATAATATACTTTATATTTTTATTAGCAACAATGATTGAACAATGCTAAATAAATTATTGTACAAACTCAACAAAGAGGCTATAATGGCAGTATAAACTCGATATCAATGATAAACTTTCTCATGATGGAAGACAAAAAGAACTATATTAGTCATATTTAGCAGAAATGTTTTCCAGGGATATTGCAGACAATTTTTCATAAAGGATAGTAAATATTTGAGTGGATGAAAAATACTAAATTAAGATAAATTTAAAGCAATTCGAAATTGGTTCACTGTTACGGCAATCATATTTCTAATTAGCTTTTGTAATCCACTTTAATTTTTGCCATCCTCTATCGAGAAAGTTTGAAAAGCATATCAGGACATTTACATGTACATGACATTAATTCACATGGGGGGTAATTTTATAGTTTTGTTTTAAGGAAACTTGAAGGTTCAATTCAATATTATTGACAGTGCCCCTTTGAGTTATGTACATATACATGTACATGTAATTCAAGATTGTAAACAAATTCTGGGGTTCTTCAGGCTCCATATTTGGTCCAACTTTTGGTCACATGTACATGTAATATTGATTGTTTTTCTCTAGAATAGGACCAAGGTGAATGAATAGAAGCAATCTTACCTCCAGTTAAACAAGCTGCCTGTATTGACACACATGGTGGGTAGTTTCCAGTGAAGTAAGAAGTGTCAATATCCAAACCTTTGATGACACCAGGAATGCCAAGCTTGATGATACACCAGTCATGACCTGCTGTTCTTTTTCTTCTTGTTTCCCAGCCATCCATCCACTTCCCAAATGATGTGAACACCCCTACTCTCCATTCTGGGACCTCAGACTTACATGTATTTGAGAAAAATAAAGAAAAACAAATCCTGTTATATAATAATCAAACTTTGTCCTAATGCTCTGGGTTTTTCAGTGCTCTTCCAAGATGCATTATATAATTCTGCAGTATTCTGGCTAGGAATTTTGCTCAATGCGTCAAATGACCCATATCTCATTATTTCTATGGGTCAATTTAGTCAATTTTGATTCTGTATCCCTTGTACATGTACATGTACATGTAAAGGCCCTGTTTGTGATAGAAGTATGTGCCTAGCTATGGCCCAAATATGATGTTCATGATAATGGGTCATTTCTGAAACTGTTGTGGCAATTAGCCATTACCAATTTACTATTTTTGATCTTTCTCGTAGATAATTAATACTTAACCTAAACTCTATTACTTTAATCCTATTTTTAAAAATGCATTTATTTCTGTTTCAGTCTAGTTTACACACACTCTTATACTAGCTATAGATCTAGTGCACTTTCTACATTCACTTTTTATATATCCTGTATTTGTCTTATAATAAATCTATTAATTTAAATAAGTTTTCCAGGGGCATAAGCAACTTTGGTAACCCTCATGGTTTTATGCTTGTGCTCCACCACATTAGCAAATATTATCTTTTGTCGCATTTCCTAAATGTAATGATTGTTTTGTTGTGTGAAAATAAAAACCTTGAACCTTGAAAAAGGACTGGGTTCTAATGATATGTACAGTGCATCATGGGTAGTAGTTTGGGACCAACACAGGGAAGTTGAGAACTTGGTTATGGTCATTTCTCTCAGGAATCTAGCCAACAATTAATTCTTGAACATTACTGAGACCTTGATACTGTATATATTATCTAGACATGCATATCAGAAACATTTGTAAGCTTCATGAAGTTTTTCAAAACCTGAAAATAATAATGGGAATTAGTTTGTTAGTGTTTGAGGATGATTATAAATGCAGTTTCCCTTAATTTAAAGGATTATCATGTCATCATGCACTTTACCACTTGGAAATCATGCTCATCACGATGCTCTAGTATACTGTATATCATCTCATCATATTGCAATTTTTGGAGAAAAAAATGCAGTAATCCAACATTTCTTCCCTCATGACACCATTGTTTACAAACATGTCCACCCAAACCGATACCCATGGTGCACTGTGCATACCCCTGGAACCCAGTCCTTTCCTTGTTTCGGTCATGGCCAATGGTGTGCAACGTATACAGCCCTAGACAGAACCCTATCCTGTATACAGACCCATGCTTGCGTGCTTGTACATATAGTGTCTGCACTGCACAAGGCATAACAAAATAAATACATTGGTTTCTTCCAGTAAACTGAACCCTAACCTTTAGCAAGTTTTCAGCCACAGCAAACCAGTCATCTGTGGCATAAAGTATCCGTCCGCCAACCTTGTGAATAGTAAAACAAAATACAATAAATAAAATATGGTTGTAATATACATGTACATGTAGTTCTAATGGTCTTTGAACTGGTAAGAAGTCAGGTCTTGAAAACCACTTGCAACTGTACATGTTTTTTACTACATACATGTAACTTAATGCAACTGACATGATCTCACTGATACACTAGCTATTAATGTATCAGTCAATTCCAAACCCGTGCAAACCCCCCCTCCCCTGGCATTTGATCAGAGGCTTGCTCCCGAGGGTGGGGAATTTGACGAGTATCTAAGCCCTCAGGCTCAGGGGCAGGCATTTGACAAACAGTGGGGGTGGGGCATTTGATTGGTTTGGAATTGACTGATACATAACAACAACAAATACTGTAGTTCAGCAAGATTCTACTAACAGCAGCAGCAGCAGCAGGCATGGCTAATAATTCCCAGCAGTGCCTGTGCCTCATCTACATGTACATGTAGCTTGTGCTTAAGTACAAAATTGGGACCTTATACCCAGTGCTTGGTCACCATGCATGTGCTCAAATTTTGGCACAGCCACTAATGACAAGCTGTGTTTACACATCTGGGCACAGTGCCAAGGCACCTAGTTAGCAGCCTAGTGTGAACACGGCGTAAGATTTTTGTCAAATTACTTTCAGTGACAAATCAGACATATCAAGCGAGATTTGCATAGAACTACAACATGTCTTTATCAATTCCAAACCTGCCCATCCCCCACCATACATTGGGACATTTGACTGAGTTTCTGTCCCAGGGGTGGGGCATTTGCCAGCATTTTTATATATATAGAGACATTAATAGATAGACAACCTGCAAATTATCACAAAACTAAAAAGATATAACTAAATTTTTACAGTTTAAGTTAACTTATATGAACACCAGAACATGATAAGGACCTTCTAAATATTTGTACCTCGGCTGAAGACAAATTGTTGAGATCGGAAAAAGACGGAATATTAGTTACATCTACTCCTAGCCTTAGGGTAGTAGAGTCGGTGGCGTGAGCTGCTAACTTTGCAGCCGAAGACATACATACATGTATAGCTCTCTACTTTTTCTTCCAGAGAAGACACGTACCGTCAACCTCGTTCCCAGGGGTCTATACGATGCGCGGACCTATTTTAGCACAGGTAGCCCAAGCTTACGGTCTGTCATAATATTTAGAAGCATTTAATTTGTATTGGGGTTTTTGACATCAATCTTAAATAAAAATCAACAAAACTTACAGGGTGTCTTCTTGTGTTTCTTGTGTCCGTGCCAAGTTTCAGCGATTTTTAGCAAAGTTGTCCTTCACTGCTTAGTGTAGAGGACAGCAGTGAAGTAAACCGTTGCTGAAACTTTTGCTGTGATTTAGTTGAAATTTCAAAGCTCTATCAGGTAGCGTTTCCTAAAAGCATTGTTACAATTTTAAGTACTTATCATGAAACAGTTCCAAATTTAATTAGCTTGATGGCTCAACTAATAAAACTCTTACCTCTTGCGATTTCACCTTTTCTAAGATGTGTCGAATTTCTGAACAAAAACAAGAGGACCATCACCTATGTTGAGGCCATGCTCATCAATTGTGTTCTTCAGTTTCCCGTCACGTCCCGCGCGTGTACAGTAACTTGTTTTTGTCCCGTGATGCCTTGCGCTTTAACAAGTGCTTTTGCTGAGCTGTGAGTTACATGATAGTCTGCGCCGATTTATTTTTAGCCTG
This sequence comes from Actinernus sp. WN-2022, assembly GCA_030867875.1. Taxonomy (NCBI): domain Eukaryota; kingdom Metazoa; phylum Cnidaria; class Anthozoa; order Actiniaria; family Actinernidae; genus Actinernus; species Actinernus sp. WN-2022. Next base: position 36,762,775 of record JAOWCC010000577.1, read on the forward strand.
CATGATCAGGAGCCATTACCGGGCTCCTGCCTGCATATATTAGTTGGACTATTTTTACCACTCTATCCGATTGGTTGTTGGTGTCGTGTCCGAATGGACCGGCGGGCGGCGAGAGCAGAGTGCATTTTGTCTCTTGACAAAAACCATTAAGGAGCGAGCGGTTATGCGGGTATCAGCGGCCATCCCGAGGGGGCGGCCCCCGGGAACCCAGGGGCATTTGTCACAGCAGCCATGACAAATACATGCTAAAACCCCTCGGGTGGGGCAGAAAATTGTGACAAAAACCCCCACCCCTGGGGCAACCAGGGCAACATATTATAAGTATTAGAAGCTAAACGTTTTAGAAGTGTCAAAAATCTTAATAGTTTTATACAAATATTATCCTTTATTTCTTTGTTCTGTCTTCCGACAGTCGATGGCTTAATTTGAATGATAATGATATGACCTACCTCAAGGACAAAGAAATCGAAGGAGTGAGTCCTGTGGCGAAAACCGCTGAACGTTGAGACAGCAGACTACGTGCAAACCCCGTGGGTATGTTCCCGGGGTATTTTAACTAAAACGCAAAAGCGCTCTAATGCCCCGCGTGTGGGGCATGTTTTTGCTACAAATCCCCTGCTAAGCCCCTGGGTTTCCCGTGGGTTGCCCGGGGGCCGCCCCCTCGGGATGGCCGCTGATACCCGCATTAGGAATCCCCTAACACAAACTCTGGCTGCGCCCACACCGTACCGAGGCAAAAACGTTATGCTCCGCTGGCCGAAAGAACGGAAGGCTCTGGTTTCAAATACACTATACAGAGGTTAGTAAATAATTTTATAACTTAGTAAACTCACAGTGAATTACAAATTAACTGATAATACGCATACATACTTAAAATTAGAAACAGGGGTGATTGCCTGTTTTCTTTTAGTTTCGGCGGGAAATTGGGGAGATCAGACACGTGACTCATCAACAGCGCATGCGCGTGAAGTTTTGCCGCGGTGTGGGCTACGCCCCTGAACCGGACCGGTCAGTCCAGCCAACTGATCAGAGTGCGTGATTTAAGTGGACACCCTTCGTTCTTTCGGTTGACAGACTGCAGTTATTCTGTCATCGTAGCATAGGCAATGAGTTATGTGTATTTTTTGGCTTTGTTTGGCATTTTACTCAGTAGTGAGGCCCCAGGGTAAATTCCGACTAAGCGACACGTGCGTTGAAACAGCGACATGAAGTACATGAAATAACGACGAATGTCTGAAATTGCGAGAGCGACAGAGAGAAATAAGAAAACAATAGACGAAATTCTGACAGCGACATGCCCACCTTCAGAGACTGCGATACGACTAGTTTTGAAACTCAGACAGGGGACATGCACCCCCCCCCCCCCCCACCCCCTTAAAGGGTATTGCTAGTTAGGGCAATCTTCCGACCATTACAAGTTTGTTGTCCTTTATCGCACTTTTATGATATTTGTAGTAAGCTTCGGTATTAAAGAATATTTGGAATGTATAATAAATCAATTATTGGATTCGGCTTTCCGAGTCGACTAATAACACCGACCTTGGTCTTCCCAGTTTTATGTCATGCATTCTCACCCTCATCCAAAAACTGTTTAATAGCGCTCCGTTTTTAAACCAGTACCGTCCTGTAACTTATGGTTTGTTAACCCATGGATCATGGTTAACCCGAGCCGGTTAAGCTTGCCGGTTGCCACTAGCGATGGAAACAGAAGCGTAAGAAACTTATGTTCTAGTGAAAATGAACACAACGGAAGCATACGCCTCGCGGAAAACTCGCTTGCATGCTATAATTATTTACATTACTAAGTGTCTGAGAATGAGCATTCTGATTGGCTACTTCTGCCCCTGCTTACGTTTATCTAAAAATAATAATTATTATTGTTATAGCAGGCTATGTATTTCACAATAGCTGGTGAGGGCGTGCTTCAACTCCTACTACATTCATATAATTTAATAATACATACTACTCTGAAACTCATATGTTGATTTTTTACGGAGGGAGAAAACCCTCGTGGCAAGGGAGAAAACAACACAACAAACAAACTCAACTCACATGTGGCATCAAGCCTGACTCGAACTCGGGCCGCAGCGGCGAGAGGCGAGCGCTAACACACTGCGCCATCCTGTTTTCACTTAAACGAAAGCAGAAACGTAAGTAGAAGGAAACCTTTCGTTCCTTCTGCTTATATACTTGCGTCGAGCTTACGCTTCTGCTTACATCTTCACTAGAACGTAAGGCTCTTTATGATTCCGCTTCTGCTTCGATTCCGTCGCTAGCGAAAACCAGCCTCTAGCTATAATTACAACTGGTAGAAACTAATACGCAATTTGATTGGCAACCTGCTTACTCTCTATTCTGTGACAGTGAGTAAGGAAAAAGCCGGTTTTCAAAAACAAAAAACAACTGTGACCAACCGAAGCTAGGACGGTTTTCGCAAAGTTATCTTCGCTTTCTATATAGCTTCGAGTTTGGCGTCTGGCGGAGTAGTGGTCAACTCGAAAGCCTAGACTACTTTGGCCACTACGTATATGTATGTTCTCAGTAACTAGTATGTAACAATTTTACTGTACTATAATATGTGCAAATAAAGCTAAATGTCTAATGTTGTAAACATGCTAAAGTTTTCCGATCTGAGTTGTTTTTCACTCGTCGAATAATAAAGCCTTGGCTAGTTAAACTCGGTTCTTTTTAACAATGACAATGACAACAGTAACAATACAACACTGAATAAAAAGTCTTTATTCTATAAACTACAGTGTTTTACAAGGTTTCTAGCACTAACTGAGCCGGACAAACATCGTGTCTGAACACAATAATTTTACGTGTGTGTGTGGATATCGCCTTTCAGCCAATCAGCGATTTCCACGTTACGCGCTTACCCTTGCTTCGAACAACCGAGCCCAGGATATTGTTAAAAAATAAATAAAACATGGAGTGGAGATATGGAATTGATCTTGTCGTGTTCAACTCGTTCGCTGCGCTCACTCGTCAAATATCGAGTTGAACACGAGAAGATAAATCCCATATCTCTGCGCGCCCATGTGTTATTCTCTATTCTCTATATATTTATTTCTCAATACTTTGAAGGAGCTGTGTCATGGTGAGGGGCCAGCACTTCTGTTCCGGGCCGGAACGAAATTATTTCCGGTGATTTTCATATAAACTGACGACCCTAGCACACGTGTGGTATGGAAGAAATCAAAGTAAATGTGCAAAAATGATTAACAAACTGTGCGTAGATCTAGTCTTCAAGGAAAATATTGCATATCTTGTCAATCAGTTAAGCATAAGAGAGGGGGACTGACTGTTTATAGCCAATTACCATACAGCAATGGAACATTTGATACATACGTAACACAGCTCCTGTAAACAAACGTTAAAGTTTACATCAATACTGATCATATGATATGTACAAAATTACAATCTAGCAAAATATATTTAAAAACTATACACATTATGTTAAAATAACCAGTTTCTAAAACACTTCTTAATCCTTTGGTTCGTTATCGAACTCTGTATATATATGGCCAGGGGATGGGCAAACTGTAGACGAGCTTGGAATCTAATATTGCGACCTTATTTTCATGGGTGGGTGACTAAAAAGGCCGAGCCTTAATATTGATCGATTAGCTCGAATCTCTGGAAAAAACGCCTTTGTTTTGAGACACTTCTTTGATTTTCACAAATATCGAGGAGCTGAAAATCAGCTCACAAAGCCCTTTCTATAATGCACCTACAGTTTCCAACCACGAGCGCTGTGATGTCTGATGTAGCACACAAAGAGAAAAGTCGCCTTCAGAACTCGTTGATGCACCGCGTTCTTTACGAATTCCCTAAGAGCAGGACAAAATAACTCCGAATATCGTAAGGCATGGAAATGAGTCTTTGATCCAACTCCATGCATCCATGTACTCTCATGTTGTCTTCCAAGCCTTTGAAGTTTAGAGATGGCATTTTTAAAGGCGCTGCACAGATGATAAATACTCACATGGTTGAGAACCTTGCTGTAAAACTGCCGGATTCTTGAATAATAATCTAAACCGTTACAATATACCTTCATGCAGCTAGTCTCTTTGTGTCCGCGCTTGTGTACCTAGACCATTGTGTAATTTGGACATACTCACACTTGGATTGAGCGAGGAACACATACCGCCTGACATGCTTGTGTTTTACAAGCCATGTAGCCACGTAGCCATCTCTAGCTTTTCACCATACAATTAATTGCAGGTATATAATAATTATGTAGCCAGTAGCTACGACTCCCAAGTTTTAGTGGCCGGGTATTCTAAAGTTGTATCCAGGCTGGTGATGTGACCCCAAAAATATCATGCCCAATATATGGGCATATTTTGAAGAACATCTGCCATCTTGGATTCATCATCGATGAAGAACAGTTAGCGGTTGAAGTGTGATCCCAATGAATTCCAACCGTACATTATTCTACTTGTACCCAGTTGCGAAGTTAGTATTAAAAAGGCAAAAACGCTAAGTTCTGATGAATTTGTAGTTGTTTTCAACGAATTTTGAACGCGCAATGCGAAAGACGACATCACCAGTTTATTTTTCAAATCAACTATTCTATGCAACTATTCACTTCATTTTTTTATTCGCAGTCTTCAAAGTAAGTAAGTAAGTAAGTAAGTAAGTAATCTTTATTTATACACGGTACGCTCATCAGGGTTTTGTAAAAAGTTTACAATATAAAATTACATTTAAAATTAGCTCAAATAAAAACCTGCTTTCCATGAGTGCCGTGTGCTAATTTAAAATTAAGTTAAGCTAAGATAAGAAAAGAAGCTGCTGCAACCAGAGCGAAATCTACTTAGAGTTCTGGCTTGCCGCAACTCAATCGGAAGGCTATTCCATAGGACCGCACCACTATAGCCAAAGCTATTTTTGAGAAAGTTGGTGCGGGGCAGAGGAATAGCAAGTTTGCTCTCAGTGTCTCTTAGAGAATAATTCGTAACGCTGCTGCGGTCAACAAATTTCGAACGAAGATAGTCAGGGGCGAGTCCATTAAGCGATTTATAGACCATAACAGCTTTATGAATTTGGCGTTGAGTTTCAAGTTTTTTCCAGCCAAGTATTTCAAAGAGATAATCAGCATTAGCATCATAGCTGGAAAAGGTTAAAACCCGAGCCGCACGGTTTTGTAATTTTTGGAGTTTGTTAGCAAGGGTTTTATTGCAACTTCCCCACACAACACTACAGTAATCAAAATGTGGTTGCACCAGTGAATTGAAAATAGACTGCAGTGTCTTGCGGGGGACAAATGGTGCAATGCGCTTGAGGGCACCGATGCCAGAGGCAATTTTCTTACACAACTTGTCAATGTGTATGTTCCAGGACAGATTCTCATCGATATGAACACCGAGAGATTTTGTATTCGATACCTGTTTTATGGGAGCCCCATCAATTGTTAGTGACGGAGGGTTATTAAAGGTACTTAATTTTTGTCTTGATCCAATTAACATGAATTCTGTCTTCGATTTATTGAGAGTGAGCTTATTCGCAATAAGCCATTCATTAACGTTAACAAGGTCCTGATTCAGATTACGATCTATGGCATCAATATTATTACTTGCGAAAGTTAAGTGAGTGTCGTCAGCATACATTCGACTGTCAACAGTCCTTAATGAGAAAGACACGAACATGAATGTATTGCCTTTTTAATACTTGTTCTCAGAACAACTGTTAGTGTTTTTGCAAGCCATTTTTTTCTTTTCCTCTCAATTTTGTTGTTGTAGCACCTTAAAACTCCGAACTTACGATCAATTATATATATTAGTTTTTCTTCAGTGTTGCTACGATTTCACGCTTCACCACTCGTATGATCGAGCAAGCACTCACCAGTCTCATCTGCGAGTCGTCAAACTACGACAGTCCCTACCACTAGTGATGCACTTCTGACACAGCCTTCTGTGGTCCTCGTTTGTGAAAGTGAAATCTGGTACCGCTCCACTTCTCCCTCGTCTTGAAGTTGAGGCGGATAAAGGCCTTAGTTTGAAAGGATAACATTCAGAAACAACGCCCTTACGATCACATTTAAAACAGCGTTGATACATTCCCTTCCAGCTTGAGCGACTCATCCACGTCTTGTTGCACTCTTTGCAGTAGAAGTTCGCAAGGCACGGCTCTTTTCCGTTGTACTCACTGAAGGTAACCAGCAGGGCTCCCTCGCTGGACTTGATATAATCTTCCCTTCCAATCTTCTGCAGATATTCTATAACTTTTGGCCGGATCTTTCGGAGCTCATTATGCGAGTGATGCCCAGCTCCATCTATGATCTCCAGCCAAGGGCGACCACACCGTCTCGCTTCTTCGTGGTTAAAGCCTGTCCAACGTTGCTTCAGCTTACGAATAGCTTCATCTCTCTTGTTTCGTTCTTCTTCGATTATGACCTCAACCTCTTCTCGAGTTTTATTGCCGGCCTTCCTGAGTAGCTGCTTTTGGTAGTCCAGCATCTTTCGCGGATCACCCACCAGTTGTCCATGGAGATCAATCTCACTCTCAGAGCGACCTTCGTTATAGAACTTGAATAAAGCCTCAGACGCTTGTCTGTGGCTCTCATTCATTAGCTCTCCATACTTCTCTTTGATAGCTTTGCACTTTTGTGACTCTGCATGTTCTTCACGACGATAGGCTTCAGTCGCATTTTCTTTCCAAACTTCACGTTCTCTGTCAAACGCTATGGCCTGTTTTCGGTAATAGTGGCCCTCGACAAACAAGGAAACGAGTTGGAAGACCATAAGGGCTGCTTCGAATGTAAAATTGCTTAAATTAAAACACACTAACACTTCATTTTCGTGATCGTAGTTCTCATCCAAGGTAATATTCCTCCCAAATAACTCGCAACCTATGTCTTTTAAAGAGCGGTTGATGTTTTTGACGTTTGCATAGTCAGGGCCAATAAGGATACTGTGAGGAACACAGCTGCAGTAAATCGTATGAGAATCTTTAAAAAACTGAAGATACTCTTTTTCGTAGTACAAATGCAATTGTTGACCCAGAAGTCGACCGTCAAAGTCATCCTGGAGAATACGCAATGTAGAGACAAGAGAAGGGATGATATTCAGCTCGTTACTGTATAGAGCTTGACGGAAGCGAGGACAAGACAGATCAAATGAGGCTGTACCAACTTTATCACAGCGTACAGTAACAACATAGCAACCTCTCTTGGTAAGATAGACAGACGAAACATGCGTGAAAAATGAGCTGTTGCCGACATTGATTTGTAAATCGCTTTCAACCGATTTATTTCCAAATTCGTCTTTGGCCTCAACAGCGATTTGGACAGTACTACCACGATACACGCTGTCGCCTTTACCAGCACCCGGTAGTCGCGTCATGTTGATCAAAATGAGTTGTGTGGGCTCTGAAGGCCTGACTTGGAATTGCGCGTTCCTTACTCCGTTAAATCGGATGGAAACGTCTTCAGCAAACTCTGGCTTTGTGAAGAACATCCCGGATGAAGTCACATAAGCAAAGAGAGCTATCGTTACTTCCCATGCGTCGCGTGAAATTTCTTTGGATGTTATGACGGCGTCTTGTACGATTTGCGACTGGACAGAGTCACTCTTTACCAAGTTGAACGAAGGTATCGGAATATTCATTAGCGGCGGTTCCTGACGACGTCTCAGTCCGCAACAATTACGGCGTGATATCGAGATCGTACAAATCTGTGTTTCTTGGCCTGCCACTATACTCACTATGTGAAATGGTTCTTGGTTTATAGTGACGTTGAACACTGGTGCAGTTAGCCATTTTCGAATAGCAGCAACAAGACGTGACATTGTGTTTCCTTTTCTTAGGTTGGTTGCTCGATAAAATCAGACGTCCTCCAGGACGCCGTGGCTAAATGTTTCGTCTATGCCAGTAAGGTTACATGAAAGTAAGATCCCAATTCTTGATGTGTGCCAAGCGTATATAACTCGTGATCCGACCAGAAATTCTCCAAACTTGCCAAACACTGAGTAAACGAAGTACAGTCTTCACTGGAGAATACCCTAGTCCCTAAGATGAAAAAAGAAAGCTGAAGTAAACTTGCCTTACTTGACTGGTTTTGCGTCCTTCTATAGTCTCAGTAATTCCCTGATGGTGTTAGTTAGCTTTGAGTGATTTATGGGGCAATTTTCTGCCGGTGCACTATACTAAAGAAAGCAAGTGCTAAATAGAAGACTCGAATATCACTCTAAGCAGGTGCCTGTGATCAGTCAACACATCTTCTGAATTTTAGCCGTTAAAAACCACGCATGCGTAGCTCGTGCTGTAAATTGAGCTTCTGAAATGTTTCAGAAACAGCTTTGCTTCTCGGAACAAATCAGCCCAAGCTCTCTGTCTGCACTATGTATCTGACTAGTTTCCCGTATCATCGTTTCCTAGAAAAAAATGAAAACAATTGCAATAAAATTATATAGAACTTTGAAGAACTTGAGTAGTATAACCCGGCGGCGCAGACTCAACATTTGGAAAAAAAAGGGGGGGGGGGAGGGGGGGGGTAGGCAAACCAAGTACAAAGACGCAGCTTGCATACAAGCTTCACCTACCAATAGGAAGGACGTCACGAGGCCAAGGACTGAGGTACATAAGGAGGAGGCTCGACAACCATCACCAAGGATGAAAGTGCGTCGTCGCGGTTACCAGAAGTATTGCATACCTAGAGTGAGACTGGGAAGTTTGGTGAACGAGCGCCATAAGAATTTGAAACGCGTGTACGCAAAGCAATGGGGCACATTTGTGACGGACCGTGAAGATTTTCATATCCGCCAGTTGGTGCGTTATATGTTAGAGGCTTACAAATACGCGGTCACGACGAAGTGAAAGCATTCTACGTGTCGAATAAAGACAACGAGCAGTTCGGTCCGTATTGGGGCACGATTTACAATTTGTTGGAAGACCCTATCCTCAACAGTAGTTATCAGGACGGCAAGTATTGGACGCAGGTGCATTACGAAGCGGTTTTCGAGCGTGCGCTGTTAAAGTCATGAAAAATTAGGCATGGATGCGGGAATGCCGTCAATATGGGAGCGTCAAGCTGCCTTGTTGGCGGAGACGGGAGGCGCCCGACCACGTGAAACGCCGATTGTGATGTTGCCGACGGAAGACCCTACCTCTAATGTGGCCATGGAATTGGAGGGAATGTTACCCGCCAGAGACCCGTTACCCCCCAGTTACGCTAGCTGCGTGGTATCGATGGATTTGGGAGGACGTCCACGATCCAGTCTCGTCCGTGGTCGAGTAGGAAGGAGAAGAACAGAAGAACAAGAGAGAGAGAGAGAGTGTGCGAGAGAGAGAGATGTGGTGAGAAAATCGTATACCTACGTGCCGTACAAATCGCCTGCCTACGTGCCACGCATTTACGCTGCAGAGGGGTTGGCCCGAGATCTTCCCAACTGCTGTAATGTGCTGTGACTCCCAAACGAGTTTAAAGTTTATAGATTTTTCTTTTTGTATTGTAGGGATGGTGACGTGGGTACGATGTCTGGGAGGTGCACTCATAGTGCTAGCGGTGGTCGGCATGGGCGCATTTGTGTTTTGGTTGTGTCTTCGCACCATTGTGTGTGGCGAGAGAGAAACTTGTAAATAGTAAGAAGAAGAAGAAGAAGACTAAGAAGCTAATAGAAATATTATTTCTTTAATAGAAACGGAAGGCATGCGAGTGGATTAGCGGTGCGTTTGCGGAATTTATACTCCTATGCCTAATAACAACCGTTATATACATATTGGTGAAATACCACCAGTGCTTATCCCACGGCGCAAATGCACGGCGTTGTTATCGTGGGAAGCTCATTAGGGAAGATTTTGGGGATTATCCAGCGACGGACGAATCTTGGTCTTCTTACAAAAGGAGGATTAATACCCATACTCCTAATAACAACGCACACAGGACAATGACTTATAAACCCTTTGCTTTGTAGGATCGCCTAGGGTGCAACATGCTGTGTTATGGGTTGCTGGCAGTAGGAATATATGCATGCGTTGCCGTGCTATGGCTCGCTTTGACAGGATGGCTATGAATTGTGTTTTGCTGAGATGCCAAGGTAAAACAGTGTTTAATATTCTGGGCATACATAGCGGCTTGTGTTTGGTACGCCCTTATGGGGAGACTGGCGTAGATCCGTTATGCAGACTATAAGTATAGTAACACCCATAGTGAGCGTGACAAGTGAGCAAGAATGTGGTAGAGTCGCGTGCCAAAGATGGATTCCAAATACGTGTACCCTCTAGATCTAGTGCGTTGTGAAACACAAACACGTGCACCGTTATACGGTGGTGATACCGGCGGAGGAACGCGAAGTGTGTGAAATAGTGCACCGACTGCAAGTTCAGTTCCGTTGCGTGGCCGAGAAAATCTTGGTGTTGCATTGGCTACGTCAGTACAAAGACAATCCGTGGTTGCGACGCGGGTATTACTGGCAAACGGTGTACACGACGCTGAGTCCACCCGGAGAGCTGATGTGGGGATTTCAACACAAAGGGTTTTGGCGGTCGCAAGGACGCTGGCAACACACGCTTCCATCAAAATCCCCCATTACCAAAGGTCGTATTCGACGCAGGCCCTTCCTATCTAAAAAAAATGCACATCACGCAGTGGTCGTCGCACCGCAGCGCTTTTAACACCGTCGAGCGCCGGATGTCCATCGTTTCCGGTTTGCCTACCATCCCTTCCCTCCTTTTTCCCCAAATCTTGAGCCAGCGGTCACTCCTGCTCTGCTGTTTTCATGCTCATCATGTGTTATGGACCCCTCCCCTACCCCTTTAAAAAAAAGCTGAGCCTGCAGTCACCGCTCATGGGAGCGACCGCAAGTGATCCATTGTGCTCTGCCGCCGGTTTATGGCAATCCCTTTATGTAGGACGACACGAATTTTTACCAAAAATACAATAGAATACAACACAATACAATTCAATACAACAATAGAACGCAACACAATACAATACAATACAATAGAATACAATTTGGTAGCAATTCGTGTCGTCCTACATGAAGGGATGGCCCGGTTTATACTACTATAAACTTGTCTTGTTTTATCATGTGTAACATATGTCAATCTTAGTGCACTGGGATCTGTTTCAGTATATTTTCTAGCGAGTTCTTTTTCTTGTTTACTCCGTACTCTGTCTCATTGTATTTTAAAGGCAGGAATCCGTGATTCTAAAATATATAGTACGGAGTAATTAAACAAGAAAAAAGAGCTAGCTAGAAAATGTACTAAAACCGGTCCCAGAGTACTAAGATTGATAGATACATGATAACTCAAGGCAAGTTAAAACAACTGTTGCAATCTCATTGTCTTGCCCGTAGATTACGCTCTTCGTCCAATTACTCATTACTTAAACCAGTTAATAGACTTAAAACGTACGGCGACAGGGCTTTTTCAGTGGCTGCGCCGGGACTATGGAACTCTCTTCCATTAGATATTAAATGCAGTGAGTCAGTTAAAATTTTTAAGAATAGACTTAAGACCTGGCTTTTTAAACATGCCTTTAATTTATAGATTATCCTTGTTATATCCTTGTAAATAAATTCTTAGTATTTTTTTTTTGTATATTAGTATATATAATATAGTTTTTAATTTTTAGCATAGTTTGTATTATTAGATTCATTTATATATCTGTGTATGGATGTAAAGCGTTATTGGTCTTTACGGAAATAACGCTATAGAAATAAATTGTTGTTATTATAATTATTATATTAAGTTATTTAAAGTTCCGTGCTTTACCGGATTTATAAACTCGAGCTGAAAAAACAAAAGAAACGAATGTTTGAGTGATGTTTCTAAATCTGATATAGATACGGTACTCATTTACAGAACCTTTTGCTTCGATTTTCTCGGCCGAAATAACTGAATTACGACTCTATACATCAACGCTTTTGAAGCAGTTCAAAAAACTCGCAGCACATGTTTTATCAGATCTAAAAACACTCGGGCTACGTCCTCGTGTTTGTAAATCTGATAAAACACTGCTGCTCATTTTTAAAACAGTACATATTTTATTGTTTCCATTTTTTATCTATATAGAAAACTGTAGTCAGATAGAGTGTGCAGATACAGGTAGAGCTTGGGCTGCCTGTGCTCGGAAGCAAATGTTTCACGCCGGCGCAAACGAGGAAACATTTTGAACTATTTCGCAAACGAGTTCTTGTGCTTCATCAGGGGTTCCAAACACCGAGAAAGCAATGGATCCCGAGGGGATTTTTATTTCCTTCTTTTCCTTTACTTCTCGCCATTCAAGTGTCTTGATCAGTGTTTGAACTAATCGGACCAACCTTGATCTGCCGTTTCATTGGACTTCAAGATTCATCTGTCATTTAATTGGACATCAAGATACCTCCTCAGATCTTCATGTTGAGTTTCACCGGGTATCAAGGTATATGCGCCTGACCAAAATGGGATGACCAGTTTGGCTGTTGAACTCATTAATTATTCATGAGTTTGAGGAAAAAAAATCCACAACAACGATTCCTCGTTTGCGCATGCGCAGGGCTTTATGATCAGTTAAGAAATGACACATTCGAATTTTAAGACTGAACGCGAGCTAAGTAGTGGCATGCTGTTCAATACTCCAGTTTCGTATACGAATACGAAACTGGAGTATTCAGAGTTTAAATTCGTCATTTTTAGTTGTCAATTTCATGCATGGTAATTTTTTTACGTTCATCCTGTGAAAAATCTATTGAAAGCATTTCGACTGTATGGCAGACCCCTGAAGGGCGCTAGGATCATGCACAGCGATTCCCGCGATACAACACGGACGCGATTTCTGTAAATTACTGAATTATTTGTAATGTAATTGCGTCCGTCCCGCAAACTAGGCCTATGTCACAGCGTTTTCACAAGTTAGGTTATTTTTAGAACGGTTTTCCGCTATTCTTGGGTTGCAATCATTCCTACTAAGGGAATAAGCACACAAAAGCGTAGCAGCCATGTTGGTTGGTATAACGAAAGTAGCCAATGAGACATATTTTGTTCCGCCACTTACGATTGGTGGGGAAAATCATCTAAAATTAACCCAACTTGTGAAAACGCCGTGACATCTGTAAGCCTGTGTGAAAAAGGAGATAGGGACGCTCCTGAAATATGTCAGGCCAAACCGCTGACCACGTCTGGATTAGTTTATACTCGTTTATACTATATTGGCACTATTAAATAAAACCGAAACCCTTACTTCTTAAAAAATAAGAACAATTAAGAAAGTATTGCAATTTTTATGAAAATGACAAAAATAGAGTTTGTCGGGAACAACATGGTGGTTGTAGTAATTCGGCGAAGCCTGTTTGTTCGGCCATTTGACTGAATATTCTTTTGAAAATGGGATACTTTCAAGTTCAGGAGATCTTTCACATGTCTGAGACTCGACACGACTCAGATGTCATATGATGACTGTCCCGTGACTGGACTCTGTCTTCAATAACAAGTAAAATAAACATTAATATTTGAAATTCTAGATTAGGAATGTGTACAAGTTTATTTCGTTGATTATCAGTATCACTTTTCTTATTTCGTTTCGTATATAATAAGCCTATAACACAACTGAAGGAAGTGGGGCAACTGGAAATCCGAATTTATAGCAATGCATGCTTGTAGTAATTACTCGGGCTGCCTGTGGTAGCACCGAGTCTTGTTGTTCCGTGCAGCAAAATGTGACTTTTGACCCATGTATTAAATTTCAAGTTCACCACCAATCAGATTGCACTGTGCTGGTCACGTAACACTCTCCAGGTTAATTTATTTACATAATTTAATACAGTAAATCAAGATGGTCGACCCGCGAGGAAATTTCTCTCACATTTGGACTCACATTTGGTCTCCCATCTCTCAAATGTAAGCAGTTTAATGTTTTATTTAACTTCACCGTGCGAAAGCCTTCCAACAGGCTCAGGATATTTCAACTGGCGCTCTTGTCGGAGCCGAAGGATCGCGTTTTTTACCCAGATGGCCAGTGAATTTATATACGAGACGACGACCGAAGGGACTGCATGATCAAAGCTAATATTTCTCGTTTAAGCTTCTCTTCCGCCACGGCTTTGTTATTTGAATCTCTGTGGATTGGTATACTCAAATATACTGCACAATACCATACAACTGAATAAGAACTCTTTTAAACAAAGCCAAACTCAACTTCAACTCAAGAGCAAAGCTGAGAGGGAAAGTGAAACCGAACAGTGTCTTGTCAGGTCACGAAGGTACGGTGAGGAGGCCCTCCCAGGGGGGGTATATGCTCCCTTGATCCCTATTTTTTTTTACAGTTTCTCCCTTGATCCCTATAAATATATCTGAAATCTCCCCAAAAAGCTTTTACCCCATGCTCCCATGATCCCGAAAAATATTGTTCAGCTCCCTTGATCCCCAAAAATATTTTGCATTGCTCCCCATATTTAAAGATTACCTCTATTGACTATTCATAGTAGAAAAAGTCCTCTTCGAATCGCCTCTTTCTCCCTCTGCCCCCTCTTGTCCTCCTAGGCTCGTGGGACTCACGCTGTAGTTCATCAGTGACTTCAGTTTCAGCGGACAACTCAGCTGCCTCCATAACAGTGACAAGTTCGTTCGTATTTGAAGCTGGTCAAGAAGGAGGATGACGGATCGCCCTCCTCAAGTTCTAGCATGTCATTCCTTGACTTGTAGTTAGATATAACGCACATAATATTGTTCACCTCAACATATTTCTCTGTATCTTCTGTGAATGATACGGGATTGAATGGATCTTGAATATACACCTTAGCTCTCACATTCTTCGCGCCAACATTTACATCCTCTTGAAGTGAGGCTATAACAAACAAGGTACTTGATTGACTTCGTACACAGACAATCTGACCGAGTTCGTATGTCTCTGGTCTGTCCCTTTTTGGCGTTGGCACAGCTGTCGCTTGACTTAGGACTGAGAAATCCAATGGCTCGATAGTGGGAGAGTCAACTGCATAGAGATTAATGGGCAGGGTGCCAGGATTATCCTTGGTGGTCATGTTTCGTACTGTTTTCTGTGGCACACTCTGACCATACAACGCCCTCCAGTTTCTCATCTGATTGACCTGCTGCGCAGAGAGCTTTCGTGACTTTGGTGGGCTTAGTTTGGGAAGGTCCTTGTAATCCGTTGATGTGAAGGTGTGCGGATAGTAGGACTTTGGAGAGGTGAAGTAGTTGAATGGTGTATAGCACTGCCTCTTCAACCTCTCTTTGATAACCCTACTAAATCGATAATCAAACTCGAGCTGCAAGGGCATATCTGTGGCGCCACTTCTCATTTCTGAGAAAGTATTTTCAACGACAAGCGTCAGGACACTTTTGAGCATGCCTGAGCACTGACATTACTACTGACAGGATGTTTTTGTTTCAAGAGTAGTACTTCATGAACATTGGATATTTCTACCTCAAAGACCTTCACTGAAAAACAAAACAGGTCAACAAAGCTGTCAAGATGCACACTTGACAAGTAAATAGAGAAACTAGTCTAGACAGGTGACATTCGGACAAATAAATAAAGATAATTACAAAAGAAGAACTAGATGCACTGTCGACTCACGCAGTCCTTTGTCAATGCTAAAGAGCTGTCAGAGCTCAAAATAGCTTAATTTCACATGAGTTCAGGTCAGCTTCAAATAACATATTTATTTCTGAAGATATCTAGTCTATAATATAGCCACAAATCCCCATTCGTCCCATATATATATATTGCGATCATAAGTTTAAATTTACTTCTAGATATGCGTCAAAATGCTGAATAATAAGTTAATGTCTAATTTCTAATGTAAACGTGGCACACCATTATGACTATGACACTATGAATGGTTATCAATAATGCACCTACCTATAAGTTCTCGCTGTAAACCAACAACCTTCGAAAGACAATTCTCCCACTGCTCTTGGCAGTCAATTGAGAAGATCCTGCCCTTTGGGAACTCAGGTAACTTAGGAGTAAAATCTTTCACAGATAATTGAACTTTGAACTTCCCAATGCCAAGAGCGGTGGTTTTATCTTTGATCCCGTAACCTTTCTCCACAGGTACCCCAGGCTCATTATGCGTAAAACGGTTATTTCCCGGAAATTTGAAATTACAGTAAATGTATGGAGTTTTAGCTCGCATGCCCGTTTGCTCTAAAATAAAATTCAGTAAATCGTCAAAATAGTCTTACCTGTCTCTTGTGTGTTCCTTTCAGTTTCTGTGAAGTTTCAAGCCATTCCGTTCAATTTCAGCCGCCGATCAGCCCATAAAAATAAAAGTTTGCTACCTTCCCAATAATTATACTAAGGGAAGGAAAATTCCTGTAACTCACTCAATATTGAACGGAATAGCTTGAAACTTCACAGAAACTGAAAGGAACACACAAGAGACAGGTAAGACTATTTTGACGATTTACTGAATTTTATTTTAGAGCAAACGGGCATGCGAGCTAAAACTCCATACATTTACTGTAATTTCAAATTTCCGGGAAATAACCGTTTTACGCATAATGAGCCTGGGATACCTGTGCTTTCTCAAGACGCTTTAATACCGTTGAAAGGTGCTTGTCTTTGGACAAGGTGAGCCCTAGCTCGAGACTCCATCTTTCTGTGGGCTTTTCCTGTCCATTGTGGTATATAGCCGCTGTAACTGGTACTATTGTAGTTGATTCTCTGACAAGTTCCTGATCAACAATTCCATCTTCGTCATTCTCGGCAGCCATCTTGAGAATGCCATGTGCGAAACAATTCCCAGGATGCATTGCACGGCTCAAACTACATCGAGACACTGGGGTGAAAAGGGACCTGGTCGATTCCCCTCCATTAAAATGACCCTTAAAGGTCCATAAAATGGTAAAATACTTATGACATTTATTTGTCCCGTAAAACGAAGGAAAACTGAGTTGAAAAATCTGAGTTCCCTCGTCTCCCTTGTTCCCCAAAATCAATAGCCAGCTCCCTTGATCCTTGAAAATAATTCTACAATCTCCCTATATCCCTAAAAATAAATACCCGTTCTCCCTTGATCCCTAAAACCCCTGGGAGGGCCTCGGTGAGGTTGAAATCATTGCGTGTTTATATCTGCATTTATTTGGCGATTTTTTTGCGATAGTCAGTGTACTTTTTCAGCTTTTTTACCAAGTCTATTGATATCCAGTGTTATGCTTCTGATCATGATTATATACGCCAATCTCTGGAAGAATGCAGACATGCCAGTAGAAGATAATTACAAATTTTATTAAGTCGAAGAACCAGACATGTACGCGTACATAATCACATGTACACAGAGACGTGCTGCAAACACTCATTGTCATAAAACGAGTCGCAAGCACATCTTAATTACTTAAACGAATTTTAGGAAAAAGCAGAAAAGTGAGGCGAGTTAGAAAACAAAGCCGTAAGGACGGAGAAGAGAGAAATCAGAGATATTAAAAAAAAATGGATAAATAATTTGTTTGTAAAATCACGTCGAAAAGTCTGTAGGGTAACTAAAAGCCAAAGCGAACCAGAGGAAAATGTAACTTTCATACTACAGTATCTCCAATCATTTCACATACCCGAGCAGTTCTCTCCAAAAATCTGAATCATAAAAAGTATCACTGCAAAATCATGCTCTCTAATGACATTGAACAGGTCTTTTTGATTCAATAATAAGTGCTGATATGTTTAGCGGGTTAACAGCCAGATTCTCTTGCTTGGGATTAAAACCGTTAGATGTTGGTGGTGGTGGAGAGATTACAACAACAATAACAATTTATTATACCCTTACAAAGTTTACAAGTGTGACAAATTAATGGTAAGAAAAAATACATATTTACTGAGGGTACTGGCTTCCTGAAATAACTGAGAAGTTAAAAATGCCAGGAGCCCGTTTACATGGAATTGAAATTAAATTAGTAGGTCGCAGCACAGGCTTACCATCCTCAAAATTAGTTTTGGGCTTCCTGTGGCCGAATTCGACAGTTGTCAAACGGATTTCCCCCCAGATTTTGCCTTGTTTACCTCAAATTTGCAGGATGAATATAGCGTTAATTCTAAAGTTAAAATCTTTAAACTTGTAACAAAATAAACTTTACTTGTTATATTTACCAGTTATGTGTGTCTTCTTGTCATCCGATGCATTTTAAAGATGCTACAGGTTACGGTCGAGTACGTCCTTCATGTAGATGAATAGTGGTGTTAATGTACTTGTACAAGCAAGCACCACCAAATTCTTACTTATTTTCTAACTTATTTAGTATTAGTGAAATTGTTAAAAAGTATATTTTTTATGAATAATAGAAGGATTATTATGATGAGTGAAGGTGTTAACTTATGAATAGTGGTGTTAGGGTTAGGTGTTAGTGTGCTTGTGTAAGCAAGCACCACCAATTCATACTTAATTATTCTAAAAATGTTGAGTGATAATTTGAAGAGTGGGTTATTATGAAATATATAATTAGTGGTATGAAAAAGTATTAACGTGATTATGCCATGGATATGATTTGATAAATTATGATATGTGAATAAAATAAGTAGGGGAAAAATATATTATGGAAATAAATATTTTCTTTGAATATTGAGTATAAAAATATGTCTTAAAGTGCCCATCACCCTTTTGTAATTTTGATAGCTTATGAACCTCCGAAAAGTTTTGAGTACTTATGTGAAGAAAGTTTTGGTTTAAAGTGAATACTTTATGTTCTACGCTTGTTTGAAATCGTGTAAATGTGACCTTTCCTGACCCATGACCGCGCAAGTGAAAGCCTGGGTCGAAACCTGGGTAGACGTCATCTTGACGTCATATAATTAATTCGGCTTTGCAATCATTAGAAGAAATACTTAACATGTTGACTAAAATGACTTTATTTTTTACTAACAACCCAAAACCTGTTTATATTTTCTATGCATCGATGTTGTTGTGATAAAAAGGCGCCATGGAGAATAATGCATTAATGAGATGACGTCTACCCAGGTTTCGACCCAGGCTTTTACTTACGCGGTCATGGGTCAGGAAAGGTCACATTTACACGATTTCAAACAAGCGTAGAACATAAAGTATTCACTTTAAACCAAAACTTTCTTAACAGATCGCTAGAAGTACTCAAAACCTTTCGGAGGTTCACGAAGCTATCAAAATTGCAAAAGGGTGATAGCCACTTTAAACTAGTATATAACTGTAATCATTATTGGTTAAATGATGTTCATTTTACCCCCCCCCCCCCCCCCCCCCCTTCCCTTTGCATTTTATTTTATTTATCTAAAATATTTAGAGTAAAATAATTTAGAGTAAAAATATGTGAAAAATACTTTTACATTAAGGCTGCATTAGAATTAATTGTCAAGCGTGTATTTCTGATTAACAGACTCCTTCTTCAGGAGTTAGGAAGTCTGTTAGGACCTAAATCCCAGAGGTGCTCTGAGACGGTCGCGTGTTTCTGCCTCGGGCCCAGGCCTAACCCAACACGCAAATACACACGGCTAATTCTATGCGTCAGCCATTTTGTTTATAAAATGTTAGGTCGCCGAATTTTATTGAATGAACCGGTAGGATTATTGAGCTTGGTTATATTAAGTGGAGAAAGGAGATTAAGTTGGCAATGGAGTTAAAGTTAAGTATGCTAAAATAAGTTTTTACTTACTTTTTCATGTATTTCGCTCGAAGTCTGGTTATGTTTAACCCTTCCTCTAATGACTACTTGAGTCTTGGGCCTTACTAGTTACTTGTGTAATAAGGGTCTAAAAGTTTTATATATAGTTAGTTATTTGTCTCAATAAGAGATAACAATGAGAGCAATTAGTTAAGAGTCATAAAATGTGAATTTAGCTTACCGTAAACCAACCTCGTTCCCAGGGGTCTTTACGCGCCTAATCAAAGATGGCGTCGAAAGTACCCCTGGTACAGGCTGGTCATGTGACCCAAAAATATGCCCAATATGTGGGCATATTTTGATGAGCATCCGCCATCTTGGATTCATCATCGCTGAAAAACGGTTAGCGGTTAAAGTGTGATCCCAATGAATTCCAACCGTACATTATTCTACTTGTACGTACTATACCCAGTTGCGAAGTGAGTATAATAAAAGGCAAAAACGCTAAGTTCTGATGAATTTGTAGTTGTTTTCAACGAATTTTGAACGCGCAATGCGAAAGACGACATCACCAGTTTATTTTTCAAAGCAAAAATGCACGCGCTATTTGAAATTCTCCAATCAGCGCGCGCTTAACGTCTAGCCAATCGGTGGCCGAATCCAACCAGCCTGTACCAGGGGTACTTTCGACGCCATTTTTGATTAGGCGCGTAAAGACCCCTGGGAACGAGGTTGACCGTAAACATGAGTTGTTGATCGAAACAAAATGGCTGGTTAAGTGATTTAGGATGACGATTAACGCGAGGATAATACGTTATTTTTGTCACGAAAGAGCTGATGTCATAGGAAATGGTTGTTTCAAAAAGAGCGGGTAAGATGATTTGAATTAAGTAGAGCGAGCATGAAGATTTAAAAATTGTACAGGTTGATAGGTTAATTAAAAATTGTTTACAAGGAGATATTAGCCTATTGTTTTTCATTATTAAATGATTCTGTGCCAAGTGCTTGTGTACTAGCTTAAAGCTAGCTTGGGTTTAAAACTGACAAAAGGTACTAAGTGATGGTTATGACTGTGGATGGTATGTGTGGAATATATTAATACATTGTGGATAAGATGTTGTGAATGTTAACTTGATGTGAGTGTTATGTGGAAGTGACATGTAAGTGATGTTGCGGTTATGTGGATGTTAAGATAAGGATGTTGTGTTTATATTAGTGGGTGATAAAAATAAGTATTTGAATATGGCATGGTGTGGACTCTAGAGTTACCAGGTTCCTTCCTGTAGGGATTGGTTGCAGGCTGTGCCAAACCCCCCTCGTAGGTGGGTAACCGAGCCAACCGTACCGTTCCAGGTTAGGTGGTACCGAACCCCATCATCAGTGATGATAATAATTGTGGTGTTAATGTACTTGTACAAGCAAGCACCACCAAATTCTTACTTATTTTCTAACTTATTTAGTATTAGTGAAATTGTTAAAAAGTATATTTTTTATGAATAATAGAAGGATTATTATGATGAGTGAAGGTGTTAACTTATGAATAGTGGTGTTAGGGTTAGGTGTTAGTGTGCTTGTGTAAGCACACTAACACTAAGTCAGAATTTTAGCTTTCGGAAGGGGTCCTGCAGACATCGCTGTCCCTTTCAAAATGTAACGGTCGCCGCCGAGTAGAATTCCCTTCTCCTCCCCTCCCCACTCGCTAATATTTTTGTAGCCAAATGCAAACTCACCAGGGTCAACACAGTAGAATTTTTCACTAAATCTTGTTTACGTTTCCCGGCGTTTTGAACTAGCTACGGACAAGATTTTAGCGGCAAAATAGTTTTCCAGTTAATCGTGACAGCAGATGTATACGAAACAGAATCAGTCAAATATTTGCTTTCCAGTATAGTCAGCCAAATTCTCAACCCTACGATATTCTCGAGCTCTCTGACGGTCGTTCTTTAGTTTTTACTCAGAGTTCTTCAGTTTCTCAGAAGAAGAGGAATATGAACAGCCATGACAAACTGAGGTAATACGTTAGTCCATTAATTGCTCCTGTTATACTTTAAATGTACTTATGTTCGTATCAACCTTTCGTATCAATGTAGTTTTGGTTTCGCTTTCTTCATGTAGGTTCAAACGGATCTGAAAAACAAACTCCATCATGATATCTAGACTGTAAATTATGAATTTGAGTGAACATGAAAAGGAGAATTTACTCTTCTCTCTGCAAAGGCATCTTTTTGGCTATTCGGCTACTTTTTGCCACTAAAATCTCGTCCGTAGCTAGCCAAAACGCCGGGAAACGTAAACAAGATTTAGTGAAAAATTATACTGTGTTGATCCTGGTGAGTTTGCATTTGGCTGCAAAAATATTAGCGAGTGGGGAGGGGAGGAGAAGGGAATTCTACTCGGCGGCGACCGTTACATTTTGAAAGGGACAGCGATGTCTGCAGGACCCCTTCCGAAAGCTAAAATTCTGACTTCGAGAGTGTTTTTTATGCACTTCTCTCGCATCAATTGACCTCAAACTTGGCCAGGATATCCATGAATAATCGTTCTTTCATATTTCCAAAGTAGACGAGCAAGCGATTAGATTTAAGGGGCATTTTGGCGGGTAATCGAGTGGTGGTTCGCGGTTTGGCGGCGTCTAGTTGCATGCCTTGTCAATATTCATCTACATGAAGGACGTACTCGACCGTAACCTGTAGCATCTTTAAAATGCATCGGATGACAAGAAGACACACATAACTGGTAAATATAACAAGTAAAGTTTATTTTGTTACAAGTTTAAAGATTTTAACTTTAGAATTAACGCTATATTCATCCTGCAAATTTGAGGTAAACAAGGCAAAATCTGGGGGAAAATCCGTTTGACAACTGTCGAATTCGGCCACAGGAAGCCCAAAACTAATTTTGAGGATGGTAAGCCTGTGGTCGCAGGACATGAACAGATACATATACAAACTATTCCATTTGGTCAAGTTATTTACAATATATACGGTGGCATATTTATAGTAATACTTAACAATTAATACAGTGTTAATAAATAAATAAATATGAAGAGAAAGAGTACAAACTCTTTTTACTTTACAAAAATGCATAAAAGCTAATATTTGCTGAGAAATACATCCTATCTCATCCAGAATGAAAGTAATACTGATCAGTCCTGGTTACGATATATTAACAACACCCTCCGCCCCCCGGAAAAATGTACAGCATTTGTCAGTTGTAGTTCATTATATATCCATTATCACTTATCACAAGAGCATGAGTAGTGAACCAGTATTATTCTCTGGCTATAATAATATTTATTTATGACAAAAACTATGCTAAAACTCCATGGACTACATTTATTCAATGTCTCAGATGTATTTATAATTTTATTTTAATAGAATTGGATTAATTTTATCTGAACAAAATTTGGCCCATCACAGAACCAGTAAGCTCAGTGGTTAAGTGTCAGTCTGTTGTGCAGGAGGTACCGTAGTCAGAGTTCAAATCCAGGTAGGACCTTAAAATAACTGGGAGAACTGGTACTGCATGCCTTTGCTCTGATATCTGCAAATGGTTCTAAATGCTTTGTGTCTTAATTCTTGGATCACAATGTTAAATTGTAGGCCAACACTGAGAATGCGACCAAATCTCTGGTAGTGACCACCCTCAAGTGTAGTGGAATTATATAGTCGTATAGATATAGAGTAAATGAATTTGTCCCCAACTATAGCAATACCATGCTAAATACATTGACTCTCTCCTCTGTTAGTAGTAGTAGTACTAGTTCCCTTGGTGCCACTATATACATTTTATATATTATAAATATACAGCCCTAAATCTAGTAGATTACATACTACATAAAACATAATCATGACTGCTGCCTTAAAAAATCATTTTTGTTGTTGTTGTAAATGGATGGGTAAATAATGCATGTATCAGCAGCTTCCATCAGGGGTGGATCCATGGGAACCTTGTCAGAATTAATTCTTTGTTGCCCATAGGGGGGGGGGGAGCTCACTTTGGTTCATGGATTAGGAACCAAGGGGACCGACCTTGTATGAATTTTTACTATTTGTTGTGCCCTATACCAGAGGATTATCTCTTACAAATAAAGAACATAAAACACCGAATCTCACTAACTAAGTTAAGAATAAGCAATCATAATTTAATGATCGAAAAGGGGAGACATGCTCGCCCTTATATCCCCCCCGAAGAGAGGTGGTGCCCTTTTTGTACCATTGAAAAAGAAGATGAAAAACATTTTCTCACCAATTGTGGATTTTACACTGACCTAAAAAGACAATTGATTAAAGATCTGAGAGAACAGAACAACCTCCAATTTCAACACCTAACTGCTGACAAACAATTTAGGCTACTTATAAATCCACCAAGAAAATTAATGAAAACTATTTCGAAATATATTTATGATTGCTTCCAAAAGAGAAAAAAGGCAATGCCTTAGATAGCTAGCTTTCCGTTTTTTATCCAGTCTATTATTATTATTGGACTCCCACTCATGTAAAAGTCTTTTTACAAAGTGCCAATAAACAACCGCTGTCTGTCAGTCTGTCTGTCTATACCAGGGGATTTGATATGACAGGTTTGATTGGGCATTTGGACAAATCCCCAGGGTACCTGACCCCTGGGGGAAGCCACTGATACATGCATAACACTGCTGTAGTAGCTGCCAGTAAATATGCAAAGCTACTGATACAGTTCAAAACTGAATGCTAAATCACTGGGAGGAAGTTCAAATGAACATTGCATGTGTTATTTTAAAGACTTGTTACTAAGAGGATTTCAAATGAAAGTGTATTTCATCTTCAGTCTCATGTGGCCTGAGTGTAAGCCCAGATGGGCTCTTGTTTAGAAATGGTTAAAGGTCATTTAAATGAGATTATGTATCAGGCCAATATTTCAAGATCTTTTTTGTTCTCTTTATTAATCACATTTCTGTTTTTCCCATATAAAACACTTAAGCTTAGGGACAGACCATTTGAAAATTGATGGGGGGAGTACCCAGATTTTTTCTTGTTCGAAATTTTTTTAGGACTCCTACTGCTGCAATATTTTTTTTTTATGGTGTTGGACCTTGCACAATATTTTTTTAAGGCATTCAGTATTTTTGTTTTACATCAAGAACTTTTTACACAATTTTAATTTTTCTAGATTTATGGTATTTTCCATGTACATTAATTACCTTTGTTTAGTAGAAAACATATATATCAGGCATGTTTTCACAAAATGAGCCTTAGAACCTAAGACCCCCTTTTGTGAAAACATGCCTGATCTTGTGTGCCTTTAGCTTTAAAAGCCGTATTAAACTCGTTTTTTGTCTTTTTCTTGAAAGGTCAAATGACAGTTTAAGACTTTTCTGGCCTTTCTATCCCATAATTTACTTGTGTGAGATTATCCCATAATTTCTTTATTTGAGAGCTAGAGGTTAGGGTTAGGTTAGAAAAACGCCATTTTCTGGTATTTTTACTCAAAATACGGCGAAATTGCATCCACTAAACTTAATCTACAGGATTTGCGGTACCCCCCCCCCCCCCCCCCAACATCAATTTTCAAATGGTCCGTCCCTTATATATATGTTTTCTTTTTATCTCTTTAGACACCTATTAATATTTTGACAGTTAATCGAAATTAATATTAGCTCGCGTTCTGCCGTTTGGGAACATCTTTGAGTCTTTATTTCTATATTTCAGTAGGCCTCAATTCAAGAAACAGAGTGAAAGTGATATTTAGAGAAATGAAAAGCAAGCTAATTACTCGGGCTGCCTGTGTCTTAAAATGCAAGTCGTTATATATTTTTTATTTTTTATTTCATGTCAGACGGCTTCTGCGCATGCGTTAAAGGTCAAATTCAAACCAATCAGATTGCACTGTGCTGGTCACGCAACAATCGCCAGGTTAAAGTATTTACATAATTAAATACAGTAAATCAAGATGGACGATGGCACGAGGAATTTTCTCTCAAATTTGGAGTCCCATCTCTCAAATGTAAGCAGTTTAATGTTTTATTTAAGTTCACTCGTGCGAAAGCCTTCCAACACTCCCAACAGGCTCAGGATATTTCAACTGGCGCTCTTGTTGGAGGTACGTTTCGTAGGTAATAAACACTCACTCGGCACAGAATATGATGACCGAAGCAGTTATTCAACAAGACTCCTCTCACGGCCGAGATTTTGGTTCGAGAAATTAAAGGCTTCCAACAGTTCCCTTTATAGTTCTGTAATATAATGAGCAGACTGCAGTTTTGGGAAGGAGGGTAAAAGCATTTAAATAGAGATAAACAAAACGGGCATTTCAGTTAATAATCTTTAGTCCAACAAATACCGATATGGACGCGATCAAAGAGCCGCAGGGTAGAAAGAACAGTAGAGAAATACAGTGATAGCTCCATCATAGGTGGACAGGATACAACTTATAATATGGGACAAATATAAACATAAATTTGAGACACTCATCTATTAGTACTCTGAACCTGCAGAACAGCAGACTAAATTAGGACCGAATTCGTATTTTTTTCGATAAAAAAAAAGAATCAATGCCTTCAGCTGCTTCAGTAAGATTCCTAGTCATATCAGTAATGATGACTATACCAAGCATTGTTGCTGGGGGAGATATAAGAGTGAATCCGGCGCTCAAAGAGATATGTCTCGGAGAATGAAGCATCGTTCAGACTGTACACCGCTAGTAGATCAGGTTTCTCATCTTTTCTCGGCCTTTTTGATCACTCACAGGAGGAGCTTTTCTGTTCCAAAACCTTTACAGCAAATTCAGTGAGAAATGTCAGCATTGGATAAATGTTTGTACAAGAGACCTTAAAAGCACAGAACAACGAGACTAGGTCTGGCAATGAAACGTAAGTGGCTATAAATTACTGAAACCATGACTATGTATCCACCAGTAAACAATGCCGAGAAGGAACTACTGTTCAACCATTAAGTTTACTTGAATTTATTAGTGGATTCTAAATAAATTTTGGAAGCAAAGCCTACATCTACAATGCATTGATTTATTTTCTGAGCACAAATGAAGTTAATTTCTTTCGGAGCTGCAGGTATTAAATTTGAAAACTCGATAAATGCAAACAATAACATAATGGTTTGAAAGAGCACACCAACATAAGCAAGATTGCCGAATTTTAGGATGCTATCAGTTCATAGTTTTAATGTATATGCTCTTCCAGCCATAACAGCTTTGGTCTCCGATGAGTTTTATTGAAGAAGATGATTGCACTCGGCATGCGGCTACATTCTTTTGTTTTTGCCTTAATACAGGAAAACCTGACCTTTGTAACTTTTCAATGTTTAGGTGAAGTCTTACAACGATATTGCATGGGAAAAGATGAGTTTGGGATACAGTTTAAATAGGACTTGACAGTCTATATAGTAAGCATGTCTCGTTGGTTGGCCAGCGAAGATGCAAAACTCGCTTGAAAAGATCAACGTTTGTCGCTTTGTTTCAATCCTCTGTATTTCAGCCAAAGTTTAAGCTGTTCGACAGTATAATCATCAGGTTCCCTTTCAAAATATGGTCCAGGAAAGCAGTCATTTCTGGTAGAATAGACAGAGGATGAACTGAAGTGCTAGGCAATTCTTGTAAGTTGATACAAGAAAAGCGGTTTGTTTGTCTGAGTCTTGGCGGGGGGTCTAGACTTGTGACGTAATTACCGCGCTCTGCTATAAGCGTGCGTAACATGAACATGAATATTAAAGTAGAGGTCAACTTCTTTAATTTACATACACGAGAAAAACAAAAATATTAAATTACATATATATATATACTAGGGGAGCAGAGAATGAATGTCACCGCGCTACCAGCCACTCCTAAAGACTGCTAAATTCAGCTAATAATTCTTCCCTTCGGTTATTACTCGGGCTGCCTGTGGCAGCGCCGAGTTTTAAAATGCAAGTCGTTATTTTTATTTTTTTTATTCAGTGTAGCACGCGATCTGCGCATGCGTTAAAGGTCAAATTCACACCAATCAGATTGCACTGTGCTGGTCACGCAACAATCGCCAGGTTAATGTATTTACAGAATTCAATACAGTAAATCAAAATGGTCGACCCGCGAGGGCGAAAGCCTTCCAACAGGCTCAGGATATTTCAACTGGCGCTCTTGTTGACCATAAAAATACATGAACAACCAGGAGCCGTAATACATTCGATCAGCGCTGTTTGGACAGATCCAATGTACATTTAGAAACGTAAGCGAAATACAATATCCAAACACGTTTGGATATCAACGGGTATCGAATTATCATCAAAGGTTAGATCTCGTCAGGCGCGCTCAGATAAGAAAGTTCAAAGCTCTCAGACAAGGCGAGACAAGGAGATATCACTTTCAATAAGTCATTGTCAGAAATCTATTCCATCGTGGGCGGTCTTGTACAGCTAAGGCATGTTTTACGACAGAATAACCAGTCTTTCTACTGGATTGAGAGCTCGAGACATTATACATGTCGGCTAATATGGGGAAAACTTGGAAAAAAATGAACTTTGACGGCAGAAACCCTCAATTGAGCCAAGCGGAATATTTACATGATCCGCTAAGATTTTTACAAATCTTAGTTAAGCAGATGTTTACTGTAAGTAAACTCTTTTTGATTTGAATAAATTTCCTCTCCGTTTGTCTGTTAATGTACTTTTTCTTCTAATTATCGCTTTATTTAACATCTGTGATTTAGAGTATGCGTACCTCGGAATAAATTATTTGAAAGGTCAACTGAATTCTTGTGTCGATAAGCGCAAATGTTTTTTGTGAAACAGTCTGTGAAAATGAGAAGCGGCTTAATAGAAGAGCTTTCTCATTTATAGGAATTACAATTTTTTTTCTTGCTATGAAATTTATGTTTCATTTCACATTTATTCATACAGTTTTAGCCGGACATTTCCCCGAGTTTTTGATCTATTTTCAATCAAATTCAAAGTCTGAATATGTCATTGTATTGCATTTATACACTTGAATTGCCAGTATTCTGTTGTTCGAATCCTGCGTTATCATAGTCATGCCATAAAAGCGATTAATAGACCAGTCTGTTTTTTTGACGTTCTCACTGGCGAATTAAAGCACGACTTGATACTAAGAGGATTTCAAAAACTCATGAATAATTAATGAGCATTTTGTCCAATCAGATGAAGCAAATCAGTCACGTGCATGCTCCTTTATACCTGATAAAATCTCATCATTCTAAAAGGCCCGCGGAGGGATTTGAATTCTGTCCCAGAGGGAAATGGGGTTAATGATTGAGACAATGGAATTTCTATTGATGTTTCAGCTTTCTCACTGAATTGCTAATTAGGATGAACGTTTTATATAAAGAATATTAATGAACATGAAATATTATATAAAGTTTCATCCTAATTAAGAATTCACTGATAAAGACCCAAAGATAGCAAAAAGTACACGGAACATAAGGTACCTAGATAATAAATTTTGCACTAAATTTACTAATATCAGCAGACTACCGAGATACACAGATAATATTTTTAAAATGAAGTTATCCAACTACCATTACTTGTTTACCGAGCCACTGTTTAGTTCCAATTATTAAACCAAACTCAAAGCCGTAAAATTATAAAAACGTGCAATAAACTTACATATTTTGTGCCGGAGTCAAAAATTTAGAGTCTGCCGTCATGTCAGTCACATCGCTTTCCAAGTCTTGAACTTTATCGAGGTAAACCACGACACCAAATCCTTCAAGTGCAGATTTTTCTTGTATTGCGAAACGCCGCTTCAAACAACATAGTATGGTAATTTCTTCATGTCATTTCCTTGAGATGTTCGTAATTGCAGGCGGTGATTACTCGAATATTTTGCATGGCGTTGTGAATACAAAGGTTCAATGGTTCATTAAGTAACCATTCCCTTGAGATGTGCGTCTTTCTTTCATTGCATCCTTAAAGCGTTTTTGAAGCCGTTTAAAACACTCACAGCACGTGTTTTATCAAGTCTAAAAATTCTCGGGCTTCGCCCTCGAATTTTTTAACTTGATAAAACACTGCTGTTCGTGTTTTAAACAGTACTTCAAATGAAAGTGTATTTCATCTTCAATCTCATGTGGCCCGAGTGAAAGCCCAGATGGGCTCTTGTTACTAGAGGATTTCAAATGAAAGTGTAATTTCATCTTCAATCTCATGTGGCCCGAGTGAAAGCCCAGATGGGCTCTTGTTGAGGGTAAAATGCAGAAATGTACTGAATCGTGAACATGACGTGACATTTAAAATATTCAAATTCGTTTTGTCAAGCATCGGAAAATAGTCTTGCGAGGCAAATCGAAGGGTTCATTGTGTTGTACAAGAAAACCACTTACCTTGGTTAAAAGAAGTCGGGATAAAGGTCCGTTTTATTCCACGACCAACAACCACTATATAGCCTGGGAAACCTAGCCTGGGAAACCTAGCCTGAGAAACCAGCCGACTCTTATCGCTCCCCACTCGCGAAAGAGACGGCAGAAAATGCCATACTGATGTACTGCAGATAGCCGTTTCACGATGCATAAATTAGTTGCAATTCTCAGAAGCCGAATGCGAATAGCCACTCGCGAAAGAGACGTCTGGGAAGTGAGGCAGAAAATGCCATACTGATGACGTAACAGATAGCCGTTTCACGATGCATAAATTAGTTGCAATTCTCAGAAGCCGAATGCGAACAACAGAGTTCTTTTCAAGGAGTATAACTACCGTGGCTGCTCGTTTGCTTGGCAGTGGATTACCGTCACGAACAACTCATGAAATTCCAGCCTATTTAGTGTGTGCCGGTGCTGTTGTTGGCTCCTTTGCAGACTGAGTTCTTTCAGCGGCTAGTAAAGCGAAATGTCGTACTGTCAAAACATTTACAAGAAAGGTACTGGTAACCGGTCGTTTCGTTACCAGTCGCTTTCGTTACCAACCTCTTCGTTACCAACTCGAGTCGTTTCGTTACCAATTCCTAGTCGTTTCGTTACCAGTCCGAGTCACTTCGTTACCAGACTCTCAATACTTAGAACTTAAGTATATTTCTATAAGAGTAATGTCAACTCTGGAAGTAATTATTACGAAACCATTATTACATAAACAACAACATAAGCAAATTCTAAAGCCACTTGCGGTCGTTTCGTTACCAATCACTTTCATTAGAAATAAACTGTTTGTGCGTAGTTGGCTAAGCTCGTGTAGTGTAGTTTGTTGGGAAGTAATTATTACGAAACACAAGCGAGAAGCTAATTGTGTGAAACCGGAATAAACAACAACATAAGCAAATTCTAAAGCCACTTGCGGTCGTTTCGTTACCAATCACTTTCATTAGAAATAAACTGTTTGTGCGTAGTTGGCTAAGCTCGTGTAGTGTAGTTTGTTGGGAAGTAATTATTACGAAATACAAGCGAGAAGCTAATTGTGTGAAACCGGAATAAGCAACAACATAAGCAAATTCTAGAGCCACTTGCGGTCGTTTCGTTACCAATCACTTTCATTAGAAATAAACTGTTTGTGCGTAGTTGGCTAAGCTCGTGTAGTGTAGTTTGTTGGGAAGTAATTATTACGAAACACAAGCGAGAAGCTAATTGTGTGAAACCGGAATAAACAACAACATAAGCAAATTCTAAAGCCACTTGCGGTCGTTTCGTTACCAATCACTTTCATTAGAAATAAACTGTTTGTGCGTAGTTGGCTAAGCTCGTGTAGTGTAGTTTGTTGGGAAGTAATTATTACGAAATACAAGCGAGAAGCTAATTGTGTGAAACCGGAATAAGCAACAACATAAGCAAATTCTAAAGCCACTTGCGGTCGTTTCGTTACCAATCACTTTCATTAGAAATAAACTGTTTGTGCGTAGTTGGCTAAGCTCGTGTAGTGTAGTTTGTTGGGAAGTAATTATTACGAAATACAAGCGAGAAGCTAATTGTGTGAAACCGGAATAAGCAACAACATAAGCAAATTCTAGAGCCACTTGCGGTCGTTTCGTTACCAATCACTTTCATTAGAAATAAACTGTTTGTGCGTAGTTGGCTAAGCTCGTGTAGTGTAGTTTGTTGGGAAGTAATTATTACGAAACACAAGCGAGAAGCTAATTGTGTGAAACCGGAATAAACACCCTAGTATTGAATCCATTGTCTATGTAAGGTGTTAGATTTAACAGCGTTATCGGCTATGCCGAAACGTAATTTGTATACGCAAGTCGTAATTTGTATACGACTTGCGGTCGTTTCGATACCAATCACTTTCATTAGAAATAAACTGTTTGTGCGTAGTTGGCTAAGCTCGTGTAGTGTAGTTTGTTGGGAAGTAATTATTACGAAATACAAGCGAGAAGCTAATTGTGCGAAACCGGAATAAACACACTAGTATTGAATCCATTGTCTATGTTAGGTGTTAGATTTGACAGCGTTATCGCTATGCCGAAATTTGTATACACTATTTGAATTTGAATGGTATGACGCGGTGTGAAACCCGCGGTGTATATGTATGTGATTAGGTGTCAGATTTAACCAGCTAGTTGAATACGTCAGGCATAATTGGATTGAAGGAAGAACGTTCCCCCCTTCCAACTGGAGCGTGTACAAGAAGACGGTCAGAACGAATAACGATGTAGAAGGCTGGCACAACGCTCTGAATAGACGTGCCTCCGGAAGAGATCAGCTCCCCCTGTACATGCTCATCAACCTTCTACACAGAGAGGCCGCCCTTGCTTCCCTACAGATCCGCCTAGTGGGGGAAAAGAAACTACAGCGAGTACAACGTAAGAAGTACCGAAACATACTAGCAAAGCTTTTCGCTCTTTGGAGTGAGTATGAGGCAAAAACGAAGACTTCCTGGCAGCTGTTGGGAGCTTGCGCTCACATGTCCACAAATCGACGAGTTTAATATAAGTTCAGTGAAATTTTGTAAATCGAGTTAGTTTGAATTCGTAAATCGAATTTGTATATATAATAAATTATTTATCCTTAAAAAAAGGTAGTAACTTTGTAATTCGGAGTCAAGTGCGGCGTGCATAACATTGCGTTATAATAGCAAATACATTACGCAAATGGAATACTTTGATCCGATTGATAATTGATTCGCGGTAAACCAGGATCAATGGTTACTAATGTTAATGAGGTCGAATAGAAGCAAAATGTGTTCGATTAGCAGAGAATGGGCTTTGTGGACTTGTGAGGAAAAAAAAGTTAGCCTAGTATGAGCGTAGAGAAAGCACTTACGGGGCATGTGTAAAAAATGTAACCGAAGTTTACTTCTAATGAAAGTGACTGGTAACGAAACGACCGCAAGTGGCTTTAGAATTTGCTTATGTTGTTGTTTATTCCGGTTTCACACAATTAGCTTCTCGCTTGTGTTTCGTAATAATTACTTCCCAACAAACTACACTACACGAGCTTAGCCAACTACGCACAAACAGTTTATTTCTAATGAAAGTGATTGGTAACGAAACGACCGCAAGTGGCTTTAGAATTTGCTTATGTTGTTGCTTATTCCGGTTTCACACAATTAGCTTCTCGCTTGTATTTCGTAATAATTTCTTCCCAACAAACTACACTACACGAGCTTAGCCAACTACGCACAAACAGTTTATTTCTAATGAAAGTGATTGGTAACGAAACGACCGCAAGTGGCTTTAGAATTTGCTTATGTTGTTGTTTATGTAATAATGGTTTCGTAATAATTACTTCCAGAGTTGACATTACTCTTATAGAAATATACTTAAGTTCTAAGTATTGAGAGTCTGGTAACGAAGTGACTCGGACTGGTAACGAAACGACTAGGAATTGGTAACGAAACGACTCGAGTTGGTAACGAAGAGGTTGGTAACGAAAGCGACTGGTAACGAAACGACCGCAATTCAAGGTACTGACTACTGTCATAGTTGTTTATAATTTCATATCAGTAAACCTAATACACTGAGCTATCACAAAATACTGGATGAGTTGTTGTTGCGGCGGATAAATCGTTCAGACAGTGAATCTGGGCTATGAATAAACATAATTACATGTTAGTGTGCTATGTATCACGAACGAAGTGTGATATGAATCAATCACCCAAGTAAACGGGCACATCTGGGCTTACACTCGGGCCACATGAGTTTGAAGATGAAATACACTTTCATTTGAAATCCTCTTAGTAATAACCAAAGGGAAGAATTATTAGCTGAATTTAGCAGTCTTTAGGAGTGGCCGATAGCGCGGTGACTTTCCTTCTCTGCTCCCCTAGTATATATGTAATTTAATATTTTAATTGTTCTCGTATGTTGACCTTTTAATTTAAACACTACTTATTCGTTTAACACACTGCATTTGAGCAGGCATATATTCATTGTTTTGAACCCGAGAATTAACCGTACTACCGTACTTCATGGTCCCTTTCTTTAGTAGTGGGTTGTCGGTCAGGTGATTGTAAACTCTCGTCATTTAGCAGAGAAAATGTATTCTGATGAATAGGGTCGGGTTGTCATGTAAGAAAGATGGCTCTTGAACAAACTGATTCGTTGCTAAAGCTTCAGTAGGTTGGGTAGTCTCGGAACACTGGAGACCTTGGTCTTTCATTGTCTTCTTTTTTGTATTCTCGATTTTTTTTTTAAAGTTTGAAAGTCGGATCTCAGCTATATTATATCCGCTTTCAACTCGCCATTTTCAACTTCTAGGTCAATAATATGTGATGACAGCATCTTGGGGGTGATTACATTCGCATAATACGTGATTTAATATCAACTTCTATATAACAAAACTTTTTATGCAAAAAAACATTTCTGTGAATAAAAATACATTATATATACTCAATCATATAATGTAGAGAATTTATGCATAAATTACTTGCATAAATTCCGTAAGGGACCATTCATTTTTTAGAAGGGGGGGAGGGCCGGAGGAATCCAGGGGGGCCATTAAATATTTACTCAGTCAAAAAGGGGGGGTCATCGTATTTTTCACACTACATAGAGGGGGGGTCAAGACATTTTTACTAACTTGCTCTACCAGTATTTAGCTGACATAAAACGTTTAACCAGGGCTCGAAATTAAGAAAAAAAAGGAGGCGTAATTTTACGCCCAGCTTAAAAATTTTAGGCGTAATTCTCCAAAATTTAGGCGTAATTTTACGCCTAAGTGGAAAACGTTAGGCGTAAAATGTAAAAATCTAGGCGTATTTACGCCTGTATCGGGCGCAATTTCGAGCCCTGTTAACTGGTTGGCACCTGTAAACAGACACGTCTGCCCTCTAGCTCATAGCTTTAATGTATCATTTTGTACTCAAAATACTACTCTCAAAGTCCAGTGGTTGTTTGCGGCTGCCATAAATTTCCTCTCAAGAGGATTTTACACAATGTACTTAGGAGTCAAAATACCTTGTAACTAATGCAACAGTAACTAGCTGCAGCTGAAACAAACTACAGTTTTAAGAAAACAACTATATTTATGCTGTGTCACTGTCGCTGCCACCATTACTGTGAATGTCACTGTCACTGTCACCATTGCTGTGACTGTCACTGTCACCATTGCTGTGACTGTCACTGTCACTGTCATAACATGAGGTTAATACACCTGCTGGTAGGAAATCGGAAATACGAGCTTTTGCATCCTCAGTGAATCGTTCATCTGCTTTGAGTGTTTCTCGCAATACCTTGGTCTCTCTTTCTGACAAACTCTCCACTGCTTCTATGACAATATATTTTGCCTCTACACGCATATCCGTAACAATAGCTTCCTCTTCTCCTTTGTACAGCCTTGGTACTACTTTTTGGAGCACTCTTGCCTTTGCATTTTCAAACCTTGCTTTCTTCCGTTGGTTAGCTTTCCTTTTATTTTGCTTTCTCTTTCGATATTTTGATGTTGCTGGCTTGCTCACCAAGCCCTTGAATGTGCTTCTCAGCTCATTTAGCTTTTCAGCAATTTGAGCCATTAATGTTGAAATTTCTTGATCTATTTCATTAAGCTTTTTTATGGTAGCAGCATTGAAGTCGTGGTGAACTGACTTTCCAGAGAAAAGCTGTCTACCACTCTTATCAAAAAGACTTTGATCAAAGGCTACTAATTCGTCCTGGAGCTTATTTACTTCAGACCTCATGCAAGTGAGCTGAGTCACATGTTGTGATAAATTTGTCACATCATTAGGCCTTGGAACATATGATGCTGTAAAATACCTCTCACATGCAGCCCGGGGGGGGGGACTCCGATATAAAAGGGGTAGGGATGCTCGTCGGACATTTTCGATTTGACCCCTAAGAGGTACTAAAATGGGCGTGGCTCAAGCTTATTTTGACCCCTAAAAGATAATAAAAATGTAAATTGATAACAGCTTTTTTGTTCAATTGACACCCGACCCCTAAAAGGTACCGCTTTACATAGAAATGTCTGTGTTTGATGGTGGATACCCTAAGTGGTACCAAACTCCTGATTTTGACCCCTAAAAGGTACGACGAGCATCCATGTACCCCTCACATAAGGGAGTCCCCCCCCCGGGCATGCAGCTGCATTGTCACCTTTTTTGAAATGCAATTTCTGTTGCACTGCTTCCACCTTAACTGCAGTCTCGTATTGTCGGCTTCTTTCCACCATGAATTGTTTTCTGAAAGCGCTGTCACAATTACAGTAGGGCCGAACTGCCTTGTAAAAATCAGGCAAAAGTTTCATATATGCATTTGACCATTCACCATTTGGATAGGGAATGTATCCCAGTGATTTCTTTTTCCATGGTTCCGGACCAAGTGCTTTGTCTGTCCAATTTAAAAAACTTTGGCTAGCTTTCCTATTCAAAGTATTGCTCGTCCCCGGCGTTCCAGAGAAAAGTTGAGTAGTTGCTCCCTTTGCTTTTCGAACTGCTAGTGCCACTTTTTTCCTCTGGCCAAGTAGGGGAATCTCGATCGAAAATTCTGTTGTGAGCACTTCTTCTGTAATGGCTTCAATGACTACGTCTAGCTCATCATATCCCTTATTGATAAAAGCAGGAAAGTAGCTTGAAATGCCGTTTTCTTGAAACCAATCGTACATACTTTTCTCCATTTGGCGAATTGGTTTCCCTTCTTTGCATGTGCTGCCGGAGTGCCAAGACTCCAAGAGCAACTGCTCTCGTTTGCCCGGTAAATGTATTTGTTCAGAGAACTGTTCCTCCAGGAGTTGTTTGTCTACACATTCAAGAATCAATTCCAATGAATCAAAGCCATTAGACAGAAATACATCAGCATATTCTCCAAGTTTTCTTTTTGGAAACCACTCACGAATGCTCTGTAAGGACTGGTCCGCCATTTTGTTTCTGGCAAGGCTTGGTTACATCCTCAAACCAAGGACCTCTCGGTCAGGTGAAAAAATGCAGCCCACACAGAATATCAACCAAAGCACATTTTAAAACACCTGAACGATCAAGAACTGACAGAAATTTAAAAAAACAGCTGGCATTAGTTCTTTTAAGTTGAAAAACATAATCAAATTCATGAAAGCAAAATGGTCTTCAATATGGAAGCAAAGCAAGAACTGGGCTAGCTGTGGTGTGAGTTTCAAAATGGCGACCGCAAACACTGAATATGCTACTTCTGAGTGCAATTCCGAGAAAAAAATACAGGATTCCACAGAAATAGCAGTTAACAGGCAAACATGGAATGAAAAGAGATCTGTATTAAGGAATAAAACATCAGAAGGTCCTTCAGTGTTGCGCATCTCCAAGCAAACGTGCTCTGTGGAAAATTGCTCAACTCGCTTGGTGGCCCTTGTGGAAGGATGTGATGTGAAATATGATAAAAAGCGATCCAAGTTGATAGGTCTGATATGCATATTGGAGACTTTACTGCTACCATCGCAAAAAGGTTTCATGACTTTTGAGCATGCATACGAATTATATTCTGGCTATCAAGAAGGATTCCCAGACAAGGAACATTTTCGAGACGAATTGTTAAGTGATCAACATGGTTTACCTGTTCTTATTTTCGCTATTCCTTCTGATGGGCAAAGGTTTGTTCTTTTATCTGGCGATGGGCTAGATGTTGCAAAGTTTCTGCAATATGTAGGACATTCGAGTGTTTCGGGACAAGACAAATCTGGCAAGCGCTTTGATTTGTCTGCAGAGTCTGTCCATAATATTTTGAAATCTATGGACTCAGAGTATGACCGGAAGTGTGCTAGAGCTCTGCTCAGTGCAGATAGATCACGTGCTGATCTTTATCAACTTGGAATGAAGCCAGATGCTGCTGTTAAAGCTGTGAAGCATATAAATGATGTCCTGGATGAATATGAGAATGCTCAACTTGCTGGAACTGACATGCTGGATCTCCGTTTGCGTGAGCGTAAGGATAAATTAACAAATGATATAGAGAATACCAAGGAATTGATTACCCAGAAGAGAGATAGTTGGCCAAAGAAAAGATTAGACGACATTGAAGAGAAAAGAGTTCTTACTGAAGAACGTTTGAAACAGGTAGATACCGTTAAAAGTGGAACAACGAAGTATGGCAGGCAGCAGTTTAAACAAGGAGTAAAACGAATTGCTGATAATCTGTTGGAAGAAAACCGAAGAAAACGAAGAAAACTAGGCCAATTAAGGAGCCCATAGAAAAGTTGACAGTGATGATGAAGAGTTTATTGTCAAATGCATTGAGGACAAGGCTACATCCCATGGCAGGAGGCATGACAGTGTTCTCTATTTGAATCACAGAGTAAAAGCAAAGGATTTTAGAGGCACAGTTAATTACTATAGAACAAAGCTTGGAAAGAAGCTAATTCGCAGTAACACTACGATATATAACAGGTCAAGACCAAAAAACAGCAGAAGCCTACAGTCAGGAAGGCATATTGGTAAGGGGTTATTTTGTGCAAAAAAGCCTCCAAAAACGGAAGATAAATCTAACCTTTGCACACACCATCAAAGAAGTCATGTAAAGAACGAAAAACATTCAATGTTTGGGGTTCAAAACAAAGACTCTTGGCAGTTCAACCTGATAATAAGCAAAGATGACAAAGCCTACATAAGGCCGGAACAGATGTGGGAATGACTGGTGCAAGAAACCAAGTTATCTTTCAGCCAGTAGATGAAGAAAGAGCTAGAAAACTACCACAACATGACTTTGCTAATCCTAAAGTGTATGTCACCCCTGCTACATACCGTTTTCTTGAGAAAGAGGGAGAAATTGTCAGAGATGAGGAAGAGCTGCTTACAAAGAGTGACCAGACTGTTGTTGTTGTTCGCCCCAAGTTTTATGTTTCAAGTGATGGTACAACTTGGGCATCTGATCACATGCGATTAAGACAGGAAAAACCTGAGTTATATGAAGTTGACTCAGATATTTATGGGAAATACTCCCTTCCTTTCCGTAGCCTATGTGCTAAAGTTAAAGACAATGTTACATATTTTATTCAGACAACTATGAGGGATGATGTCAGCTGTGTAACAGGTGAATCCAACTGCTGTTTCAAGCTGTATGAGAAGAAACGAATTGAGCATTTATCAAATGCTTTATCAAAGGCAAGAGAAGCATGGGAAATAGAGATCAAGGAAGATGTAGACCAAACAGAAATCTCGCTAGGGCCAATGAGCTTATTGATGTTCTGTCAACAATGACTGAGTCACTTGAAAATGCTATTGCTCATCTGGAAACAAAATCTGGGGAAAGACTATATGGACAGTCTTCGATGGACTGCTAGATGACGGCAATAGCATATTGAAGAAGATATCTGAATTTAACTTATGTCAAGTCAGACCCTGCATTTTGGAGCTCACAGATGGAGGGCCAGGTGTAGGGGTGAGCAATTTTGAAGTAAAGTTTAGAGATGCTGAGATTGCCTTGCTGCACAATTCCGACCGACGTGCTAGAGTCCATCGTGCTACAAATGATTCCAGCCAGAATGAAGCTGAACGTAGCAATGCCTGTATAGGTGATGCATTGGTGGATGGGGGAAGCTTACATTGGGAGTACTACAAGCAGTACCACAGCCTCGAGGAAGAAGACATAAAGAAAATGTCAGCGAAAGAGATTGAGGAGTCAGAAGATGATAGAATGATGAGAAATGCATGGCGGGTTGCAGAAGAGGTTAGAGTGCGTATTGATGGTGAGCCGGCACCAAAAGGCTTTCTTAGTGCCATTGTATCAGAGAAGCCTGGTGAGGAATTCTTCTACAACAAGGAATATCTGACGAAGTATAATGGCACTCACAAAAAAAATCACCAACTACCGAGGGGAGGGTCACTTTTTCTATGCAAAAAAATAGGGGGGGCTGAAAGATTTTACATTACTGCTTATAGGGATTCCTCCGGCCCTCCCCCCCTTCTAAAAAATGAATGGTCCCTTATATAAGATATCCTCAATATAATATAACAGAATTTATGCAACTACTTACTTGCATAAATTCTGTTATATAACAGAATGATTTATGCAACTAATTACTTGCATAAATTCCGTAATATAACAGAATGATTTATGCAACTAATTACTTTCATAAATTCCGTTACATGAGAGGGCCGTTACATTTGAGGGCCACAAGTTTGTTAGCTTTGCTATTTAGTGCTACTCTCTGTAAATAAAGACTTTATTATTATTATTATTATATACTGGCTTTTATTGACGATTCCCGTCAGTTCGTTTGACAATCAATCTTCAATAAAGTCCGGCACTTTTGAATCTAAAACCGATGAAAACAGCTGAAGTAGCTAAACTCATGTTCGACAAGTCTGGTTTGCCAAAACTGGCCATTTCCAGTTGGTTTCTTGAGTTGGCCCGCCATCTTGAAATATACAACCACAAGAGGGACTGGGTCCACACAGCGGTCAAACGTCTACGCGTGCGTATTACGGTCAGTCTGGTGGGCAGCCGCGCGAATTTCCCGCGCAAAATTTACCTTAAAACATATTACAGTGAACTTCTATCCCCAAAAGTTAAGAAAAATACGTGAAACTTCAAACTGAGTTTAGGGACCGGCCATTTATTAGAGGAGGGGGGGGGGTGGGCTGGTGCAAATGGGGAGGGGGTCATACCTTTTTGTGCACCAAATAATGGGGGGCTGCACAAAATTCTGCAACCATTTCCGAGGACCCATGTAATTTTGTGCATTCCATTTTCCTTTCTACTAAAGAAAACAGTCCTGAAGGGATCAACCACAATCAAATTTATTATCAACAATGATATAACAAAACAACAAAATCTGGTGTATAGCAGTCCTTCCACATTGGAAACTGAATAAACTAAGATTAATTACTCTGTGTCAGTGTCCTCTGATTCACTGGTGGAAGTGTTGCTGCTGTTGTCACAGACTGAGGGCAAGTACTCTTTGACAACTTCACAAGCTTTTTCAGTTATTAGCTTTCTTTCCATCATTTGCTTTTACCAATAAATATGCCTTCCTTTTAAAGATACTAGAGCACTCACATTGACTTCCTGAACTGGAGTCTCACCATCAGACAGTAGTTTGGAGATTATACCAAAAATTTCAAGTCTTCTTCTCGTCTAGCCTTTCCCTTCTGTGCCTTTCTCTTTTTTTCTTTTTTTGAGCGCTTGTTTGATTTAAACTTCAGAATGTGTCCACGAAACATATCCTTGCATTTGCTTTCTGCATCTTGTAGATGTTGCATGTTATTGATAACCTTTTCCCTGAGTATTGCCAGCACTGTGATCCTTTCCTCGTCAAAATCTCTTTGGCTCCCCTTTCCATCTTTATAAGCTTTACAGACTTTGTATACAGGCTGCTCAGGTGATCTTTGACATCTTGCTCTTCCTTCTCAACTTGCTCTTGTACTTTAACAAGCTTTTGGATGTTTTCTCTTAGGATCAATTTGTCTGATGGTATGTCAACATATTGCTCATCGAAAAAGTTCCCTGCAGCGCCAGGATTCATGTTGCTCAATACGGCATCAACAGTCAAGGATTAAACTTTGAAACATGTTGATGGCTTTCATACTGGCGTCTTCCTTCACTGTGAAAAAGCTTTACAAATTCACGAGCATCTTTGCACTTGCTGTAACATGACTCGTATAATTTGGGTAGCACTTCATTCATGAACTTTGCTCTGTCCGTTTTGGGGTTTGGTATCCAGCCATATTTGCCCTGTGCCCATGGACGTGTGTTTTTAGTAACTGGCCTTTGAAATTCAATACCACCATAAAACAATGTTTGGGGACTTGAAGAGGTAAGTTTTGGTGATAAATATTCTTTTGCCTTTCTAAAAAATCGTTTTACTTCAACTTTGGACATACCTGAGGGGTTAAATGAATATAACATGAGCGAGATGACAAAACTTCACTTATTATGCCAGTTCGTTCAACACTCATTTTCAAAGTTCAAACTATGAAAATACTATATATTTACCCATTTCTTTCAGGTCACTTTCATCAACATCTTAAGATGATCCAATTTTTTAATCCCTTCTTTGTAAAGTCCCTCTTGGAAATGCTGTAGATCAGCAAATTGAAGGAAACCTTCGGGATCTTGATTTAACGGAATCGACGGAATCAACGGAATCGACGGAATCACCTCTAAACTGTCAAAAAATTCATCTCTGACTATTAATATAATACCTTTGAGTTCCTTCACTGTTTACTGGATCGCACAACACATTCTGTCGTAGTGTGGTATACTCCTATACAGTGGTCTATACAGTCTGCATAGTATAGCTATATAGTTCATCTGCATCTATTCATCGCGATTAATTTCCTCCCCATGTCGTGGCATATTAGTAGAATTTTCCCCCCTATTCTGGTCTGTGGTATTCTTCTTTTACCAATAACTAAGTTTATCTCATCTTTCGCGTCGAAAGATCTACGAAAACACTTGAAAAGAGAAAATTCTCCAAACCACAATTTATTGGTCGCCATTTTTAAGTTAACAGAGGAACCTAGCCTGGTTTGAGCCACAGGAAGCCCGTTTGTAAAATACTGAACTAGTAATCGAGGTGGTATCAAAAGGATTGGGATGAATTAATTTTGGTGTCTTCAATACATATGATCTTTATTGATTGTGTGAGTTGAATCCAGTAACAATATTTACAACGAGTCTGTGCTCCTCGCATGTTAAGATGGGGGAATCATTTCTCCCAACCCAGAGGCGGCGGATTCAGTCTTTTGTGAAAGGGGGTTGAGCGAGACAAGGGGGTACTCCCTTAAATTTAGTATGGGAGTGTGCCACTGAGTCGCTGAGACCCTGTTCCAGACAAAAGAAAGATAATTTTGCAACCCTGTTCCAGACTGTTATTGTAGTCATAAATTGCCGATATAACTCTTATTGCAATAAATGTATACAATGGATGTGGTTGGTAATCAGAGCAATGCGTCACACAACTACTCACTCTACGACATAAGCGTGCTGCTCACACTCGCTTGGCGTTGCGTGACAAACAACGGTACTTGTTCGTGAATAATCGAGGATTCTGAGTAAAAATCGACCCTGTTCCAGAGCCAAACTGGCAACGTAAAATATACCCCTATCCCAGACAGAAACAGTGATTTGTATATCCTGTTCCAGACTCAAAGGGCAAAAACCATACCATGTTGAACGGCGCATCCCAGTATAGGCAATATAGGGGATAACCCCCCCCCCCCCATTTTTTTCCGGGACTGCTTACAACCGGGCGTCCAGTGGTTTGAACCTGCTTGGCTCCTCTGTTTACTTCAAAATGGCGGCCTGTAAAATATGGTTCTTTTCAAGTATTTTTATAGCAGATCTTTCGACGGGAAAGATAAGATAACCTTAGTTATCAGTAATAGAAGAATACTGCAGACCAGAATAGCGGGAGAAATTCTACTTATAGGCGACAACATGGGGGAAAATTAATCGCAAATCCGATCTTTGAAGTGGCAAACAGATGCAGATGCCTATATATACAGTATAGTCAGTAAGCTTATACCATACTACGAGTACGACAGAATTAATGTGTTATGCGATCCAGTAGACAGCGAAGGAACTCAAAGGTATTATA
Source organism: Actinernus sp. WN-2022 (assembly GCA_030867875.1). Taxonomy (NCBI): domain Eukaryota; kingdom Metazoa; phylum Cnidaria; class Anthozoa; order Actiniaria; family Actinernidae; genus Actinernus; species Actinernus sp. WN-2022. The sequence goes on from JAOWCC010000577.1 coordinate 36,806,132, forward strand.
TTAATACTCAGAGATGTATTTTTAGACAGTTTAGAGGTGATTCCGTCGATTCCGTTGAGTCCGTCGATTCCGTTAAATCAAGATGCCGGGGAACCTCGCAACGAAATGTTGTCCGCCATTTTGGATTGTCTGTACACAGGAATCCCAAAGGATTACTGGGAACAAATGTCCCAGTCCTCCAGTGGTTCAAAGCAAGGACTATTCAACATGGAGGATATGGAGATCAACAAGAATAACTCGGAGATAGAGGATGTAGATTGCGAGCAGGAATTCACGGATATATCAACTGAACAATGCAGCTTTTCGTTCTCTGAATTAAGAAGCAAAGCAAGATATGAGTCTTGTGTGGGAAAACACCTTCGCAGTTCGCTCCAAACAGGTAAAGTAGGAAACAACTTGGACAAGCTACAGGGATTGCTGAAATGTACTAATAGTAAATCACTGGGCAAGATATTGAATGGCTTGATTTATATATTAAATCAACTTCTGGTGCAAAGTAAGCACTCGAGCAAAGCAATTGGTTTTATTTCCTTTGAAGATGTTTATGGGCTTTATTGTGGCTTCTTTGATAGTGCTCCTGAAGAAGCTTCGTTTCGTGATAATTTGCTCCATAAAGATCATGGTTTGTGTGTTGTTATAACTGAATTGTTTGGAAAACGTTATATTTTATTGAAGAATGAAGAGGTTAGTGTCCTGGACTTCTTTTTTGAACTCGAAAAACTCTCAGAAGAAAATGCAATGAGTAATTTGAGAGGTCAACGATTCCCTCTGGACTCTGAATCTCTAAACAAGATATTGAACTCAATGGACACAGAATATGACCGAATGACACTAAAAGCAGTTATATTTGTGCTTCATTCAAGATCTAAAACATATGAACTGGGAATCAAGCCAGACAGGGCAGTTAAATTTCTTTCCAAAGTATTGACTGTAGCAGATGAAAGCGAGAATGCATTAAAGGCAGCTGAAGACATTTTGAAGCTCAGAACACGAGAGAGAGTTGAGAATGCGGAGAAAAAGATTCGGAACCTTGATATGAAAATGGAGAAATCATTAATACTTTCAGAAAGGCGGAAATGCGAACTTGAAGGTGAAAAGGATGCCTTAAGAGAAAGGTTGGCTAACTTAAAAGAGTTAAAAGAAAATGAAAGCTCCACTTCGCAAAGGAAAACACAGCAAAGAAAACGCAAAATTGCTCAAGATCTTATGGCTACCAATAGACTAAAAAAGAGAAAGTTAGGGGCAGGAGCACCACAACTGCTGGATTCAGAAGACGAAACCTTCATAGCCAAGGCAATTTCAACAAAGAGTACCTGTCACGGAAGACGGCATGAAACTACGCTTTTTACCAACCACAGAGTAAAGAAAAGAGATTTTCTTTCTCTCGCTAACTATTCTCTCATTAAACGCGACCACTGTAGCAAATCGGGGAAAGCCCAAAAATGTCCGATCAATTGCAGCCAAGTCACATGTTGGAAAGTGGCTCTGGTGTGCCAAGAAACCCCCGAAAACAGAAGACCATGACACAGTGAGCACACATCACCAGCGTGCTCATGTTTTGAATGCGAAACTCACAATGTTTTCTGAAAGTCAGAAAGGGCACAGTCTTGTTGTGAGTATGGACGACAAGGCGTATTTCCGGCCTGGCACAGATGTTGGAGCAAGAAATACGAAAGCTGGTATAATATACGATGTCTGTGATCCCCAAGAGCAGAAAAAGCTGCCGCAGCACGACTTTAACATATCTAAAGTAAATCAAACTCCAGCATCATTCCGAGTTATTAAGCAGCATATTGAAAATATCCAAGAAAAAGATGAATTGATAAGCGATCAAGATCAAAGCTTGGTAATCATTCGTCCCAAATTCTACATTGGGAGTGGTGGTAGCGTGTGGGCCTCGGATTACATGCGCTTATGCTATGAAGTCCCCCAACTCTTTCAAGAGAATCCGCAGAACACTAGTTTAAGTATTGAGTTGCAAAGGCTAGCTATTCGTTCCCATGATGTCGTATATTATTTTACTGATCTGACGATGGAAGAAGACGTTATGCGTATTACTACTGAAACTGGTTGTAAGTACTACTGCTACGAACAGGAAAAGCTTATTTGGTTTCAAAATCAAATTAGCGATATCACAATCCAATACCAAGAGGCTATTCACTTTGAAACTGAGCAAGAAATAGTAAGTGAATTACTGGAAAACCTCTCCTGCCTTCAGGAAAAGGCAACATCAGTGCAAACGCAAATGTTAATGCATGTACGACAAGGAAAGTTATGGGATGTAACCAAGGATATCTTGAAGGACTGTCAGCAATACCTCAATGATTTAGACCAATTGAGATGTCCAAATATCTGCTTTACCATCCTCAAAGCTACTGATGCAGGCCCTGGAGTCGGAGTAAGTAACATTGAAGTGCGTTTTAGAGATGTTGAAATTGCAAGAATACATTCATCAGAGCGTGTTAATAGAATACATCGTGTTCCAGGAGACTCTGCGCAAAGTGAGGCCGAGAGAACAAACGCATCAATAGGAGATGCACTAGTAGATGGAACAGCATTTAAATGGGAGTATTTCACGCCCTTTGATGACCTCACAGATGAAGAGATCAAGAAACTATCTGCCACGGAAGTGAAAGAAAGAGAGGCGATTTGCATGGAGAAGAATGCTTGGGAAGTGGCTAAACAGGTGACGGCCATGGTTGACGATGAACCTGGTCCTGCTAAAGACTTCTTGAAATGCTACACAAGTACAACATCGAATTGTCAGTTCTTTTTCAACAAATCGTATCTTATGAAGTATACAAATGCTAAAACAGATGCTGCAAAATATCCTGTTCCTGGATATCACTACTTTAAGAAGATATATTCATTTATGGATAGCCACTGTATCTTTGGGGAGATGTTCCTTGAATATCTAAAGGGAGCCTGTAAAGAAAATGGGGAAAGTAGAACACTTTGCGACTTCTGCAGCACAAGAGAACAATGCTGTGAGGAGATTGAACATGTTGCAAGGCCATTTCCCGACAATGACAGTGATGGGCAACATTATCTCCCTTTGTCTAAAACCCCAACAAACAACAGGATCATTGATGACTACATGCCAAGGGCACTGCTGAAGACAGCATACGCATCAGGTCAATGCTCCTTGGATGATCCCAGCAGTATTTCAAGATTCTCAAGAACATTTATTGTGGCTGAGGGATGCGTAAAAGACTATTTGGAGCATTTAACATTACTCGAACTCAAGAAAGATAAAAGAAAGAAAGAAAGACAGGGTAAAAAGTCAGTTGAGGCAAGCAAGATTTACCATGAGTATGACTGGAATGAGATGTTCAAAGATGGTTCTCTTAATAAGCAGACAAAAGCAGTTCTTGTTAAATATTTGAAACATCATGGGCTTCGCACTACATCAAACAAACCTGGAATGCTAGTGGAGGTACAAAGGCACATTATTGAACAACAAGTACATGATTCTACACAAGAAGAGGAAAACCCACTATGTAGTAGTGAAGATGAAGAGGAATACTTATCTTTAAATGAAGAAAACGATGAAGCAGACTTTGTGCTTGCCGAGATTGGCTCGAGTTCAGAAGATGATTGTGAGGAGGAGGAGGATATTCAGATCACAGTGACAACTACAAGATCTGGGAGAAGGGCTACTCGCTATTTGCTTTGAAAAGTTAGGTGAATTATATTTGGGTCGTAGAGTTCACACACTATATTCTGTTCTGCTTCAGTGATTTCTACTTGTTTGTACAAAGTAGCGCAGTAGGACAATACAAATTTAGTTTTATTTCACAGATAGAGTGTGTTCACTCTATTATAAATGTTATTGTGATTTAGGGTGGGTCATGTCATTTCATGTGCACTCTCTTGGGGGGCCACATTACTTTATGCAGTGACATGAGCAGGGCCACTTGAAATTATGTTGAGGAAAATGAAAATGCACCAGCCCACCCCCCCCCCCCCCCCCTCTAATAAATGGCCGGTCCCTAAAGAGAGTTTCCCCCTTCGAAACAATTGGTGGAGAAACCGGGTAGACGAAGACTTAACCCGTAAACGAAACAAGTAGTGTTAGAATCGGGGCCGACGAAGATTTAATCCGTAACAGAAACAAATTGGTGGACGATCTGGGCGGACGATGAACTCAGTAGTAACGAGCGACAGACGATCGAAGAAGAGCATGAAAAACTTTATCTCCACACCAAGACAAAAGCGCAAGTAAGACATGGCTATGTAATTTTGCATTTGATTTTTCACCTTTTAAAAATGCTAAACAACTATCAGTTTAAATTTAATTTTAGCATTTAGTAGTAACACAATATTCTTACTAATGGCCATTGTTCCTTATCTACATTTACCACAAGTTTTTGATCGCAAAAGAAATACGATGTTCAGTTTTTACACACAGACAATAGTGAGAGAACGATTTCATCACAATAGGCACTAGAATGCTTTGGAAAACATTACTAGTGTACATTTTACTATTTTATTCAACAGCTTGGACTAAAAATGATTAGTATCGGCAAAACTTATTGGGAATTCGTTTAAAAAACATCATTGATAGCTGAGTACAGCATAATAAGCTAATATTTTGAAGCAGAGGCGTATTACAGTTTATTTGTTTATGATGTGTCGGTTTATATTCGCGAAAATGTCAATTTTCGGTTTTGCAAGCCACACGTTGATAATCATTTTATTTATCGTTGTAGAACGATCTGTTTAAAGTAGCAAACGGAGCTACTTTCCAACTATTCATCATATCATGTATGTTGATCTGGCATTCCAATTAGCCTATGTGATGTCCAGACTTTTATGATGTTGCAGTTCGATGAAGAAAAAGCAGTACAAATCGATGCGGACGAAAAAGTCCAAGAATACCGTTATACGCAGAGTTTTTCAAAATGACAAGAAATTAAACCTCCGTACGCGACCGGCTGTCATTTAGTACGCAGAGGAAATTTCAAGTTATTATACGAGAATATTTATCGCTAAGAAAGCGAGGTTATTAAGAGTTATGACGTTTCGCGCTGAAGCGAATTTTCAAGAGTCAAGTTTAATGGTGATATAGCCACCTGAGTACACGCGTATATATTTCAAAATCCTGAGAATCGATACTGTTATGAGATTGTTACTGTATATGAAATAAATTATAAACATGAAATGAGGAAGTAATACGTCAAGCTCTGTAATATTAGCTCAACTAATTTTAAAAGCACTGTCATAGATATGTTAATTGACAGAAAATGTGTCTTAAAAGTCACGTGAAAAAATATATATATAAATATTTCTCTACTCTAGAAATGTTTGCCATTTGAATAAATCTTTTTAAAGGAAAAAAAAGAATCATATTTAAAAGTTCAACACAGGAATATACTAAGGTTCTCCCGTTTTTCATTATTACAACATGCAATATTTTTTATTATCATAAGTCAAAGTGATGTTCAACAAAACAAATATTCATACTTTCAAGATCAAATAAAATAAAATAAATGTCAAAGCAAAGTCATGCATGTCTTATTGTTTAGCGCTTTCGTACCGACTTTTCCTCAACAAGTACAGTATCTTGAACATTAGATTCCAAATAATAAACTGTTGTGAAGATTTATCTGACTGAACAGGACATGGGAAGAAAGAAATCTCCATCCTGCAAGAACAGAGACATGAGAAGACTTCATATGTGGATTGAGAAGAAGTAATATACATGTATAGCCGACATACCGATCATTATTCAGTGTATAGTTGATGAAACTCGACAACCAAATTTGTCCAAAGTTCCGAATGGATATTGGAAGGAATATTTCATGATTGCTTATTACGACGTCAAAGTGGTATTCCAATTTATATACAGAACAATATTTAACGTTGACAGTGAACCTCAAGAAGCAGGTTAGTCAATATTGATCGAGTGCAAGGCACAGCTCAAGCCTATCAAGCACGTTCAACCACGAAACTTCATAATGACTCTTTAGCAGTTTTACTGTCGTTGTGGTGTCACTTGATTGGTAAAGTCAGTCGTGACAACTTTTACTTAGACCGTATAATTAAACTATAGTAACACTATCTTATTTAGTTCTAGAGACGGTTGTAACTTCATAAGTCACCACCAGTTTCTAGTGATTTCATTCTCAAATGGGGACATTTGTTTTTGAAAAATGGGGGTAGCTGTTACACGATAAAAAAGGAAATAAAAACCACTTTTTGTCGTTTCTCTTTTAGTGTAAAGTTGGCGTTATTAAAGCCAAGGAATAGTGGTTTTCTTAATATATACATGTAATCAATATATTGGCCCCTTGGGTAATTACTGTGAAGTTTCCTTTTCTGACACAAATGTCATTCTTGACATTTGCGATTACTTTGACGGATACTTAACAGAGATTGCACCCGTTCATTTAACGTTCGGCCAAATGTGGCAAGCTAGCAGCTCATAGCTAGATTATATATATTCCAAATATAGTTAATAGAAGAGGTAAAATGAAAGTCAATTTTCTTGGTTGGATTTTGAAATCCAGCTAGAAATTCGCTAGTAATGTTCCGTGAACATATCAGTTCCTCAAATTAAATATTAATGGACAAATATAACTACGGATAAAAGGAACATTATAAAGCATATGTTTCCTAATTGGATACCTAATTATTGGCGCTCGAGATTAGTGAAATTAAGTGACACCGCAGGTCTTGTTGCAAAGAAAGCTGTCATTATGGTGCCAGAGTGTCCTTGACGGCCTTTTTGGAAGGTAAAATTAATGGAACTAAGGGATTAAAAAATAGCGACATATCTGATTATATTGTGGTCAGAATCGTAAATCCTACGGATGTTCTCCTTATGCTTCAACATATATTATTTGTATAGGGCGTTCTCACAAAAACCTATACTTAGTCTTTAACCTAAGTTAAAGTTAGTTTTACTACTTTTACCGAGGAAAATCCTCCTTAAATCAATGCACTTTTATCTTGTGCGTTTCAACTGAGTTCTTTTTATGTTCTAAAAATGGTTTTAAGGTTCGTTTGGGCGTACGATTTTACGTTACGTCATGAAACTGTAATTCTGGTAAAACAGGTTTATAACTTGTTTTCCCAGCATAACTTGCAAGCTTTCACACGTGTGTATGTATTTTACTACTTAAGGAGTAGCATTGTAAATTTAGAGAGTACGATATAGAGAGAGAAGAAAGAGAAAGAGAGCGAAACTAGAGAGTAGAGTTGGTTGGTGCGGGAGATCCGCACAGGACAAGTGAATAAAGCAAGCGAAGTCCAACTCAAGCCTCGTCTGCTCTTTATGGAGTAACGATCCCGGTCCCCGAAAAGGTGGAAACTAAAGAGAGTTTCCCCCTTCGAAACATCTCTTTCGCGAGTGGGGAGCGATAACAGTCGGCTGGTTTCCGACCAACCACCACCCGAGTGAATTTATCAGTCACCAGACTCAAAGTCGTGAACTTTTGGCCGGGGGAGTTTGGTAAAACTTTACGTGAACTTCATCGGACCTGCTCCGTGGGGTCAGCTCAAGCTATATGCAAATGCACCACCGTTAGGCCTGAATAGATTGTGCTCGGCAACTTTTGAGCAACTTCTGGAGTTTTGAGCAACTTTTTGTACTGCAAGCAACCTAGAGCAACTTTTGCCTTCCTTGGCAACTTTTGAGCAACAAATAATGATAAAACACCCAAATTATCCCAAATGTTTCTGTTAATTGAAACTGGTCGACACTAAGAATGGTGTAGACGTGTATTGAATAGTATTGACCCTGCAAATGATTAACATTCCTTTGTTTTCTACTTTCCGTGCATGAATTGATGTGCGCCCACGAAATGGACAGCAGCTATCTATTTAATATCGCCCGTGAATTATCCAGCGGTTATTCGCTCCAACACAGAGCCGCCGCCATCTTGATATTTGCTTATCTGCATTCTGCATATTCTGCTAGTCATGGCATCACAATCGCCAAAGTGAGCAACTTTTTCAAATTTTGGTGGCAACATTTTCAATTTTTGGCAACTTTTGAGCAACTTTTAGCCTGTTTTTGGAGCAACTTTGGCTGGATTTGCTAGCACAATCTATTCAGGCCTAATTATAACCACCGTGGGGTCTGCTCTAGCCTGATTTTCAGACGGTCGAGGTCGTCCGCTCACTTCCTCCCACCTCCCCGTCTGATGGACTTTTACAGAAACCGTGTTCTGGTCATTGTTTCATTTCGACCAATCAGAGCGACAGTTTCATTTTTAGAGAACTGAGGTATGCATGGAATGTCTAGTGCAGCCTGCATGAAGGTGAAGCCAAATGGCGGCCGATACAAACGGACTTGATATGGCTTTGGAGAAAGCGTGCGAAACTTTCGACATTTCTGAATTATTTCCCGAACAGAGAAAGGCATTATTATACTTCGTTTCCCGGAAGGACCTTCGCTTCCACAGCTGCATCTATAAGGCGACGACCAGGTCGAGAATCGAGAGAGGAGAAATTATGTAGTCTTCTACAACTTCTACAGATCGTCAGAATCACGGCTCTTTCATGCACTGCAGAATATGTTCTACAGCTTCAAACTTATAGAAACAGAACGTGGAGAAACATGTTGTCCTCAATCTGATAGGAAGCGTTATCGATATCGCGATGTTTATGAATCTACTAGCTACGGGCACCAGGGTACCTGACTCGATTAGTTCTTCAGCTACTTCAGGTATCCTGACACTCTCTTCATTTATAGTACTTTTGCTAATATTACATGTATATATAAGAGTGTAAATAAAATAATTTGTTGTTGTTGTTGTTGTTGTTGTTGGAAAATCATTAATCTTCCTCGACCGCTTTGCCAGTGCCGTATTAAAATGTAATGTCTCCTAGAATGTTGGCATTTAGAAGACCAAATATTTCATGAAATGTAATGATTTTTTTACAGCAGTGAACACACATACTGAGTATGTCATGGTAATAGTTTCACGACATTTGGGCAATTTTTATGTTTGCAAAAATTTTAACACACATTATTTTGACAATTTTGCTGTCCTAAAAGCTGAAATATCTACATCTACATGTTATTTAGTCGGTAATAAACCGTATGGTTATCACACCAACTGTACAATATATAAAAATAATAAAATAAGTGATAAAATAATAACTAAATGATAAAAATAACTGAGAAAACAAGTCGAGTGAACGCAATAAAAGCACGAAACAGCACCAACTAAACAGTACCAAATAGCACGTATTAAGCAAGGATTTTGCACTATTCAGCCAGTTAGCCGTCCCACGCCTTCGCCGCTTGTACTCTATAATAAATCTAGCTTATATATCTTAGCTTCTTCGCCTTAAGAAGACTAAATCTTTCATGGAATGGCATGATTTTTTTACAGGAGTGAACACATATAGTGAATATGTCATGGTAAAAGTTGGATTACATTTGCCTAAATATTTATGTTATCAGAATTTTGAACAGTCTTGATTTTGACCATGCGCTTGAAATCCTATTTAAAAAGTTCCTGCTGCCCAAAAAAACATATTAAATTATGTGTAGCAGCTCAAACAGGATATGGTTAGGGTTAGTTCTGAGAAATCGACATAAGGTTGAAGCTGTAAAACATAAGAATTCTGCAGTGCAGGAAAGTGCGTGATTCTGGCGCCTCAACTGTACTAGAAGGCTACATAATTTCTCCTCTCTCGATTCTCTACCTGGTCGTCGCCTATAGATGCAGCTGTGGTGGCCAAGGTCCTTCCGGGAAACGAGGGGTAATATTGCCTTTCGCTGTTCGGGAAATAATTCAGAAATGCCGAAAGTTTCGCACACTTTGTCCAAAGCCATATCAAGTCCGTTTGTATCGTCCGCCATTTGGCTTGTCCTTCATGCAGGCTCCACTGGACATTCCACGCATACCTCAGCTCTCTAAAAATAATACCTACGCTTTGATTGGTCGAAATGAAATGACGTCAGGAACACGGTTTCTGCCAAAGTCCATCAGACGGGGAGGTGGGAGGAAGTGAGCGGACGACCTCGACCGTCTGAAAGTCAGGCTAGGTCTGCTCAAGCTATATGCAAATGCCCCACCGTGGGGTCAGCTCAAGCTATATGCAAATGCCCCACCGTGGGGTCAGCGCAAGCTATATGCAAATGCCCCACCGTGGGGCTTTGGAAAGTGTGCAAATATCTTATAAACGTCGATGTACAACCCGCTATTTTGACTCTGACCAATTCCCCCACCCCCAACTTTTCTTTGCTGGCAGAGAAAATATATGTCAAGGACGTATTTTTCTAAGTTCCAAGAGTTGTAAAAAGTGCCGCTATTAGCCAGCTAGTTTTGTATTTTATATTTCTTGCCTATTAAAATGACCTAAATGTCTTCGTACATGTACATGTATATGTAACATTAGTGTAATTTTGTTGCATTCTACATTGTAAAATTAGTAACTCGCTAGCGTACGTAAGCTTATTTTTTGCTGTACGATATATTTTTAAGCATCACGTTTTACGGGAAACGGAAAACGTCAGATTTTGTTTAAATTTCTAAAATAAATTAATAAGAGAAATGAAAAAGAATTCCCACGTTTTCAACAACTCGTGCGTGCGCAATGGAGTCTAATGTTAGTACTGAAAACGGGATAGGGGTAGACTTTACACGTTGGGTAAGGAAACTCGCAGAATACAAACACAGAACTCTTTCATCAACCTCGTTCCCAGAAAGAAGACCCTATAGCTAGCTGTTATTTACCGGGAACACAGTCGAGATTTCCCCCATTTTTTTTTTATATTCCCGCCACCGCCAAAAAAGATTCACTAATAAACTAGTTACCAGGCTCTTACAAGCTAATCGAGAGCAACTGATGGCGGATGAAAGTTCAGAGAAGGGAGAAGACCGTACGGGTTTCGTTTTGATGTTCTTTCGAGCTGTGGCAGTGTACAGATACCTAAAAATCACTCTAATTTAGCCCGCTCACTGGAAGCTGTCGGTAAATACTGACTAAGTCACATTTGGATGTATTTGTGTGATATGACCGACATTTAAGCTACTCGATTCCATCTTTACAAATTAAGAAACGCCTATGGTTATTCTCCAAAGTCGATCAAAGCAACCATCAGTGTGGCTAAAATGAAGTCGATCGTTCCCTTCGACACCAACGGAACACGACTTTTTAGGAATCTCTTTTAGATTTGAAACTTCCTAGTAATATACTGATACTCTTTCTGCAAATCTCTGACCAATCCCTCCCCCCTTATCATTTCTTTGCTGGAAAATATCCCACATCTTGAACAGAAACTCAGTCAAATGCCCCACGTATTCCGGGGGGAGGGGGGGCATGGGCAAGTTTGGAATTGATAGAGCCATTATCAAGTTCCCCGGAAATGACACCACTCATTGGCAATTTCTTTCCCAACGAGTGTTTGCTATGTTGTTTCGACCTGTATGAAACTGCTCACTGAACACGTACTGCTCACTTTCAAAAATCTCCGTAAGTTTCGTGTGTGATCTGAAGATGTTTTCTTTAATTACAGTGCTGTACATCAAATTTCTCTTGAATTACCTTTTCCTTAAACATGTTGCATAAAAAAACTCCCTTAAAATGGTATTCACACGGCATTTCTAAACCGTAACCATCACTAATCGTAACCACACGTTTTCCCTTGACAATAGGCCTTATGCAGCATACAGTCAGGTCGCGGCTAGATTCCATCCACCAGAAGGTCGAATTGCAATTTTCTCGATGTTATATTTCTAGGGTACAAACTAAAGCGGCACTTAGAAATTTAGGCGAACAAGTACGCTTCTCTCAACTATATAAAAAAAATATCGGCTCCACGAAGACTCGAACCGAAACCCTAACCGTCACTATCCCTTACGCCACGAGGGATTTGCTGTCAAAAACCGCTTTTTTAGAACTGACACCAGTTCCTGCTCTCAATGAAGTATTTAGTGCAGTGTATTTTGGGATTGCGTCCTTCTGGCGGATGAAATCTAGCCCTAACCATACAGTCACGTATACTGATATATCACTTCAATAACGAAATGAATTGAGCTCGTGATCCGATGGAAAAGGCTTTACTGGACGGCACACAATCTTCAAAATGCTGTTTTAGAAAGATATCGACAATCGATTGGAGGTGGAAATAGCATTTACAAATGAGTTTTGCTACAACATGCCCAGAAATTTGATACAGTCAGCGGTACGATCAATTTGTTGCGGGCTCATATATATTTCAGATGTTTTCTTCGAATTCCAGTTCCTCTAATGGCTCTATGCCGCATGTACTTATAATGTTATGCCATCCTCTTAGAAGAGGATAAGGAATATCCACAGCAAAGACAGGCTCTTTTCGCATAAAATATTTCCGGCTCAGAACCTGTACCACAGGGAGCCCTATTCTTATATTCACGGAGAAGGAGGGGTTACCTGCGCAATAACAGAACTAAAATGGCGGTCGAGAGCGATTTTTGCAGCTTGTTTGACACGACGATCACTTGCGCTTAACAGGAATGACTTGGCCCGTTAAATTTGGCGCTAGAAGGAAGAAGGGAAACTAGTCTTTAACATGGGCTTCTTCAAAGAGTTCTGGAACCGATTTAAACAAGGTTATACAGGCTTTACTTCAGCAAAGAAATCGAATACTTTACGTGCCCCAGAGGACCGAACTTGTGGACCTTCGCATACGGAAAATTAGGATCCTGTGTAAAGTGGTGTTTTACTCATCGTGGACATTAAATTAGAGAACAAGTATGGCTGCTTCGCAATTCTCTACTTTGTGTGTGTGTTTTTTGCATTGCTTTTGGAACCGATTTCGACACTCGGAAAAGCTACCAACTTATAGTTGCGACATAAAGAGTACACCACGCTTCAATTTGGGACTTGTGGAAGCAACACAATATTTACTGGGTAAAACATAGAGAAAGAAACAATACGAGGTAAGCCTATTTTTCACTGTTTCTCTTATGTTACTAAATACTTGTTCTGGTAATGCGACTCTCGTTAATATCGGCAACGCGCATGCGTGGGTTCCATGATGTATCAAATTTCTGGGCATGGTACACTAGTGCCTTTGAATAAATGAAGTCAGATTGTTTTACCATCTAGTACAACCACGTGATTGCATTCCTGCAATAGGTCCATTTGCTGAATTCGTTGCTATTAAAACGAAGTTCCGGTATTCAAACGGGGCCCAAAGAGCTTGTCATCTACTGATGCTCCCTTGAGTGCTCCCTCAGTGAGTACTCATCGCGCGAAATTCAAATCAAACACATAGAGTAACGCAACAGAGTTCTGAAACAGTAGTACAATACCATTGACAGTCATTAATTAACAACTATCTTCCAACTGTTCATTTGAATGTGTGTGGCTTGTTCAATTCTAAGCCTTTAAAAAACTAGCATTCCAACGGAGAGGACTGATATCCTCGAATGCTTTCTTGCTTGTGCTCCTTTGGGTGCAGTACACATCTTGCTTATTGAACTTTTATTCTTCTTGTAAACTATTCTTTTATAACTATTGCTTAATTTGTCTCTTTATTTGTAATTCTTTGTTAAACAGTGTAAAATAAAACTGAACTGAATTGAATTGAACACTGCTCTACAATTTGAAATTCAAATTCAGTCTAGTTCCAAAGGCGTGAAAAGAGGACGGTTAACCTTTATACCAGAACTTCGTGGCTAAGCACTTATTCCCAAATATGGCAATGTCACACCGCGGCAAAACGTTATGCTCCGCTGGCCGAAAGAATGAAGGCTCTGGTTTCAAATACAAGTTTCCGAGGTCTTAAACTTTCTTAATAAATAATTTTATAACTTAGTAAACTCACAGTGAATTACAAATTAAAAAAACTTAAACCTGTTGAAGTCTTAGGCTTAGCTTTTAAGTAGTTTTCTTATTTTTTTCGCGAAACATTTCATGTAAACACGCGTACGTAAGTAAAACTAAAAACACGGGTGATGGCCTCTGTTTTCTTTTAGTTTTGGCGGGAAACTGGGGCGGACGCGCGCGCTGGGTTCGTCAAAACGCATGCGCGTGACGTTTTGCCACGGTGTGTGGCAATGGTTGACTATGTGCAATCTTAAAAACCCTCTTAAAATGAGTCTGCTGTGAAGATATGGACTGTGGCTTTCACATCTCTCTTAGTTTCTAGTGGAACCTAGCCTGACCATTAGCTACTTGTCATGCTGAGGAACAGCTGTCCATGCATGGCTCAGACAATGTTTAATATTCTGACAGAAACAACGATGGTTAACGTGCTACTGTCTACGTGACCATTGTGCGCCTAGCAGCTTTATATAGCTTTCCAGTATACATATTGTAAATACGACTTGCAATTCATCTTAAAATGTTATTGTGCGTTTAAGTATTCATTAAAATGTAAATACATGCTATTATGTTTTATTTACATACATATTTATCAAACCTGTACCGACCTTATTCACACGACGGCCATGTTTAATCCCGGGAGAATAAAAGCCTTTGTTTTCCCCCATCTAACCTCGTTCTGAAACTGCTCAGTGCGAGGCTACACGTGGGAATCTATTGTTTGTAGCCAACATGGTCGCCGCGTGATTATCGGACGGATCTTGGATAGCTCTTTTAGGGACCGGACATTATTTAGGGGGGGGGGGGGGGGGGGGGGGGGGGTGGGAGACCTACTAGATTTGTAGGGGAGGGTCACGATTTTTTATGCTCCCATTTAGGGGGGGGGGTAATTTTTTTTATATGCACCTCTCTTATAGGGGGGGGCATATTTTTTAATTAAGTATATATATTTATAGGCTTATCCAAGGGGAGGGTCATTATTTTGTGAGACCAGAGAACTGTAGCGTCACAATTTTTTGGGCAAGCCACAATGCAGATCTAGTAGCCCCACCCCCCGGCTAAATAATGTGCGGTCCCTTACGAAAAGGCACAAACATGACGGCATCGCCGTTTCAAAACAAGATGGCTATGACCTAACTCAGAACAACTGTCAGTGTTTTTGCATGCCATTTTTACGTCTTTTCCTCGACTTTTTTCTGTAATAGCACATTCAAAGTCCGAAGTCATCAATTTTCTAATTAGCTTTCCTTCGATTTGAAGTTCGTTAAGAGAACTCACCAGTCTCAAGTTCAAAGTCATGATATTTAACGTCTATCTGCGACTCCTCAGACTACGACAGTCCCTACCACTCGTGATGCACTTCTCACACAGCCTTCTGTGGTCCTCGCTTGTGAAAGTGAAATCTGAGGATGCCGCTCCACCTCTCCCTCGTCTTGAAGTTGAGGCGGATAATGGTGTCAGTTTGAAAGGATAACATTCAGAAACAACGTCCTTACAATCACATCTATAACAGCGTTGATACATTCCCTTCCAACTTGAGCGACTCATCCACGTCTTGTTGCACTTTTTGCAGTAGAAGTTCGCAAGGCACGGCTCTTCTCCGCTATACTCACTGAAGGTAACCAGCAGGGATCCTTCGCTGGACTTGATATATTCCCATCCAATCTTCTTTAGATATTCTATAACTTTTGGCCTGATGTTTTGGCGTTCTTCATATGAGTGATGTCCAGCTCCATCTATGATCTCCAGCCAAGGGCGATTATTCTCTCTCGCTTCTCCGTGGTCAAAGTCTTCAAAACGTTGCTTCAGCTTACGGATAGCTTCGTCTCTCTTGTTTCGTTCTTCTTCGATTATGATCTCAACCATTTCAGGAGTATGATTGCGTCTCTTAAGCAGCTGCTTTTGGTAGTCCAACAACTTTTGCGGATCGCCTACCAGTTGTCCATGGAGGTCAATCTCACTTTCAGAGCGATCTTCGTTGTAGAAATTGAAGATAGCATCAGACGCTCGTCTGTGACTCTCGTTCATTAATTCACCATACTTCTCTTTGAGGGATTTGCACTTTTGTGATTCTGGATATTCTTTACGTTTATACGCGTTCGCTGCTCTATCTCTCCAAATCTGGCGCTGTTTGTCAAATGTCGTAGACTGTTTTCGGTAATGGTATCCCTCGACAAACAGGGAAACAAATTCAAAAATATTTCGGGCTGCCTCGACTTCAAAATTGTCTAGGTTGACACACACGCACACCATATTATCTTGAACAAGATGTTCGTCAGTTGATGTAGTAATGTCCGCCTTAGATAGCTGGCCATCTGTATCGTCCAAGATGCGGTTGATGTTTTTGACGTTTGCATTGTCAGGACCAATAAGGAGACGACGAGAAACACCCTTACAGCAAATGGTAAGCGGAGATCCGAAATACTGGAGATAGCTTTCTTCTTTGTACGACTGTAAACCAACAACATCCACATGCAATTGTCGACCCAGAAGTCTACCATAGTGCGTTACTTGTACTTCTTTTGGCCCACCTTCTTCGATGTCACGAAGTGTTACATGGACATCACCAGTTAGGGGTCCAGGTCTGAAGGTAACGTTACTGACATCTTTGTTCACTTTCACCTTCAGGGAATTACTCTTTAGCTTCCTGTACCGGTACCTCTTACGTGTACAATCAAGGAGAGTCACCAGAATTTCAAGAGGTTTTCCTATTCCGGTAAAGATGGGTGGCTCTTGACAAATACGTACCTGACACTTTCCTGGATCTAAGGGAACTGAGGTAACCTCGACGTCCAATGTAGGAACGTAGATGTGGCATTCTGTAGCATTTTTGGGTTCCATAGTGACCCGATACGTTCCTTCTTTATCAAAGCAGTAATAAAAATCCAGTATCATCGCCTCCTGGTCAAGAATGGCATCTTCCTGTGGCAAAATGTCTCCAGCATCTGTAACTAATTGCCAGTTCATAGGATCAAGCAGTACCTTGTTTCCAATCTTATCTAAGCCTTCGACAGTCAGAACTCGATGATCGGTCTCCTCACAGGGCGTGAAACAAGCATTGTTCGAAAAGTGCTCATGATCGACAGCTTTTATGGCTACCAGAGAACCCGGCACAACAGTCATACGTAATGTATTCACTTCAACACCTGCCATGCTTTTGTTTTCACCTATGGACACAGTGAGCCATCTATTTCCTACTATCAATGGCGTGAATGAAAGAACACAGAAGTTTGAATCCTCGTCTAGAAAATCCACTTTCAAGGATTTCTCTTCATCCTTTATTCTTTTCGTTTTGTTGATGTGCCGATGAACTTGACAAGTCCCATGAGGGGAATAATCACAATCAAGACAGTCGAATGGAAGACTCAATAGGATCTTGCCTGGAATCATTGCACTGCTTTCACTGTAAGCCAGAGGTTTTCCATAAATGTCATAAAGCTCTAATTGAAATTTCAGTACCTGCCCGGCTTTGTGATTCCCCCCCTGTATGCGATCAACGTCAGCCTGGAGAATACAAGATTTCAAGGCAGAAATGGGAGGAGGTATGATCTTTAGCTTGTTAATCTTCAGGGCCTGACTAATGTTAGGAAAAGACAGATCAAACGAGGCTGCGCCAGCCTTAACACAGCGTACAGCAACGACATAGCAATCTTCCTTGGTAAGATAGACAGACGGCGAAATTTGCGTGACAAAGGAGCTCTTGCCGACAGTGATTCGTAGGTATCTCTCTTTTGATTTATTTCCATACTCGTCTTCGGCCTTAACAAAGATC
Source organism: Actinernus sp. WN-2022 (assembly GCA_030867875.1). NCBI lineage: Eukaryota > Metazoa > Cnidaria > Anthozoa > Actiniaria > Actinernidae > Actinernus > Actinernus sp. WN-2022. Next base: position 36,823,677 of record JAOWCC010000577.1, read on the forward strand.
TTAACAGTACCCTCTCGATATAAGCTGTCATCTTTACCATCACCTGGTAGTCGCGTCATGTTGATCATAGTGAGTAATCGGGGCTCTGAAGGTCTCACGAGGTATTCGACATGACGTACATTAATCTTATTCGGCTGTTGATCGACGGTTGCTATGACCATTAATGGCAATTGCTCAATTGTTTTCTGAAATGGAGAATTCCTTAGTTGAACACCGTTCATACGTTTGTTTTCAATTATGGATACAGTCAGCGATCTATTTCCTGCTATGAAGGGCGTAAATACCACGTCACAAGTGCTAGAATCCCCATCAGGAAGATTCACTTGCAATGATTCCTTTTCTTTCATTTTATTTTGGCTGGAGGACCAATCTGTGGATTCACAACAAGGACAGTCCAGATTTAGATTCACGCAGATCTTTGCATTGCTTTCTCTATAAGGCAGTGGATTTCCATAAATATCATATAGCTCTACTTGGAATCTCAGTACCTGCCCGGCTTCGTTACTTTCCCTCTGTATCCGATCAATGTCATCCTGAAGAATATGAGATTTAGAGGCAGAAATAGGGGCAGGTATGATCTTCATGCTGTTAATCTTCAGGGCCTGAAGGACGTTAGGAAAAGACAGATCAAACGAGGCTGCGCCAGCCTTAATACAACGTACAGCAACAACATAGCAATCTTCCTTGGTAAGATAGACAGACGGCGAAATTTGCGTGACAAAGGAGCTGTTGGGGTATACGTTGCTGACAGTGATGTTTAGGTTGCTTTCATCTGATTTATTCCCAAACTCGTCTTCGGCCAAAACAGAGATTTTAACAGTACCACCTCGATATACGCTGTCACCCTTACCATCACCTGGTAGTCGCGTCATGTTGATCATAGTGAGTAATCGGGGCTCTGAAGGTCTCACGAGGTATTCGACATGACGTACATTAATCTTATTCGGCTGTTGATCGACGGTTGCTATGACCATTAATGGAAATTGCTCAATTGTTTTCTGAAATGGAGAATTCCTTAGTTGAACACCGTTGATACGTTTGTTTTCAATTATGGATACAGTCAGCGATCTATTTCCTGCTATGAAGGGCGTAAATACCACGTCACAAGTGCTAGAATCCCCATCAGGAAGATTCACTTGCAATGATTCCTTTTCTTTCATTTTATTTTGGCTGGAGGACCAATCTGTGGATTCACAACAAGGGCAGTCCAGATTTAGATTCACGCAGATCTTTGCATTGCTTTCTCTATAAGGCAGTGGATTTCCATAAATGTCATATAGCTCTACTTGGAATCTCAGTACCTGCCCGGCTTCGTTACTTTCCCTCTGTATCCGATCAATGTCATCCTGAAGAATATGGGATTTAGAGGCAGAAATAGGGGTAGGTATGATCTTCATGCTGTTAATCTTCAGGGCCTCAAGGACGTTAGGAAAAGAGAGATCAAATGAGGCTGCGCCAGCCTTAACACAGCGTACAGCAACAACATAGCAACCTTCTTTTGGAATATAAACAGACGGCGAAATCTGCGTGACAAATGGGCTGGTGCCGACACTGATTTCCAGATTGTTTCCATCTGATTTATTTCCAAACTCGTCTTTGGCCTCAACAGAGATCTTAACTGTACCACCTCGATATATGCTGTCACCTATACCATCACCTGGTTGTTTCGTCATATTGATTAAAGTGAGTGATCTGGGCTTTGACGGTGTCACGAGTAATTGGATGTGACGTGCATGCGTATTCTTGTTCGGCTGATGATTGGCGGTTTTTATGGTTATCAAAGGACTGTGAACAACGGTTTTCTGTAATGAAGAATTATTTAGTTTAACACCTTCCATACTTGTGTTCTTATTTATGGATACAGTAAGCGATCTATTACCTGCTATGAAGGGCGTAAATGCCACGTCACAAGTGTTAGAGTTCCCGTCAGGAAGATTCACTTGCAATGATTCCTCTTCCTTTTGTTTGTTTAGAATGGAGAACCGATGAACTCTACATATCCGAAATGGGGAGGTATTGCAATGAGGACAGTTGAGACCAAGATTAAGGGCAATCTCGGCATTGCTTTCATTGTAAGGCAGAGGATTTCCATATATGTCATAAAGCTCTACCTGGAATCTCAGTACCTGCCCGGCTTTGTAATTTCCTCCATGGATCCAATCAATGTCATTCTGTAGAATATGGGATTTAGAGGAAGAAAGAGGGGGAGGTATGATCTTCATGCTGTTAATCTTCAGGGCCTGAAGGACGTTGGGGAAAGAGAGATCAAATGAGGCTGCGCCAGTCTTAACACAGCGTACAGCAACAACATAGCAACCTTCTTTTGGAATATAAACAGACGGCGAAATCTGCGTGACAAATGGGCTGGTGCCGACACTGATTTCCAGATTGTTTCCATCTGATTTATTTCCAAACTCGTCTTTGGCCTCAACAGAGATTTTAACAGTACCATCTCGATATACAGTGTCACCTCTACCATCACAATCGACTGATTTTATGTCTCTCAGAGTTAGTGACATGGGCTCTGAAGGCCTCACGAGGAACTGCACGCCCGTTACTCCGTTAAATCGGATGGAAACGTCTTCAGGAAACTCTGGCTTTGTGGTAAACACGCCGATTGAAGTCACACAAGCAAAGAGAGCTAAGGTTACTCCCCGGGCGTCATGCGAAATTTCTCGGCAGGACATGACAGCTTCTGGTACGATTTGCGACCGCACTGAGTGATCTTTTTCCAAGCTGAACGAAGGTATTGGAATATCTATTAGCCGCTGTTCCTGAGGATGTCTCAGTCGGGAATTTCTGCGCTTAGAAATCGAGATCGTGCAAATCTGTGTTTCCTGGCCTGCTACTACGTACACTCGGTCTTGGTGAAGATTCACGTTGAACACTGGTGCAGTTAGCCATTTTCGAAATGCTCTGATTCTCCTAGCAAGACGTGACATGGTCCCTTTTTTGTCTTATGAATTTATGATGTTGCTTGATAAAATGGGACGTCCTCAAAGTCGCCGTAACTAAACGTCTTAGCAAGGTTACATGATAAAGAAAAGCAAGACATAAATCCTTAGATGCTGCATCAAACGTAATGTATACGGCGTATATGGCTCGGAAACTGCCAAACTTGCGGAATACAGGGCAGACGATATGCAGTCTTCACCGGAGGATGCCATGTACAGTGGTGATCAGTCTTGTGGATGCGACTCATTCAGATTTCCTAACATCAACACAAGTAAAATCGTGAGACCAGACCGCTACAAGTTCTTAGCGTACTGGATGAAATAAAACCTTTATTATAGTGTTTTTAAAACTACTCAAGTGTGTTATGGCACCGATTACTTTGTGCTTTTCTCATCAATGAGGTTACTTGTAATAATTTCGTCATTTTTGTTTGATATTGACAGTGGAAATATTTGAATTGACGTTGTGGGAATATGCTGTCGGCGCAACGCGTTCTCGCGGTTAAAATAATGATTATCATTAATTATCAAATCTCTTTAAAATAATGTCGATAATCATTAGTCTAAGACAAATCCTAACCCTAACCATCGGACGAGTTTATACGGGTAAACGACGAGTTCTCACTCACCAAAGCTAGGCCGTTCACAGGTAAACAAGAAGAGAAGGTAAGCGAGAGAAAAACTATTTTTTGAGCGGTCCTACTGAGGCTCGAACTCGTAACTGTTAGCGTGTAGTGCTTGGTAATGCAAACGTCATGACCACTAAACTAAGCGCGTCTACCGCCATTCGGAATGTGACAAATGTTTATCGTTATCCTTGACTGATTTTAAGAATAATGATTATCATTATTTTAAAGCGATTTGACCATTAATGATTATTTTAACCGCTAGAATGTGTTGGTCGGCGTCACCCTAAACCCAGGGAAGAAATACCGCAAGACAGTAATTGTACCATTACCGTACTGAATTGTACCGTACCGTAACTCTTCATTGTGCACATGATTGGCTCAGAAAAAGAAACGGAATATGATCTGGAGTGTATCTTTTACAGAGTATAATCACGAGCATAATACATGCATAATTTCGAGCATCTTAGTTCCAATGAGTGACGTCACCGAAAAGCATAATGCCCGTGATTTTCGAGCAAAAAATGTATCTACATTGTATACCGTAATAAGAATACATGTTAGATTCGCTCGGTTGGTAGAGTGCGGCGGAAGGTCAGGGGTTCGAATCCCAGTCGCGTCCTTGGGCAGGGACGAATAAGCCGTTGGCCATGTCTCCTTCCTCTTCTAATCTATACGAGGGGGGCGTGAAAGAACCTGTTGTGCTATTTCGAGAAAGAGTAGGGGATTGTCTCCCGACAAAACAGCTTGGTATTTTGAGGTACTAACAATCACTCATTTGTAAACTGCACATTGCGCCACAATAGCAGTCCGTATCACAAAAATAACCAAAAGGTTGTCCAGCAGAATATAATATTCCTTGACACGCCGGAAGCTTTTCTAGCGAAGCTGCTCCCAACGAATTTTTATAAGCAGCATTTATTGACTTAATCTATTGCAACATTTTCTCTTCTGTTGTAGGCATAATTCTGAAAGACAGCCCTTGCACGATGCGTGGCTGAGCGTGCACCTTGCCTCCCCTTGGCCGTGTAGGTGAGCATTATCGATAGCCGTTCAGAGCATATGTTGCGCAGAACAGGATCTCGTTATCGACAGGTGTACACAAGATGTAAGGCGTTAACACAAAAAGGGATTCAAATTGAAGCACTAGCGCTTCACTTCAATGTGTTATCAAAGCTAGCTCATAAAACACGTTACCGAGACCGTCTCTGGGCTAGCGCTCAAAATGGCGTTGAGGCAGTAAGGCTGCTTTTATGAAATCAGCCGTCATATATATATATAATATATACACACTCGTTTTCAAAAACATTGCACTGCAAATATATATATACCTTTTGTATTCTTGTCAAATTTGACAGCTAAAACAATGGAGAACAAAAGGTATATATATATATATTAATCAAAAGCAATGTTTTTGAAAACGAGTGTATATATATTTATATATATATATATATATATATACATATTATATACAGCCGCGTGCAAACATTCTGACCCCCCCATGAAAATTATATACTTATATACTTATATCGGTTGCATCATGGGTAATCCAAAATGTGCTATTCAGTCATTTTTCTAACAAAAAAGATATCAGGTAGGATTGAAAAATGTACGAGTAAAACATTTTTAGATCATATGGGTCCATCCGTTAAAGAAAACAAGACAGTGCTATTTTCAGTTTTAGTTGTACTAATTTATTCCATGCGTTTGCCACTGGATCCGGTCGACCGAAACGCTGCTATGACTTCAAGGAACTCACTGTATTCTGAACTTTACTTTCTCCACGTCGCACTAGCTAGGTTTATTCTATTTTCCTAAATGAGGCTGAAGTATTCACTAAATTGCTTTCAAATCTTGGAGCCTAAGTTTAAGCATACTATCAATGTGAAACACGTTCTATTTTATCTTATGGCAGTTCCACCAGTCGTTTGCAATTCTGCCAAACAAACTGAACCAAATTCAACACTTTAAAGCCAAACGCAGCTAAAAATATTGTTGCCGTTATGAAGTCTGCAAAAGAGCTAAAATTTCACTGGGAACACACCAGTTTTCTTTTGCGTTTTTTTTTTTGCGACGTAATTATTTCGCATATGAAGTATTGATCAAACATATTTTATTTTATTCAGAATTGAATGCGGCGGTTTTCGTTTTGATGTTCGCGATGCATATTTAAATATATTCCGACATATCTTGCAGTTAACGACTTTAGAACTCTACGCGAGATAAATTTTAAGTTATATAAAATGGTTAAGATTTAATCAAACTGTGTATCAGTTGATTTATTTTATTACTAAAAATTATATTTGAATGATTGTCGGGAATACTAATAAATTTACAACCTGGTGAGGCCAAAGTAAATAAAGGTTTACTTATGAATAGGTCTCAATGTGAGTTTAACTGACGACCAATTGTAAAATTTCATGTAACACGCAGGAGAAAATATTTTTACACAAGACCAAAACCATTTAATTCTGGTCCATAATTTAAACAGATTAAAACAACTTCGGTTCTGATCTTTCTTTCCTTTCCAATAACTAAATGCGATTTTTACAACCGCATTGCGGACTTCATAAAAAAATGTTTTTAGCTACGCTGTGTTTAAGTAATTTGGTTGGATGTTTGGCAAAATCGCACACATCGAACTACCATAATTAATATAGCACGTGTTTCGCATTGATAATACGCTTAAACCTAGGCTCCAAGGTTTGAAATGAATTTAGTGAATACTTCAGCCTCATTCAGGGCAATAGAGTAAACCTAGCTAGTGCGACGTGGAGAAATTAAAGTTCAGAATACAGTGAGTTCCTTGAAGTCATAGCAGCGTTTCGGTCCACCGGACCCAATGGCAAGCGCATGGAATAAATTAGTACAACTAAAACTGAAAATAAAACTTGTTGTCTTCAATGGTTGGGCCCATATGATCTAAAAATGTTTAACTCGTACATTGTTCAATCCTACCTGATATATTTTTTGTTAGAAAATTGTCTGAAAAGCACATTTTTGGAGTACCCATGATGCAACCGATATAAGTATATAAGTATATAATTTTCAAGGGGGGGTCAGAATTTTTGCACGCGGCTGTAGATATATACATACATATATATATACATATATATATATATACATAGAGTGCATTTTTCTACACGCCACTAGCTTTTGATAGCCTATTCTTATACATACCACTGTGCATATGGAGACTAAATTAGATTACTATTGTAAGATTTTCTTTAGCATAAGTCACGGCATATTTTTATATATTTTTATCTTTGTTCTTGATTAGGTTTCTTTCGCCATATTTTTATCACATGTACAGAGTCTGTTGTATCCATTGTTTGTATTGATTTAGTTTAGTTCCAAGTATTTTTAAATTTGTACTTAGCATTGAAACGTCTGATTAAATTTATGGACCAGTGAGGAGTTCGTCAAGTCACTTCATTTTACTATTTAATCTACTCTTCAAGTGTACAAGCGTCTTGTATCCAGTTGGATCCTCCTAGCTAGCGACATCATCGTTGGAAAGCCAAGTTTGCCTTATTCATTCCTATATATATACATATATATATATTCAAATGCGCTTCAAAAGGTTCAAATCCCACTCAGGGCACATATTTTCTCTTTCACTTCTATTCTAGTTATTCATATATAGAGATGGCTTTCTTCTATATATTCTTTATATAGAGTTCTCTTTCATCGAATGCCGCAATTAGTACTATCACAATCTACCCATTCCTCAACTCTCCAATGAATAAACACTGAATAATTTCAAAATTTCTGTTCCACTGTTCAGCTGTATAAAATCTGAATGCATTTTACCGTCCCCAAACAAGACATATTTAAACCAAAATAGTTTTCACGATTCGTCAACAGAGCAAGCGAGATACCACGACGCTTATCAAACACCGATAGTGACTCGTGTAACAAATTAAAGTTTAATATATATCCAGTTTAGTTATGGATTAACATCTACACCGAGGTCTAACACGCAGGCGTATGAGATCGTGCAGCCTCTTGCTTTTATTTTCTTCATCGACACAAATGGGAAATTGCATACTAGATCCATGATCATGCTATATATGTGGGAGGAAGATTTTGCCGGTAAACCAGTAAGTATCGTAAACGTCTTCATGACTGAATTAGTCTAATCAGTGAACCAAGTGTCGACTTTAAACAAAAAATTGCTGTAATTTGTGTTTGCGAAGAGCAAAACGTTGGAGTCAAGCTTGTGCCGTGTCTAGCGAGTGAAACTTCCCCACTTCATATATTATTACAGTTTCATTACAGTTCCGTCGAGCTAAACTAGCGAGTAAAACTACTCTACTAAAGTTTGGGTAGAGGTGTGCCGCTGAGACTCTCAAACCCTGACCCTGTTTAAGACAAGAAATTTGGAAAATTCCATACTCTGTAAAAGATTACAACCTAAATAGTATACCCTATCTAAGAAGAACTGAAGTCAAATACTGTACCCTATTTGATAAGATCAGACAGATACTCAAGTCGATTTTAAAATTACAAATTCAATTGAATAGTCATTGAACTGGTGTTATAAGTCATACTGTGCATGTGTTATGATAGAATCTGTCAAGTTCCGGTAAAAGGGATAAAATCAGTACCCTATTCGCGATTTTTAAATGATGTATAATACTAAATTCTTATTTTGATAACCCTGTTCAAGACGTCACAGAGTTAAATCATACACCCTGTTCAAGACAATAACCCTGAAAACAATACCCTATCCAGCCGCACGTCCCCGTATAGGCTATATAAGGGAGTATCCCTCCCCCTCCCCCTATCCAGCCGCACGTCCCCGTATAGGCTATATACTGAAGGGAGTATCCCCCACGCGTGGGGGTACGTGACACTAAAACGGACGCAACACACTTCAGTTACACCTGAATGGTTCTCAGGCACTCGGCAAATTCCTTTAGCTAAATTGCTGTGTTGGTTGGCGTCTCATTCGATGGTTAGCCTTATCAGAGTCCTGACAGAAATCTCTGCAAATAAATAATTTGGTCATTTTCTATATCTATCGTTTTACAGCCGCTAGTTTGTTGTGTGATTTAAGCTGGGAAACCATTTGATGTAAAAAATCTAAACATGGTCGCATATTTGGCGCCTTCTTTGCAAAATTAATGTCATGGTTGTATAAGCCATAAGAATGAAAACTATAGAATAAACAAAACTGTTATGTTGGAATTTCAAAAAGTGTAGTAGCTATAAAAACTCTGGATAACAACAGTTCTGTTACATTTTAATGCATCTTCTCTGAGAATAGCACCAGGTTCAATTATCAAGAACTAAGATCAAGCAATAACGACTTCCGGCTTACTAAATACAAGACCGGACGAGACCCTGTACTGGTATGTGAATGTTATTTAAAGAGAGCTCATGAAATCATTACACTTCAAAGTAACCTGAGAGAGAATTAAAGCACAATGTTATTGGAGCCATTAGACAACTTTTGAGCCGTTCAAAATACTGAATTAGTAAGCACGACATTTGCATCAACGAAAGGTTTCGTTTCGTTCAGTCATACATCAAAAACCATGTCTTGATGTGACACTGCGAAGCAAATCCAAATAAAACAGTTTATCACCCACCAGAGGCAGATATAGACAGCAAACATACAACGCGGGACAATACAACAATCTACCTTGGATTAGAGATAAAGATCCCTTCCGTTCCACAGCCTAACCCTACACGCAGCACTCAAGTGTTCGTCGTAAATTATGCCCTGGACAGCTTGACAGAGTGGTCACGCGCGACTAGGCAGCCCACCGTCGGGGACTAGCGCGTGACGTGAGCGGGTGGTCGTAAAGTGGGGACAGGGATGCGGGGACGTGACCATAAAAATACAGTATTTTTGACCGCTAATATATAAATTGAGTAATTATGTGTGTATTCATTGCGTAATTTTATCACTAGAGCGGTTTTCGATTGAATGTCGAAAGCAACAAGTGATTGCTTTGGTTTTGCATTTGCTTAGCTTTTCTCAGTTGGCTGTGAGAAATGTTTTCCAGTTATCAGCCAATCAGGTTCTAAACTAAAACCAAACGCAATCACGCAATCAGGTTTTGTTTTAGCGACAGTATTGACGACTGTGTTTACTTTGCCTCGTGATTGGTTAAAGTGAAACCAATCGTGAATTACTTCAGTTCGAGATTGGCTCATTGTGTTTTCACTTCCTCCTGTAAATGGCTATGTAATTACTTTGGTTTTGGTTTTAACTACACTCAACTGAAAACCGCTCTAAGTAAAGTAAGGTAAAGCAACTTTATTGAACGTCGGTAACTCGTGACAGTCTGGTGAGACTGATAAACTTGAGGCCGACGTGGGACCTACGATTTTACGTCCATATCCGAGGAGATGTGAATGTCTAACCATTTGCAGTTCGATAACGAGATTGCTTCACAAAGGCAGCACCTCCTACTCAGTTATTTTAAGACTCTGAGTGTTGGTCCGGCCGGGATTTGAACCCACGACCTCCCGCTCGTCAGACCGGAGCTTAATCACTGAGCTAACCGAGAGGCGGTTGACTAGCTCGTCATTTAGGTTAGAAAAAACGTAATCAAAAGTGTTTGACCTCTCGAACCGACGCTATCTTGAAGAGCCTAATTTCCACACTCCCTGACGAGCAAAGGAAAAATCATATCTACGAACTACACCATTTTGCTTGAACAAGAATACGTGAAATCACCACTGAACTTCACACAGAACACGTCATCATCATCGCTGTCAGAGTCGTCACTGTATACCACCTCTTCCTCCTCATCATCATCGTCGCTCTCTTTTTCTTGCATTCTATTGAATTTACTGTTGGCAAGTGAAAGCACTGATCATCTGAACTTTTTTTGTTTTATTCATTTTTGAGCGGGAGAGATGATACTTATCGAAAAACAAATCTAAAACTGGAACAGTTAGTTTTTTAAGTGTCCCCTCGTGGCCAGACATTGTATTGCACTGACAATTCCAGCTAATGAAAATTTGCAACCAGGTTTATATAGTGTGTGTTTAGCTTATTGTTAACATTTTTGGATTTTAAATGTTTTTTTTTGTTCTTAAACATGTTCATGTTTGTATTTTTATCAACTCAGTAAGATTGTTGGCAATGGAGTAACAGCACAAACCGGTATCTGTCGGAAATTATAGCATGATAAGACATGACCCACCGCCAATGCATGGGGGGGGGGGGGGGGGGTGGTTTATTAGACATGAGGCGTTCATTTGAGAGTGGGCGTTTATTATATCATTTACGGTGTGTAAGATAGTTCTTATTATGAACCCTCGTCAAGCATGCAAGGCTTGTATAGTAAGCAGTTCTTATCCTGTGACTACTGGAGAAATTTAAGGTATAGGTATAGTTTTGGGAGGTGTCCAGGGAACAAAATTTGTGTCGCGCCGCAATTTTCGCTGCGAGGCTCTTTTATATATCGTTTTAAAGCTAAAAGAATGAACTGTCTTATAAAAGGGTTAGTTTTGTGCAAATTTCCTTCAAACCGAAGTTTTCGGGTGACAAATAGAAAACGTCTGGGTTTACTACAGAAGCTCCTGTCCCTTCGCATTAATGCGCACATGTCCACACTTTATTGAATTTCAGTTACAGATAGATGATCTAAAAAATGGTGGGAGGGATTTTTGATATATTACATATTTCAAGAATTATCACTTTTCAAAGTTGAAACTCGCGTTTTTTGCAACATTCTGACAAAATCATAAAATCAGTTTGGAGAAGAAAATCAAAAATCCCTCACACCGTTTTTTAACAGGAGTAAAATACGATAAAGTGCGGACGTGTATCTTTTAACACGAAGGGGCAGGAGCTTCTTTAGTAAGCGCTTACGTTTTCTGTGTGGCCTCCAAACTTTAACTAAAACTACTATTTCAGTTAACTAGTTTGTGTTTTAAAAACTTTTTTCATAACTGCAGTAAGTAGAGTTCAGCAACAATGATGTTATCCTTGATTATTCTCCGGCATCGCGTTATTTTATCATCGCCTTGTTCGGGGCATGGCAAGCCATATACAAAATAACTCGTGCGCAATAGAAGGCACAGTCCTGCTAAGCTATTCCCTAAAGAGGTTTGCTGAACTCAAACGATACACAAAGGAATATGTGTTGCTCACTGTTATCCAAATATACTAAGTGCTCTCTGATATCTTGGCTAAAACCGCCGGTTTTTTTTCAATTTTACAGCTAGAAGACCTAGCTGACATACATCCACCTTAATAGATCATATTTATACCAACATGCCTCAAAAGGTTATTAAAGCAGGTGTTTGTTTAGCCGATGTCTCCGATCACCTGCCTATCTTCTCCTCATTTGCAAACAAACTTCCAGTGATCAATGAAAATAAATACTTTAGAGATTTTTCACACTTCAACAATGACGATTTTTTAAACGACCTACGGAATGTTGATTTCAATGGCTTAATTGTTGAAGATGTGAATGAAAGTATGAACAACATAGTAGATACGCTTAAACAGATATCCGACACACATGTGCCGATACGGAAAGCATCACACCGAAAAAGAAAACACATGAAGAAGCCTTGGATCACAAATGCGATTCTTGTCTCAATTAAGAGAAAACAAAAACTATTCAGAACACATTTTTTAAGCAACGAACCGAGAAAGATTAAAGAATATAAAATATACAACAATAAATTAAACAAAATTAAGGAGGCTGCAAGGAAGAGCTATTTTAGAGCACAATTTGACTTGCACAAAGAAAACTTAAAAACCACGTGGAAACTAATTGGAATGGTTGTAAACAGAAACAGAAATTTTTCACCTGGTATTAAGAAACTTCTATACAACTATAAATGCTATACGAATAAGGCTAGTATTTGCCATCAACTCAACACACACTATATAAACGTTGGCCCTAAATTAGCAGAGAATATTCCCATAAATGACATAAGCCCAACTAGTTACAATAAGAAATCATTTCCAAATAGCTTTATGTTCAGAAGTATCTGCATTCATGAAGTTTATGATGCTATTATGGGGCTTAAATTGAATAAGTCCTGTATTGGTATTCCACAGAGATGCATACAATTAGCAGGTGGTCATATAAGTGAATCCCTCACAACAATATTTAACCAATCCTTACTTCAAGGCATAGTCCCGGATGTACTAAAAATGTCTAAGGTAACGCCTGTTGATAAAGGAGGGGAAGTTATGGACCCATGCAATTATCGCCCTATCTCCACTTTGTCAGCACTAACGCAAATCTTTGAAAAACTAGTATACAAACAGCTCATAAATTATATTGAAAAACACGATATTTTATTCCAATTCCAATTCGGTTTTAGAAAAGGCCGCTCAACAGCACAGGCTGTAACTGAAATTGTAGACAGTCTTCGAAGAGCTATAGACAATAATATGTATACTTGTGGAGTATTCTTAGATTTTTCAAAGGCTTTCGACACGGTAAACCACCAAATACTATTAAAAAAACTAGAGGCATATGGAGTAAGGGGGGTCCCCCTAAACTGGTTTACAAGCTACCTAACGAACAGACAACAATATGTTGCGCTAGGAAACACTGAATCCACGAAACAAACAATGATCTGTGGTATACCACAAGGCAGTACCCTAGGACCACTCTTATTCTTAATCTACATTAACGACCTTCCAAACTGTTCAGACACTTTAACATTTAGAATTTTTGCAGATGATACCAATGTATTCGCATCAGCACGAGAACTAAAAAGCCTAGAAGCATTGATAAACTCTGAACTGGACCGAGTCAAGGAATGGTGCGATACGAATAAGCTTTCAATAAACTTTTCTAAAACAAATTATATGATCGTTAAATCTTCGCGGAAAAAGGACGGAGAAATTGATATAAAATTACAAACCAAAGATGGATCGTGCCACTTGGAAAGAAAAGACCATATAAAATATTTAGGTGTTCTGATTGACGATTCAATGTCTTGGAAATATCATATTTCATATGTTTGCTCTAGAATTTCAAGAAATATTGGTATCATATCCAAGCTTAGGCACTATCTATCTATTCACCAACTAAAACAAATATATTACAACCTTATTTACCCCTACATTTCTTATGCTATTCTAGCCTGGGGGAGTGCTTACCAATCACACTTGAAAAAGATACAAACTAAGCAAAATGTTGTAGCAAGGTTAATATTTTTCTCTGTTATGTTTGGCAAAAATACGGAAAGCGCTCTCCCCTTACTAAATCTCTTAGATATTCAAACTGTAGAAAATGTTTATCGCCTTCATGCCATAAAGTTTGTTCATTTGTGGCATAAAGGTCTCCTTCCAAGCTTGTTTAATGATTTTTTTCAATATGCCAGTGGCAAACACACATACAACACAAGATACTCAACCCAAAAGAATTTATACAAATTACGTGTCCGAACTAATACTGGCAAACAAATGCTTTCATATCAGGCAATTGATCTCTGGCAGGATATTCCTAGCCACCTAAAAGACCTTAGTGTTTTTGTCTTCGCAAAAAAAAAAAAAACACTATCTACTGTCAGAACAACATATTAAGTAAAAAAAAAAAAAACATTCTAGATAAATAACCTATTGTAAATATTAAAATTGTCCAGTAGTCTCAAATATCATGAAAATCCTTAGCTATTCTCGTTTTACTATAAACCTTCATTCCTTATTTGTCCTTTTTCTCTGTTTGTAAAATACTTTCAAAGGCTGGGGGCTAACTCGAAAACCTCACGGTTCACTTAGCTCCCAGGCTCAAACTTCTCAAACTCAAAATATTGCCTAACAATTTTATCTACCTTTATATGTTTGTCCACTTCTGTATATTTTTAGTATTTCCCATTTGAGTAAATAAAGATTGTATTGTATTGTATTGTATTGTATAGGACAGTGTAACGCATGATTTGATAAAGGTTGGCAAATACCATGAGATTGCTGTTCATACAGATGATGAAAATCCAAAGGCGGATTCCGATGGTGAAGTGAGCAAAACGGATGACCCGGAGCCCGTGGCTCAAGGAAAGGGGAAACGGCTATTTCATGATTGCCCAATATGCCATAAGCCGTTTAAAGACGTGAACCGTCATCTTGTTTCCAAGCACAACGTACGCGATCGAGATGAGGCGAAGAAGGTACGAGCCCAGTTTGGGAAGAAGAACAAAGATAACAGGCCACTCAAACCCTGCCCAGTTTGCAAAATACGCACGCGTCGGCTTGACAAGCATCTACCTGCATGTGCCCCAGAAGAATACCCAGAGGACTCAGAAGCTTTAAAGGAAGCTCTCCGGAAGTCTCGCAAACGACTGTCATCTCACCCAGAAGGAGCTAGTGCTGAAAAGATTGTTGTGGTGGAAATGGAAGAAGAGAATGTTGCAAAAGAAGATGCAGTGGAAACCGGAACTAAAACGCAAGACCAAACTTCTGAGACAAGCGTCATTGAAACTCAAAGCAAGGAGAAACCCAACTCCAGCGTGAGTGAATGTTGCCCTGATGACGCACGTAATGAAGTGCGTTACCCAGAATCAGCTGTACCCCCAGCGAGTAACGTTGCATCCGAAGAGGAGAGGAAAGATCCAACGTACATCCCAGAGCAAGATGAGGAGGCATCAGATGTGGACGGCGATGTTGAAGAAGATGAAGGCGATGATGTCATCATCGATGAAGTTGAAATTGAGTTCTCAAAATCCAAAAAGCTACCTGCGAAAAAATGGTCAAAGCTGCGAAAAAGCACAAACCATTAGAGGCCTTATTAGCAGAGTTTTATGCCCATTTGCTCAGGCCAGAAGGTGGGATGAAGAGGAACAAGGATGATGCTAATGAAACAGTAAGCAGAGTATATCGCTTGATTGGCTGTCTAAGTGAGTTCTGCAATCGCAGGTTTATAGTAGAGGTGTTCAGGTACAAAGAGGAACTCTGGGACCATTTCATCCAGGGTAAGGAAGGTGTGCCCTCGAGACTCAAGATGCAGACCAAGTATAATTATGTGATATCATTAGATAAGTTTTTGAATTTTCTTGTTAACTGCAAAAACAAGGCAGTGCTTTCTTACCTCGTGTTGGAAGACCTCCGAGCCACCGCCGCCGCCATCCCTGGATGGAAAGGGGCCTTAAAGCCCGTTTTAAAGAGAGAGAGAGCAGCCAAAAGGGTCGAGAAATGGCAGAACGCCCTCACCATCGAGGATATACACCAAATGCAGAAGTCTAAAAACGCCATTGCAGATAAGGAGCTTCTTCAGAACGCCACCAAAGACGGGAGTTATTCTCGTAGGGAGCACAACAAGGCGAGAGATTACCTTATGTTCCAAATCCTCCATTTGCATGTCCAGCGATCAGGCGTCGCCCAGAATATGACCGTGGCCTAGTTCCTCAACGCTTCGTGGAGTGAAAGGGATGAGCGGTACCTGATCCTTTTGGAAAGCCACAAGACGGCAGACGATGGCCCGGCTCCAATCTTCCTCACCAAAGAGGTCTACGCAATGGCGAAGACATATTATGAAGTTTTCAGGCCCATAGCTTTCGCTGAAAATCCCGAAGACGAGGACTGTGGAAGTTTTTTCTTAACGAGAACGGGCACTGAGGTCCAAAGCAGCCGCGTGTCCATTATCTTCGACCGCATAGGAACGAGGTACGGGTATAAGGGCCGCTTATACCCCAATAAGTTTCGGCAAGCTGCTACCACCTCTGTAAGCCGAGAAGCGCAAGATAAACGGGAAGATCTGAGTCGCCTAATGACTCACAGGGAATCCACACAGAGGACGTATTATCTGTTGGAAGATAACATCCAGAGGTCCGCTGAAGCGCAGAAAAGCCTCGCTAAGAGGTTTCAGCCTGAACCAAGTACCCAAAAAGGCCGTCCCGTTTCAGTAGACGAGAAGACAGATGAAGCAATAAGAAAGTCATTTAGAGAAGAGATATCTGCCAAGACGAGCGTGTCTGTAGAGGAAGTGAGGCAGAAAATAGAGAGCGGGGAAGGTGAGCTGCAAAGCCTGGATGCCGAGCACGTGGCCAAGCGGGTTCGCTACCTGTCCAGTCTCCAGCCTAATCCTGACCCTCCATCTGACTGTGAGGCACCTGGAGATCGGATTGAGCGATGGGACGCTTGCTCCGAATCCACGAATACCATCGCACCCTCCACTGAAGGATCGTCAACACGAAGATATATACTGGAGCAAGAATAACGAGGAAACCGTGCTTCGTGCCTGCTCCAGCCTCTTTACAAAGGGAACTCAGTTGCCAAGAACGCACCAGGTGAAGAAGATAATCGCTGAGTCCACAGACGAGGACTTCCAGTTGCTTGTGTTTAGCTTCGGTGATAATGCAATTAACAGAATCCTAACGAAGTGCAAAACCCTGCACCTCAGCATGTACAAGAAGAAGAAATGAGCTCCTTATATTAAAAGCTCGTGCTTGGTGCGGTTTAGTTTGTACGCGATGTTTGCTGGACGCTATTGTTTATGTTAGGATAAATGACAATTGTATATGATTGAGGTTGATAAATTTGATAAGACACCTAAAATATTAATTGCTGCAGAATAGTATATAATACATTAAAGAACAGATTGCATTTTAATTATTTCTGTGATTGATGAATTGTTTTAAAATGATTATTTGAGATGTGGTTAAACTTTGAAAAATGCAGTGGTTTGTGATTTAGCTGGTCTATGATTGTTGTGAGCTTTGTTTATGATTGTTATGCTATTGAATTTGATTTCTATATTTTAATGGGAAAAAAAACAATCTTATGCTTACGTTATGGTAGTTATTTTTCCATATAAGGGTTTTTTTTATTTAATAGCGACATAAGCATAAACACAAGCATAATAGCAACATAGTGAAAAATAGCTCGACATAAACATAAGCAAAAAAAGGAAAATCGTATACCTTTGCTTGTTTCACGCGCTTTGATCACTAAGCATAAACATAAGAAGAATGTAAGGTTTTCAAGCCCTTATGCATATGATTATGTCAAGAGAAAACCGCACTAAAGAAATGGGTGTGTTTGATACCTTATGCTTATTTCGCTAGGAAATCGAGACCTAAGACTAAAGATAATATATTAATTAACAAGGCCATTGAAAAAACCTTACGTGAATAACTTGTGACAACAATATCGCTTTCTTCTGCCTTTGAAGCGAAAGGAACGGCTGTTTATTCAGGCTAGATTTAGACATAAATCCCACAAAATATTATTTCGGTGAATATCGTCTCGTAAATAAATATCAAGAACATTGAAAATTGAAATTGAAAGAGAAATGAAGTCAGTTTATAGACCATGGAACAAAGTAGGTGACAAATCCCACGTCCCGGAACAAATCCCGAGACAATTCCCATGTCCCGGGACAAATCCCGCTAATATGGGAATTGACCCGGGACAAATCCCGCACAAAGTGGGATTTGTCCCGCGTTGTGGGAAATGTCCCGCGAAAGTGGGAAATGTCCCGGTATTTGTCCCGCAAGAGGGGACAAATCCCGTTGAAACAACACAATACAATACAATGTTTACCCTAAAAGGAGCGCCGACCACCCCCGTCAGGTCAACCAGGACGGCGACGGCAGTGACGACGGGACGTAGAAACGTTTTTCTCCCGAAATTTGGTGTTTACTATTTCCCTTGTTCACCTTGAATTGTTTTTCACAACCAGATTTTCGAAAAATATAATAACTATAGAGTTCCGTTCACGCCGAACGAAAAATGATTTGATTTACTTTGATTCTTACGTTCGCATTGTCTTTAAAACGTACGATTTGGGGTTTTCACGTTGTGTTTTTGCAGACAACGGTTGAAATGTAGGCGACGTCGTGCATTTTCACGTGCCGTTGCCGTCGTGGTTGCTTAAGCTCTCTAATATAGGGATCCCCCCCCCCCCCCACTTTTGATTACGTTTTTTCTAACCGAAAATAAATAGAGGATATTACATGGCCGCGCGGAGATACGGATTTTATCTCTGAGTGTTGATGACATATCTTACGAGTGAGCGCATCGAACGAGTAAGATACTCGTCAACACGAGAAGATAAAAACTGTATCTCCAAGCGGCCATGTAATGTTCTGTTTAATATATAATTATCGATGAAATACCAGTTGCAATCTCTTACTAAAAAGGCTAGAAATCTTTGAAAGCTAGTCATATTTTCAAAAGTGATATCTTCACGTGTGAAGATATCATTTATATCTTCACGTGTGAAGATATTACTTTTTAGAAAGAAATATACACTGGTTTTTCATCGAAAATTATATAATAAAACAATGTATTGAATACACATATTATTACTCAATTTATATATTTTAGCGCTCAAAATTCTGTATTTCTAAGGTAAAAAAATAAAGGTATTCATTTATATAGCCCAAATTCTATATGAATATATTCAAATGCGCTTCACAAGGTTATTATTGTGATACGGACTGCTATTGTGGCGCAATGTACTGCCGTGCAGTGATCATTAGTACCTCAGAATACCGCGCTGTTGTGTCGGGAGACAACCCCAACTCTTTCTCGAAATAACACAACAAGTTCTTTCAGACACAGTCTAATTATGCGTTATTGTTCAACACAAAATTGTCTTTCGTGCTCAGCGGGCACTATTATACAAATAGAGTGTGTCCGTCGAGGAACTATCGGCTGATAGTTGTCCGCGGTTAGGTGAACTATAACGTCTGATAAATTAGCATGAGAACAGTTACTCAGATTTTGAGGCAATATTTTAACGCTGGTTCTGATGTTCATGAAAAAAGAGATCTTACTAAAAATTTGCATTCTCAACGCCCATGAGAGGGTGAACGATAAATCCAAAATAAACAAGTTGTTTTTCAGTTTTTTTCGTAAATACACGTCAGATTTTAGTTAATTATGTTCTATAAGAGATCACCTGGAGTTTCCCAAGAGGGTCTGAATGGGGTTAACTGACTACTGACAAACGGCCTTAAAAATAACTGACAAATGACGAAATTGTTTTTACTGACAACCGAAACATAAGTGACAACTGACAAATTCGGTTTTTGTGGGTCAAACATTGTAAATGTTCTCTAGTAATGATTAACTAGGGCTAACTGGCAACTGACAAATGGTCAAAATTTTAATGGACAACTGACATGTAGACCCTCCCTTAATCCTGGTTAAACTCACCAGACTCTTTACTCGCTCGTAAACTTGTGACCGGCGTAGTCTGGTAAATATTGTGCAGATCACTTGAAGAATAAAATGCATATTAGCAAAGTTTTTCTAAACTAAAGCAATCGGTAACCGGCCTATGTTTTGATAGACGCGCTGGCCACGCAAAACTAGTGCTGATATAATATTACAAGATTGTGCATTTCGTGAGATTTCTGTATTTTAGTTGAAAGCGCTGATTTGTTATTTAACGCAGTCCCTTCGCAGCGCTCGCTGTTCGCCATTCCAGTCTATCGATCGTTAGCATAACCCAACCACCGTTTATTGGGAAACTCGCCATCTGATTGGCTAGTCAGGCACGGTCTACTGATCGATAGTCCGACCTGCGCGATGCAGACAAAAATCACTTTTTAAAATGATTTTTTTGCTAATTTTTCGGAGTTTTCTCGATCGCTAAGTTGATACAATAGTGGTTTGGTTATGCTAAAACAATTAGACTGGCTCGCTCCTCGGAGTTTGCCTCTAGGGTCTACGCCCCTTGTCAACTATCAGCCGATAGACACCTCGAGCTCGCAGTCTAATTGTTAAATATACCCTTTGCACGTGACGTCATAGCCGCCATGTTGGTGTACAGTTAACAATAGATTCTTCGTTAGCTTCTTTTGTTCTGTACCGGCCAACATGGCCGCCATGCCCTTTGTCATTTGAATCTCTGGGGATTGAGTGCAAACCATCTATAGCTCCCAAATTATTTACTGTCGATTGGGTGATCCCTTCATTTCTATACTCCGCACTTGAATACAGAAAAAGCATATAAAACACGAAACGACTCCGTGGAGTGTGACAGTGCCGATTGCCTGGTGGACAGCAGCAAACGGTTTCTTTAATTAACTTCGTTAAAAAATAAAAAATAAGCTTAAGTTTGGATTACTCTGTGCTGTCCAACAAGCGAGAGACAGACAATAAGAAATTCTGCCCTTATATACACAAGGTATGCATATTCAATGCTGAAATATACAAAGGAAGACTAATGAGTTATAACATGAAGTGACAAAATAGCTACGAGCCAAAACGAAGACACTGTCCGACTACACGTCATTACGTCGGAAAGCATCTATTCATGTAGGCACCCATGAATTGTTATCAAAAAATACAATAGAATTCAACACAATACGCAATACAATAGAACGCAATACACAATAATAATAATAATAATAGTCTTTATTTCAATTTTCTTAAGAACATTACAAATTTTACAATAGATTAAAAAAAAAGACTATGTACATTAAAAATACCTACTTTAGAGAGAGTTAGAAATACCTACTATAAAAAAATCTTAAATTCCCAGTTCATGATTAAAAATAAGCCCATTTACAAATGTGTTTTTGAAACGATCAGTATTTATGGCAGGTTTTATTACACTCTTTTTCCGCAGACTTATTGTAGTGAATACAATTTGGTAGCAATTCATGTGTGCCTACTATCCATTTGCTTTATCGTGCGTGTGTGAGTGCGTGTGTATGTACATATGAATTATTTTTTCCTCCTTCCTCCCTATGGACTTATGATTATTTAGATAGGATTCCTGGCTAGATTAGCCCCACTATGGTTATTCCAGGAACCCTTGTACCGCACATCTGTTTGACAGTAATTTAACTCACTTTGATTGTATTTTCATCTTTTTGTACTACTTGTTTGTTGAGGGGCATCGAGTCAACTATCACAATCGATAGAAACCGAGCCGAGTGAGAAATCTAGTTGTTTTAGCATAACCAAGGTACGGTTCTTTCAACCTTACAATGTAGCTGTCGATTTATATAGAGAAAAATCTGTGAAAAATGTTGGAAAATAAGCAATTTTCTTGTTGATTTGTGTCTGCGCGCGCTCGGCGTTGTTCGACATTGCCGACATTGCTTGGTTATATGCAAATATCTGTTAAAACCGTCAGTACATGAAGAGTAGGAACATTTGGAACAAGAAACTTGTTCCTTGTTATTGCAGACTGCGAATATTCCCTCCAGGAGGAACAGCTCGCAGTCCATTGTTATTACGGTTACAGCATAGAATTTTGGGAGAATTTTGTGATCCTGTTACAATAACCTACACTTGTATACACCTATTTCAATAAACGTTGTCGGAGGGAAAAGGCAAATAGAAAAGCTGAGACCAAGTTGAATCATGGGAGTTTATTGTGTTCTGTCTGGCTCCATTGCATCATTCCGTGAATAGGATGACCGTCTTTCTAATGAAGTCATTGTTCTCTGTGGGATAGGGAATTTTCTCTTTTGTTCTATTCTCTCGCCTAATTTTTTTTAAATTAGTCACACTTTTCTCTATTCTTATTTTCTTCGGACAACGTATAGAAAATAGAACAAAATAGAAAATTATTCCCTATCCCACAGAGAACAACGATCCTATAGATGGGTTTCACTCAATCCCCAGAGATTCAAATGACAAAGGGCATGGCGGCCATGTTGGTGTACCTAACAAAAAGAAGCTAACAAAGAATCTATTGTTAAAGGTACACCAACATGGCCGCCGTGACGTCATGTGCAACCCATCTATCGCCCACTTCCGAGATATGCCTCACTTCCTACATACAAATGAATCAATACGAGGCTCCGTGCATAATGCTCAGTCGTTCGTGACAAGACTACATAATTTCTGTAGTTTGTCACGAACGACTGAGCATTATGCATGAAGCCTCGTATTGATTCCTTTGTACGTAGGAAGTGAGGCATATCTCGGAAGTGGACTATTCAAGTGAATGCAATAGAGCCAGACAGAACACAATAGACTCCCATGATTCAACTTGGTCTCAGCTTTTCTATTTTCCTTTTCCCTCCAACAACGTTTATTGAAATAGGTGTACACCAGAAATCCATAACTAACATAAATATGTTGATCAGAATGAACAACGAACGATTGAAAGAAAACGTATGCATAGCCATGGACAAGGAAAATACACAGTATTCATTAGCACTTAGTTATTGTTCTTTTCCACGCCTTTATTATATTGTTACGCGCAGGCGGTAAGGCGTACTATTTCCTGCGATCTGATTGGTTCCGAGAGCGGTCGGCTTTTTCCTATCTCTGATCACGGTAACAGTGCACGTGTTCTCAATTTATTGGAATATGTTCAATAATTCGTCTCTCAAGTCGAAAGTGAAAATAAAAACAAATAAATACGTTATTTTCCGGCTTAGGTCGGTCCGTATAGGCAGTTGCCGACGTCATTGCTGACATTGTTGCCTCATTAGCATAAATCAAACTTCAAGCTACAAACAAACAGACTACATCAGTTGAAAGAGAATATTAAACTTAGTAATCACCAAAAATTTGAGATTGATATGTCAAATATTTGGGAGAAATTGACTTTTCAAAATTGTAAAATGGGCTGGGTGGCAAGAGTTGCTGTCAGCCATGCATTCTTTGTAAATTTTGAGATTTTCTCAAAATATATTTATCATATCACTCTCAAATTTTCGATGATTATCAAGTGTGACAATTATCTCTTTCTATTTATGGGCTCTGTTTGTTTGTATGTACGTTACTTGAAGTTTGATGACTAGTAATGAGGAAAACCGTAAACAAAGATAGGTCTATAGAAAGAATGTGTCCTCGGTCTTGAATTTGAAAGCACTGCTGCCTCGGTGAGTACATTTCAAGTCCTCGGGTACAGTTTTTCTCTATACGAACCTCTCAGCCGGTAAATAACTCATATTTATCCTATAAATATTATATTTCAGCCAATCAGAGCTCAGCTTTACTATGCAATACAGGGCGGTATTTCATGTTTTTTCTGTGAAATACAGATCGGTATTTCATGACTTGATCAGGCCAATTAAAATGCAGGAAATTTGGCGCCCTTTCTTTATCAGCCAATAAGAATTCAAGATTTTGAATACATAATTAGTCTACAGACGCGTCCTCCACTCGAAACGTTTGTTTTCGCAGTCTATCGTCTGGTAAGTTACTTTCTCTGGCTCGTTGTATACCCGGTATTCCATAGAAAACCATGAAATAACCAGTAAGTACTTACTGTTCGGTTTATTAGAGTGATTGCAAATATAAACCCGTCAAATAAAATCTTAGTTTATTAGATGCAAAGAAACAAAAGAAAAGAAAATATTAGATGTGTATTATTCTAGAAAATAATTTACGGGTTTATTGTTATCATGTTTGTTGTTCAGTCTTCAATCTGATCAACATTTTTTAAATAGGTGCATATCAAACTAAATCATTACTGTCTACTGATAACAACGAATTCCATGAAATTGGAATGTCAGTAGCTAACTGAAAAAATACAACTTACTTACACATACAACTGTTTACATATTGGCACCGTTATCATCTACAAGAACCAGACATATCTTGTATACCAGATGCTTAAAATACTACGTTGAATTAATGGCTTTGTTCTTCAGTCGAGAATTATCGATTTGACAAATTCACAGATCTTTTTAAAAGAATAGTCCAGTCATAATGTGCATTTATAACACGAAATATATGCACACGACGGCACCACTGAATATGAGACCGTATTTCGGGTCAGTTACAGTCATAGACCGATTTAACTTGTACATTTGTTGTCCCAATTCAGATCATGTGACAGCTCTCCAGATGATTTAGTGCTTTGTTTCCCAATTAGAGAAATTTGTACATTTCCTCGTGGATACAGAAAAACAAGAAAACATTACTCAAGGGAAAAGTGAGGTGACCTGAATTGGGACAACAATTGTACAAAGCAAAATCGGTCTCGAAATCCCATTTCTCAAGCGAGCGCATAAGGTTTTTGGTTATTGTGGAAGAAATTTCGTTTCTTGGCATAATTATTTATTTACATATAATAAACAATTTATTAGTTGGTTATTTGGTGGCTCAGCCGTGTTTAGCTTTTCAGTTATTCTGAGCCTCCTTGTACTAAATTGGGTTGTTATTATTATTATTAGTCTATTATTCTTTGTAAAATTATGCCGTACAAAATAAACTTGTTGTTGTATCATCTAAGGGAAGGTATATTTAATATGGAAAGGGGGGGTATGAAGATGTTGAGGGGGGTCTGAAAATATTTTAGGGTATGTAGGGGGAGGGTCGAAAAAATACTAAGTTACAAGTTACAAATAATAAGTTACAAGGGGGGGGGGGTGCTGAAAATTTCAACATCTTCATACCCCCCCCCCCCTTTCCATATTAATTGTACCTTCCCTAATACGGCTTTGTTACGCATGACTCGTAAAAATACACAGCCGTATTAGATGATTAGCCGACTAATACGCAAACTCACATGTATAATGGCTCCTGTCATCGCACACCACGCAATATAGATCACGTCACCAAAAAATTGCCTCAAGAAAAAACTGATATTAGTAAAATATGTGAAATGTTGTGTATAGAGCAGGTGAAAACATAGAAATGATGGACATTTTAGAGTAATAGAGTACTTTGTAACCGAGCTGTCGGACAAATAATATTCGAACAATTTAGTGTAATTAGTATGCGGCGGCCATGTTGGTGTACAGCTTTGGTACACCAAGATGGCGGCCGAAAACGTACTCTACAAATAAAGCTGTACATGTTTTTCACGTCAATATGGTTAGCGTTCACTTCAAAACATTTTAGATATCACCTTTAAAGGTTAATCAAGTCTTACCATTTTAAACTGGCCAAAATATAATTATGATATGGATTTTCATGACATTTAGGAAACACGCTGAGGCTAGGCTGTCACAAAATTCAAAATACTGTAACTCAAAAACGAATCACCGTATCGACATAAACGTTTCGAAGGATACTGAGAATACCGATATCTAAATCATATTAATAGAACAGCTTTATAGATCGTTTAGTTTAGATTTTAGAATTGTGATGACGTCACGTGCCCACCGAGAATTCCCTCTTATTTATGCTTTCTTGATTCAATTCATTATGAATTCAAGGTTCAATATATGATTATTGACCCGGTCAATAACCATGCATATATTGAACATTGAATTCATTTTCCTGCTGAATATCAAATCCCTCCCCGGACTTTGAATTACTTATTATTCAACCGGTCTATATCGTATCGGGGATAAAGCCCTATGGATAGCAAAGAAAACCGTGTCAAATGTGAACAAATATAGCATGGCATGATGGAAATTAGTGATCAAATTTCCCCGAGAGCCGAGGGAGGTTTTGTACGGCGTCGGGACTTTTACAGATCCTCCCGAGGCTCGAGGGGGACAAGACAGTGTTGTTTTTGAGATGAATAACTCTAATAAAATAGAATGTAACTGACGTGGTTGACTAAATATTCAAAGGGAATGCATGGCGTTTAATTACGTCACGTTTATGGTTTTAAATATCCCACATGGAAGAAGCGGGTTTGAGAAATGAAGAGAAGACATTGTCTTGAACCAAATAAGAGGTAGCGGGGTATGCCATAACTCGGTGTACCCAATATATGTTCTCTCGTGCATCAGCATGCATACCCTTCTAATATTCCTTCTTGCATGTCAATGAGGGAAAATTTGAACAAGTATGCATGCTGATGGGGGAATTTAGAGATTAAATGTCCCTGAACAAACAAAGAAAGCCGAGGTGATCATGGTATTATTGTATTCAAAACTCGCTCGGGTTAACAAACAGTAGCAGTACAGTAGTTACAAAACGGAGCTCCAACTGTACGCACTATTATCTTTTAAAGCCGTTGGTACTCTTGAAATATCTTAAAGCCGTTGGTACCCTTGAAAGTCATGTGCGAAAATTTGTTTGTAATTTATTTATTATTTTGGCTTACAGCAATGGAGAATATTGTGATCCTGCATTTCTGCGAAAATCAAATTAACTTTTATTACTGACAAGAATAAACTCCATAGAAATAGAGTAACTAACAAAAGTACAACTATCACTACGCAACTATTCACTTCATAATTATTTTTTTAAACTTCACTCTCAATTCACATGTACAGTCTTCAATAGTCCTAAACGAGAAAGACGCAAACACGAAGGCATTGCCTTTTTAATACGAGTTGGCTATAACCTAATTCAGAACAACTGTCAGTTTTTCATGTCATTTTTACATCTTTCCTTCAATTGTTTTCTGTAGTAGCACCATCAAAGAACGAACTTACGATCAATCATCTTGTTTATTCGTATGACCGAGCAATCATGCAGGGGAAACTCAGCATTCTCAAGTTCAAATCTCATGATATTTAACGTCTATCTGCGACTCCTCAGACTACGACAGTCCCTACCACTCGTGATGCACTTCTCACACAGCCGTCTGTGGTCCTCGCTTGTGAAAGTGAAATCTGAGGATGCCGTTCCGCCTCCCCCTCGTCTTCCAATTGAGGCGGATAATGGTGTCAGTTTGAAAGGATAACATTCAGAAACAACGTCCTTACGATCACATCTAAAACAGCGTTGATACATTCCCTTCCAGCTTGAGCCACCCATCCACGTCTTGTTGCACTTTTTGCAGTAGAAGTTCGCATAGCACGGCTCTTCTCCGCTATACTCACTGAAGGTAACCAGCAGGGATCCTTCGCTGGACTTGATATATTTCCATCCAATCTTCTTTAGATATTCTATAACTTTTGGACGGATGTTTTGGCGTTTATCATGTGAGTGATGTCCAGCTCCATCTATGATCTCAAGCCAAGGGCGACCACTCTCTCTCGCTTCCTTGCGGTCAAAGTATTGCACACGTTGTTTCAGCTTCCGAATTGCTTCGTCCATTTCATTTCGCTCTTTCTCGATCGTGTCCTCAACCTCTTCACGAGATTTATTGCCCTTCCTGAGCAGCTGCTTTTGGTAGTCCAGCAACTTTTGCGGATCGCCTACCAGTTGTCCATGGAGATCAATCTCACTTTCAGAGCGATCTTTGTTGTAGAAATTGAAGATAGCATCAGACGCTCGTCTATGACTCTCGTTCATTAATTCACCATACTTCTCTTTGATGGATTTGCACTTCTGTGATTCTGCATGTTTTTTACCACGATACGCTTCCGTTGCTTTTTTTTTCCAAACTTCACGTTCCCTGTCAAATGCCGAGGCCTGATTCCGGTGATGGCGCTCCTCAACCAACAGGGAAACAAACTGATAAACCTGTTCAGCTGAATTAGGATGAAAATGGTCAAGGTCAAAATAAACACAGTCTCTGTTTTCTCGTGACATATGCTCATCAACTTCACTGATGTCGCCTACTATCAAGTAGTCGTCTGTATTTGCTAGGATCCGGTTGATGTTGTTGACGTTTGCGTAGTCAGGGCCAATAAGAAAACTACGAGGTACACCCCAGCAGTTAATCCTGAGCAAACATTTAGAAAACTGGAGATAGTCTTCTTCATGGTATGAATGTAAACCAACAATATCCACAGACAATTGTTGGCCCAAGACTCGCCCATCGTACATTATCTGTATTTCATTTAGACCGCCTTCTTCGATGTCAAGAATCGTAACACAGACTTGATCAGTTTCAGTTCCAGGCTCGAGGGTAACGCTGTGAATTTGTTTGTTCACTTCCACTGTTAGCCAATTGTTCTTGATGTTATTCCGTTGGTACCTCTTATTTGTACAGTCAACGAGAGTCACCAGAACCTGAAGAAGCCTTTCTGTTCCAGTAAAGATGGGTGCCTCTTGACAAAGACGTACCTGACACTTTTCTGGATCCAAGGGAGCAAAGGTAACCTCGACCTCAAATGAAGGAACCTTGATGTGGCATTCTGTTGCATTTACAGGTTCCATGGTGATCTTATACTTCCCCACTTTATCAAAGCTGTAATGGAAAGCCAGTGTCATAGCCTCTTGGTCAAGAATGGCATCTTCTCGTTGCAAAATGTCTCCGGCATCCGTTACTAAGTGCCAGTTCATAGGATCGAGGAATACTTTGTTTCCAAACCCATCTAAGCCTTCGACTCTTACAACCCGGTGTTCGGTAGGATAGAACGTGATGTTAGAGGGCTTATGTTCGACGGTTGCTATGGCTACCAATGGACCTGGCACAACGGTCATCTGTGATGGAGAATTGCTCACTTTAATAGCCTCCATACTTTCGCTTTCAGCTATGGACACAGTGAGCGATCTATTTCCTGCTATCAATGGCTTGAATGAAAGAGCACAGCAGTTAGAATCTCCGTCAGGAAGATCCTCTTGCAATGATTGTTCTTCTTTCGTTTTGTTTACAGTAGAGTGCCGATGTACTCTGCATAGCCCATTTGGGGAGTCATCGCAATGAGGACAGTTGAGATGAAGATGTAAGGAAATCTTGGCATTGCTGTCACTGTAAGGCAGAGGCTTTCCATATATATCATAAAGCTCTAATTGGAATCTCAGTACCTGCCCGGCCTTGTGATTTCCTCCATGTATCCGATCAAAGTCATCTTGGAGGATACGCGATTTAGAAGCAGAAATCGGTGGAGGAATGATCTTCACGTTCTTAATCTTCAGGGCCTGAGGGATCCGAGGACTAGATAGATCAAATGAGGTTGTACCAGCTTTAACACAGAGGACATTAACAACATAGCTACCTTCTTTTGGAAGATATACAGACGAAATCTGTGTGACAAAGGAGCTATTGCCAACATTGATTTGTAGGTCGCTTTCGCCTGATTTATTTCCAAACTTGTCTTCGGCCTCAACAGAGATTTTAATAGTACCACCTCGATATACGCTGTCACCTCTACTGTCACCTTGTGCTGGTTTTCTGCTTTTCAGAGTGAGTGTCGTCGGATCTGAAGGCCTGACTTGGAATTGCATGTCACTTACATGTGTATGTTTGTTTGGCTTATGGTCGACGGTTTTTATCAAACGACCTGGCACAACAGTTTTCTGTAATGAAGGCATCTTCACTTCAACACCGCTCATACCTTTGTTTTCATCTATGGACACAGTAAGCGATCTATTACCTGCTATGAAGGGGGTAAATACAACGCCACAAGTGTTAGAGTCGCCGTCAGGAAAATTCACTTGCAATGATTCCTCTTCCTTCTGTTTGTTCTGGATGGAAAACCGATTTAGTGTGCAAAACGGATGTGGGGAGTTATCGCAATGAGGACGGTCGAGACCAAGATTCACACAAATCTTGGCATTGTTGTCACTGTTAGGCAGAGGCTTTCCATAAATATCATAAAGCTCTAATTTGAATCTCAGTTCCTGCCCGGCCTTGTGATGTTCTCCATGTATCCGATCAAAGTCATCTTGGAGGATACGCGATTTAGAAGCAGAAATCGGTGGAGGTATGATTTTCACGTTGTTAATCTTCAGGGCCTGAGAGATCCGAGGACTAGATAGATCAAATGAGGTTGTACCAGCTTTAACACAGAGGACATTAACAACATAGCTACCTTCTTTTGGAAGATATACAGACGAAATCTGTGTGACAAAGGAGCTATTGCCAACATTGATTTGTAGGTCGCTTTCGCCTGATTTATTTCCAAACTTGTCTTCGGCCTCAACAGAGATTTTAACAGTACCACCTCGATATACGCTGTCACCTCTACTGTCACCTTGTACTGGTTTTCTGCTTTTCAGAGTGAGTGTCGTAGGATCTGAAGGCCTGACTTGGAATTGCATGTCACTTACATGTGTATGTTTGTTTGGCTTATGGTCGACGGTTTTTATCAAACGACCTGGCACAACAGTTCTCTGTAATGAAGGCATCTTCACTTCAACACCGCTCATACCTTTGTTTTCATCTATGGACACAGTAAGCGATCTATTACCTGCTACGAAGGGCGTAAATACAACGCCACAAGTGTTAGAGTCGCCGTCAGGAAGCTTCAATTGCAATGATTCCTCTTCCCTATGTTTGTTCTGGATGGAAATCCGATGGAGTGTCCATAACGGATGTGGGGAGTTATAAGGACGGTCGAGACCAAGATTCACACAGATGTCGGCATTGCTTTCGCTGTAAGGCAGAGGCTTTCCATATATATCATAAAGCTCTAATTGGAATCTCAGTACCTGCCCGGCCTTGTGATTTCCTCCATGTATCCGATCAAAGTCATCTTGGAGGATACGCGATTTAGAAGCAGAAATAGGAGGAGGTATGATCTTCACGTTGTTAATCTTCAGGGCCTGAGGGATCCGAGGACAAGACAGATCAAATGAAGCTGTACCTGATTTATCACAGCGCACAGTAACAACATAGCAACTTCCCTCGATTAAATAGACAGGCGAAGTCTGCGTGACAAAGGAACTGTCGGGGAATACATTGTCAACTTTGATTTGTAGATTGCTTTCACCTAATTTATTTCCAAACTTGTCTTTGACCTCAACAAAGATTTTAACAGTACCACCTCGATATACGCTGTCACCTGTACCATCACCATCTACTGATTTTATGCGGCTTCTCAGAGTGAGTGACGTGGGACTTGAAGGCCTGACTTGGAATTGGAAATCACTTTCGCCGTTAAATCGTATGTAAACGTCTTCAGGAAACTCTGGCTTTGTGTAAATCGTCCCAGCTGAAGTCACGCAAACAAAGAGAGCTATCGTTATTCTCTTGTTGCTACGGGAAATTTCTTTGTGTGTCATGACGTCTTCTGGTACGGTTTCCGACTGCACAGATTTACCCTTTCTCAAAGTAAACGAAGGTAACGGAATATCTATTCGTTCCTCAGGATTTGTCGGTCTGTTATCATCGGGAAGGTAAATCGAGATTGTACAAACCCGTGTTATTTGGCCTGCTACTACGTCAAATTCGTGTTGGCAAACGTTGACGTTGAATACTGGCGCAGTTAGCCATTTGTAAACTTCTCTCATTCCCCATGCAGCAAGAGGGATGGCGATGATTTTTGCAAGGAAAGACATTGTCTTTTTTGTTTCTTAAGACCATATATAGGTCGGCTCCTTGATGAAATTATGGATACGCTGGAGGCCGTGGCAAGCACTCACTGAGCACGTTTCTCTATTAAAATACGGTTACGTTGCAAATACTGGTAGCGAGTTACCTGATATAGCCAAATCCTTGAATTTGGTGCATGGTTCGGTGAACGACCAACATTCTCCAAACCTGCCAAATATAGTATTCATCTGAGAATTTTTGCCATGGTGGTGCTGTGGACGACGATAATTCACTGAAGTTTTCTAATTTGAAGAAAAGGAAAACTGTGAGAACGACCCTCCACAAACTTTTAGTATATCTTAAGTGAAATGGAACTTTTATGAACCAATTTTGCTAATCAATGTTAACATTAATTTAAGATTCATTAAGTGTCTTATGGCACCGATAACGTTGTACTTTACTCATCAATTAGGTTACTTTTAGTGTATATAAAATGTCATTATTTAATATATAATTTTCGATGAAATACCAGTGTATATTTCTTTCTAAAAAGTGATATCTTCACACGTGAAGAGTGATATCACTTTTGAAAATATGACTCGCTACTCTTTGTTGATTTATTTCACTTATAAATCTCACTGTTATTATTCCCGATCGAGGCGATTCGTCGTCACACATACACCGAATAACTCTCTGTCGTTTATGTCAGTAACATTAACAGCTGTCTCAAATTGTGTTACTAATGATTACCGGGTAGACTTGGAATCGGCGGTTATGCTTGCCTGTCTGATTTTTGGCAAGAAATTGGCAACATATTATTTTGCTGGAATATTTAAAGACCCTGTGTCCGAGCCCATGGTGCTTTGCGCCAGTATTATGATTAGTTTGTTTATCAACGGCCGCATAAATTAAAGGCCAGCTTTTAGGCGAACTAAAATGCTCTCGATTGTTTATCAGTTTCATAAAAGAAGTACACATACACTTTGGATAACGAATTTCATAATTTTTACCGGATTAAAAACCCAATCGAGCCCACGAATTTTCCCCGGATGCTTCCAATATGATTTTACCAGCCGACTCGGCAGGAAGCCAGTTGTTCTGTCTTTACGGATTCTAATTAGGTTTACGAGTGCGACTTTTCACAACTCTACAAGCAAACACATATTCTTGCTACCTTGTTTTCATGTCTCCAGTATTGCTTAGCTGTATTTGAAGATCTCTACTTTCCTTGCGAATGATATATTTTGAGTGCAAAATGAAATGTCGTACTCGCACTCGAGTCAAACTCACAGCGAAGTAACAGCTGAACTCGGCAGATTGGACTTTGACCCGCGATCGTAGTTTTGGTAGCAAGACTTTCTGGACGTACTGTAGGATGAAAAAAAAGGATAAGGACATTGCTTTCTCTGCTAATAAAAATGCAAAACGTATACAGATAAGTCTGTAACACCACAGTGGAGCTCAGCCGTGCGAAATTATAATTACGAATGATCTTGATGCCAGAAGTGGTTGCTTTGTATTGCCAACGAAGCCCGCCGGTCCCTTACTGCAGCAAATCCCCGGGAAACTCACGTAGTAGTCCTTTTGAACCACAAGTGGTCTCTTGTAGACCTAGAGAAAGTAAAATGTGGACTGCTGAAGGATTATTTGTCGAGTCGCTTTGCCTCGCTGTCTCGGTCCTTTCTCCGGCATTCCTCTACTCGCCACTCTAGACCGGGATTCGAAGAAATATTCGAACTAAAGTTTCATTTAAAAAAGTATATATACAAAAGTTAAGATAAAAGAAAGTCAGTTAAGCATATATACCTATGAATAATTACACGATGGCCCAAACTAGGGATGGATTTCGAAAGATTCGAGAGTCACATAACAACAACAACGATCTTTCTGATTTTCGTAGTCTACGAAAATGATTTGCGCGCGCAAAGCACCATGGGCTCGGACACAGGGTCTTTAATATATCTTTTTCTGTAGAAGTTTCCATCGAACCGATTTTATTAAACTAGTTACCAACAAAGCTCATGGGTTAGTTAATGTATAACAGCATTTTCCCAAAAAATGTATCTTCTCGTTTTGAAGATTTTCACATTAATTTTACTGGGAGGAACAAGGAGTCGAATGAAGTATTTATATCTCCGAAAATATTTTGTATTTGAACACAGGCATAGGAAATACATGGTTCAAAAACTCTCAAAGATCGGCCATAATCCTTCCGCTTAAAGTGCATATATAAGCCCTAGTATCTTAATATTTTGCCAAAATCTTCGCAATACAATAAACTAATTCCAGTAAAAAAAATATTTCGATAATACCCTCGATTATTTACGAGCCCCCAGTGCGTATCCAGAAAGTGTTCGAGATATTTAGGAGACTGGGACCGAACACGTCTGTGACGTCATGTAAGTGATCGCGCTGTGTATCACAGGATCGAGTGTATTCGCTTAGTTTCCATCTCAAAGAGTAGAATTGTCATCGATTACCTTGTCCACTACCTCTTCAGTCACAAGTCTGGGAGTTGTTCTCGATGAGCACATGTCGTTTAATGGTCATGTGAAACAGTTATGCAAATCTTCGTTTTACCACCTGAAGAACTTGTCGAGGATTCGGAAATATCTTACAAAGGAGTGAGCCGCTGTTGCTGTACATGCATTTCTCACATGAAAACTTGACTATTGTAACTCGCTTTTGTTTGGTTCCACTAAGTATCAAATGAAGAAGTTACAACATGTTCAGAATACGGCTGCACAAATTGTATCTCAGACTGGTAGATTTCAACATATCCGGCACTCCTGTGTTAATAGACCTTCATTGGCTTCCATTGCACTATCGAATAATTTCCAAGGTTGTGTTACTAGTATATAAGTCACTTAATGTAGTTGTCCTCGATATCTTGCTGATCTATTACATTACCGTAGGTCTTCTAGATCGTTGCGATCTGCATCTAATGAACTTTGAATTCAGCCAAGAAAACACACTAAAACATAATTATGGACAGGGCATTTTCGGCCTGCGCCCCAAGGCTTTGGAATAGTTTGCCTTTTAACACTCGCAAGTCCTCTAGCACTGCTGTTTTTAAGAAGTCTCTTAAAACGTACCTTTTTTCTACATTTGTTTATAGGAGTAAATCTTTATTTTTGCAGATTAGTAGTTTTATATTTTAGTTTTTTGCGTTCGACAAAGGAGAACGCATCCTAATCTTGCAGTGGACTCCCTGTGGTCATGTGTGAACTACCTGTGCTTTCCTTGGGGATGCAGGTTGGCGCAGTGGTAAAGCACTCGCCTCTCACCGCTGCGGCCGGAGACGTCTGGTAAAGACTACAGGTAAGATTGTACTAATCACTTTAAGAATGAAATGCTCATTAGGTATGTTTTGTCTCCTTCGATTTCAGTTCGCTAATTCTAATAATACCATGGTCGCCTCGGTTTTCTTTGTTCTACGGAGGGACATTTAATCCTAACATCCCTCATCAGCATGCGTACTTTCACTGAATTTCCCTAATTCACCATGCAAGAGTGGAGGCAAACCCTTGTCATGGAGGCAAACCTTGTCGAGCACTAGGCAGATGTTAGACAATGGTGACTCGCCAGTTAAAAAAAAAACTTTAACAACTGCGCATGAACCGTAAACGGAGAGCATGCAAGCTGGTGAAGGAACGTTACCCCTGACCGCATTTTTTGCCACTTACGACCGTATCTGGTTTTCAATGACATTTGATTGACACTTGTAATGAAAATAGCAGTTATAGAGGTTTTGCACCACCACGTGATGGCAGCCATGTTGGTGGCCAGAACAATGAGATTTGTTCAATCATGTGAAAAATTAAATCTCAAAGGAATAACATTCTATTGTTCTGGCCACCAACATGGCTGCCATCACGTGGTGGTGCAAAACCTCTATAGCGCAATGAAGAAGTGTTCAATTCAATTTTAGAACGCGCACGAAGGACTTGATGGCCACCAGATTTGTCAAAAGTATCTTTCAACTTCTTGTAATTTATAGAGCTATTAGTAGAAGTACTGCGATAGCTTCAGGGGTGTCGAAAAAACTTAGAGCGAAGACCCAGGCGGAAAAACGAAGACCGAAGAAGAACTGTAGTCTGTTGTGAATTTTTCCGTGTACGTCGAAAATCGTATGTTTAAGCCAGAATTTCCTGCTGGAAATTCAGTACGGATTTCCCAGAGGTTTCAGAGAGTTTTTATTTGGTGAAAATCCATGCAGACTCGCACCGAAGGTCAAACATTCGTAACAGACAGAAAGGCATGTGGGTCAAATGGCCATCAAGTCCTTCGTGCGCGTTCTAAAATTGAATTGAACACTTAGCTTCGATTCTTCATTGCGCCATAACTGCTATTTTCATTACATGTCATTGAAAACCAGATACGGTCGTAATTGGCAAAAAATGCCAGATACGGTCGTAATTGGCAAAAAATGCCAGATACGGTCGTAATTGGCAAAAAAATGCCAGATACGGTCGTAAGTGGCAAAAATGCCAGATACGTCCGGTCGTAAGTGGCAAAAAATGCCAGATACGGTCGTAAGTGGCAAAAAATGCCAGATACGCTCATAAGTGGCAAAAAAATGTCTGATTTTTTTTTTAAAAAAGCATGGCCTTTTAGGAGGTCCGTACTTTTCTCTACCGCATTCATCACACTACTAGGCAATGTCACGTGCTCATTTTCTTAACATTGTGTTTGACGAGAAGTTGTGTAATTAGCATTTTGAAACCAATCGGCAGACCGATTAAGCTTGTACATTTATTGTCCCAATTCAGGTCACCTGACTTTTCCCTTGAGTAATGTTTTTGTTTTTCTGTATCCCAAGAGAGAATGACTGCGACGTGTCGTAGTTTATGCAGAGAAACTAAACTTCTCGCAGATAAGTTCGCTTCCTCGGAGATAATAGTATTACAAACTAATACCATGACATTTCGGAAGATTAATTATTAAATTGCTCCGCGATCCCGGGAGGTTTTCACAAATTCTCTCGGCTCGGCTCCGCTCGCAGGCAATTTAGTATCTAATCTTCCGAAATTGTTTTGCTCTGACGAAGGGCTAGCGCTCGAAACGTCAGCTGCTATATCATGATATTCTACTGAACAGGATTTATCTTTCCCGCCGACGCAGCCCAACACAACGTTTTACAGGAACTAGTTACCCATCGAATCTCCCGAAATGCTATGGTATTACTGGCAGGTTTCGCATGTTCTTCAACTCACATTAAAAAGAAACTCCGAATTCCTAACTGGACCTGAAACAACCATTGGGCTGATCAAAGTCAGGACCCGGCAAATCCACAGATCGAATACTCCAGTTTCGTATTCGAAAATTACTGCTGAATGCAATGAGTAAAGACGCATGAACGCAGGACGAGTATTTAAGAATGTTTAACTTCAGAATGAGGCTAAACCTGCGTACGTGTATCTGTAGTCATTGCATTCAGCGGTAATTTTTGAATACGACACTGGAGTATTGGAATTGACTGATAAAGCTTGTACATTTAATTGTTGTCCCAATTCAGGTCACCTGACTTTTCCCTTGAGTAAAGTCTTTGTTTTTCTGTATCCCAATAGGGAATGTATGATTTAAGTGGAAAATAAAGCACTGAATCCTCTGGAGAGCTGTCACATGATCTGAACTGGAATAACAAATGTACAAGCTGAATCGGTCAATTTACCGTGCTGGTTTTTGTGGAGGGAGGAAAACAACAAATAATTGGACCTAAATGGCTGTCCGTATCCGATAAAAATAAAGTCGACTGGTTCCTTTACGGTGTTCCAGGGCTTGATTATAATAATGTAAACCTCGTTGTATGCGTCCAGTCATTTATTTTCCAATCGAACCGCTTTTGATTATATTTGTTAGTAATAATAATTGCCCATTGTTATATCTGTGTTCTTAAAATGCATATGAACCTTCGAGCAATTTTCATAGCTATGAACCTCCGAAAAGTTTTGAGTACTTCTGCAAAGAAATTTTTGGTTTACAGGGAATAAATATCTTCTACGCTTGTTTGAAATCGTGGAAACGTGACCTTTCCTGACCCATTTCCGCGTAAGTAAGCCTGCATGGGTCGATTCCCAAGGTGACGTCAACCATTAATGCATTATTCTCCATGGCACCTTTCTATCACAAAAACATCGATTTTTAGATAATATACAGTTTACGAGTTGTTAGTAAATGAAAAAAAGTCATATTAGTGAAAATTGTAAGTTTTTATTCAAATTATTGTAAAGTCGAATTAATTAAATGACGTCACCTCGGGAATCGACCCAGGCTTTTACTTACGCGGAAATTAGTCAGGAAAGATTACGTTTCCACTATTTCAAACAAGCGTAGAAGATAGAGTATTCTCTGTAAGCCAAAAATTTCTTCGCCGTGAGAAGTATTCAAAACTTTTCGGAGGTTCATAGCTATGAAAATTGCACGAAGGTTCATATACACTTTAACTACTACAATTATTATTATCACCGCGGCTATATCATTGTAATTTATTTAACATAAGCTCTCTAGATGAGCTTCTATGCTCTACTTCTACTTCAATCAATACGTAAAAACTTTATCTAAATAACTAATCATACACTGACATCGTAATGCGACTCTCGTTAATATCGGCAACGCGCATGCGTGGGTTCCATGATGTATCAAATTTCTGGGCATGGTACACTAGTGCCTTTGAATAAATGAAGTCAGATTGTTTTACCATGTAGTACAACCACGTGATTGCATTCCTGCAATAGGTCCAATTGCTGAATTCGTTGCTATTAAAACGAAGTTCCGGTATTCAAACGGGGCCCAAAGGGCTTGTCATCTACTGATGCTCCCTTGAGTGCTCCCTCAGTGAGTACTCATCGCGCGAAATTCAAATCAAACACATAGAGTAACGCAACAGAGTTCGTAAACAGTAGTACAATACCATTGACAGTCATTAATTAACAACTATCTTCCAACTGTTCATTTGAATGTGTGTGGCTTGTTCAATTCTAAACCTTTAAAAAACTAGCATTCCAACGGAGAGGACTGATATCCTCGAATGCTTTCTTGCTTGTGCGTGCTCCTTTGGGTGCCGTACACATCTTGCTTATTGAACTTTTATTCTTCTTGTAAACTATTCTTTTATAACTATTGCTTAATTTGTCTCTTTATTTGTAATTCTTTGTTAAACAGTGTAAAATAAAACTGAATTGAATTGAATTGAACACTGCTCTACAATTTGAAATTCAAATTCAGTCTAGTTCCAAAGGCGTGAAAAGAGGACGGTTAACCTTTATACCAGAACTTCGTGGTTAAGCACTTATTCCCAAATATGGCAATGTCACACCGCGGCAAAACGTTATGCTCCGCTGGCCGAAAGAATGAAGGCTCTGGTTTCAAATACAAGTTTCCGAGGTCTTAAACTTTCTTAATAAATAATTTTATAACTTAGTAAACCCACAGTGAATTACAAATTTAAAAAAAATTAAACCTGTTGAAGTCTCAGGCTTAGCTTTTAAGTAGTTTTCCTATTTTTCGCGAAACATTTCATGTAAATACGCGTACGTAAGTAAAACTAAAAACACGGGTGATGGCCTCTGTTTTCTTTTAGTTTTGGCGGGAAACTGGGGCGGACGCGCGCGCTGGGTTCGTCAAAACGCATGCGCGTGACGTTTTGCCACGGTGTGTGGCGATGTGGTTGACTATGTGCAATCTTAAAAACCCTCTTAAAATGAGTCTGCTGTGAAGATATGGACTGTGGCTTTCACATCTCTCTTAGTTTCTAGTGGAACCTAGCCTGACCATTAGCTACTTGTCACTCCGGCTGAGGAACAGCTGTCCATGCATGGCTCAGACAATGTTTAATATTCTGACAGAAACAACGATGGTTAACGTGCTACTGTCTACGTGCCCATTGTGCGCCTAGCAGCTTTATATAGCTTTCCAGTATACATATTGTATATACGACTTGCAATTCATCTTAAAATGTTATTGTGCGTTTAAGTATTCATTAAAATGTAAATACATGCTATTGTGTTTTATTCACATACATATTTATCAAACCTGTACGGACCTTATTCACACGACGGCCATGTTTAATCCCGGAAGAATAAAAGCCTTTGTTTCCCCCCATCTAACCTCGTTCTGAAACTGCTCAGTGCGAGGCTACACGTGGGCAATCTATTTGTAGCCAACATGGTCGCCGCGTGATTATCGGATGCAGTCTGACCGATTAATACATATTTCACTGTATTTTAATTTTAAAAACTTCAATCTTGGATAGCTCTTTTAGGGACCGTACATTATTTAGCGGTTTTTTTTTTGGGGGGGGGCGGGGGGGGGGGGGGGGGGGGGGGGGTGGAGCTACTAGATTTGTAGGGGGGGTCACGATTTGTTATGCTCCCATTTAGGGGGGGGGATTTTTTTTAGATGCACGTCTTTGATAAGGGGAGCCATATTTTTTAATTAAGTATATATATTTATAGGCTTATCCAAGGGGAGGGTCCGATTATTCTGTGAGACCAGAGAACTGCAGCGTCATAATTTTTTGGGCAAGCCACAATGCAGATCTAGTAGCCCCACCCCCCGGCTAAATAATGTCCGGTCCCTTACGAAAAGGCACAAACATGACGGCATCGCCTTTTCAAAACAAGATGGCTATGACCTAACTCAGAACAACTGTCAGTGTTTTTGCATGCCATTTTTACGTCTTTTCCTCGACTTTTTTCTGTAATAGCACATTCAAAGTCCAAAGTCATCAATCTTCTAATTAGCATTCCTTCGATTGGAAGCTCGTTAAGAGAACTCACCAGTCTCAAGTTCAAAGTCATGATATTTAACGTCTATCTGCGACTCCTCAGACTACGACAGTCCCTACCACTCGTGATGCACTTCTCACACAGCCTTCTGTGGTCTTCGCTTGTGAAAGTGAAATCTGAGGATGGCGCTCCACCTCTCCCTCGTCTTGAAGTTGAGGCGGATAATGGTGTCAGTTTGAAAGGATAACATTCAGAAACAACGTCCTTACGATCACATCTATAACAGCGTTGATACATTCCCTTCCAGCTTGAGTGACTCATCCACGTCTTGTTGCACATATTGCAGTAGAAGTTCGCAAGGCACGCCTCTTCTCCGCCCGCACTGAAGGTAACCAGCAGGGATCCTTCGCTGGACTTGATATATTCCCATCCAATCTTCTTTAGATATTCTATAACTTTTGGCCGGATGTTTTGGCGTTCTTCATATGAGTGATGTCCAGCTCCATCTATGATCTCCAGCCAAGGGCGATTATTCTCTCTCGCTTCTCCGTGGTCAAAGTCTTCAAAACGTTGCTTCAGCTTACGGATAGCTTCGTCTCTCTTGTTTCGTTCTTCTTCGATTATGATCTCAACCATTTCAGGAGTATGATTGCGTCTCTTAAGCAGCTGCTTTTGGTAGTCCAACAACTTTTGCGGATCGCCTACCAGTTGTCCATGGAGATCAATCTCACTTTCAGAGCGACCTTCGTTGTAGAACTTGAAGATAGCATCAGACGCTCGTCTGTGACTCTCGTTCATTAATTCACCATACTTCTCTTTGAGGGATTTGCACTTTTGTGATTCTGCATATTCTTTACGTTTATACGCGTTCGCTGCTCTATCTCTCCAAATCTGGCGCTGTTTGTCAAATGTCGTAGACTGTTTTCGGTAATGGTATCCCTCGACAAACACGGAAAGAAATTCAAAAATATTTCGGGCTGCCTCGACTTCAAAATTGTCTAGGTTGACACACACGCACACCATATTATCTTGAACAAGATGTTCGTCAGTTGATGTAGTAATGTCCGCCTTAGATAGCTGGCCATCTGTATCGTCCAAGATGCGGTTGATGTTTTTGACGTTTGCATTGTCAGGACCAATAAGGAGACGACGAGAAACACCCTTACAGCAAATGGTAAGCGGTGATCCGAAATACTGGAGATAGCTTTCTCCTTTGTACGACTGTAAACCAACAACATCCACATGCAATTGTCGACCCAGAAGTCTACCATAGTGCATTACTTGTAGTTCTTTTGGCCCACCTTCTTCGATATCACGAAGTGTTACATGGACATCACCAGTTAGGGTTCCTGGTCTGAAGGTAACGTTACTGACATCTTTGTTCACTTTCACCTTCAGGGAATTACTCTTTAGCTTCCTGTACCGGTACCTCTTACGTGTACAATCAAGGAGAGTCACCAGAATTTCAAGAGGTTTTTCTGTTCCGGTAAAGATGGGTGGCTCTTGACAAATACGTACTTGACACTTTCCTGGATCTAAGGGAACTGAGGTAACCTCGACGTCCAATGTAGGAACGTAGATGTGGCATTCTGTTGCATTTTTGGGTTCCATAGTGACCCGATACGTTCCTTCTTTATCAAAGCAGTAATAAAAATCCAGTATCATCGCCTCCTGGTCAAGAATGGCATCTTCCTGTGGCAAAATGTCTCCAGCATCTGTAACTAATTGCCAGTTCATAGGATCAAGCAGTACCTTGTTTCCAATCTTATCTAAGCCTTCGACAGTCAGAACTCGATGATCGGTCTCCTCACAGGGCGTGAAACAAGCATTGTTCGAAAAGTGCTCATGATCGACAGCTTTTATGGCTACCAGAGAACCCGGCACAACAGTCATACGTAATGTATTCACTTCAACACCTGCCATGCTTTTGTTTTCACCTATGGACACAGTGAGCCATCTATTTCCTACTATCAATGGCGTGAATGAAAGAACAC
Source organism: Actinernus sp. WN-2022 (assembly GCA_030867875.1). Taxonomy (NCBI): domain Eukaryota; kingdom Metazoa; phylum Cnidaria; class Anthozoa; order Actiniaria; family Actinernidae; genus Actinernus; species Actinernus sp. WN-2022. Next base: position 36,865,828 of record JAOWCC010000577.1, read on the forward strand.
AGAAGTTTGAATCCTCGTCTAGAAAATCCACTTTCAAGGATTTCTCTTCATCCTTTATTCTTTTCCTTTTGTTGACGTGCCGATGAACTTGACAAGTCCCATGAGGGGAATAATCACAATCAAGACAGTCGCATGGAAGACTCAAAAGGATCTTGCCTGGAATCATTGCACTGCTTTCACTGTAAGCCAGAGGCTTTCCATAAATGTCATAAAGCTCTAATTGAAATTTCAGTACCTGCCCGGCTATGTGATTCCCCCTCTGTATGCGATCAACGTCAGCCTGGAGAATACAAGATTTCAAGGCAGAAATGGGAGGAGGTATGATCTTTAGCTTGTTAATCTTCAGGGCCTGACTAATGTTAGGAAAAGACAGATCAAACGAGGCTGCGCCAGCCTTAACACAGCGTACAGTAACGACATAGCAATCTTCCTTGGTAAGATAGACAGACGGCGAAATTTGCGTGACAAAGGAGCTGTTGCCGACAGTGATTCGAAGGTATCTCTCTTTTGATTTATTTCCATACTCGTCTTCGGCCTCAACAGAGATTTTAACAGTACCACCTCGATATACGCTGTCACCCTTACAATCACCTGGTAGTCGCGTCATGTTGATCATAGTGAGTAATCGGGGCTCTGAAGGTCTCACGAGGTATTCGACATGATGTACATTCATATTATTCGGCTGTTGATCGACGATTGCTATGACCATTAATGGAAATTGCTCAATTGTTTTCTGAAATGGAGAATTCCTTAGTTGAACACCGTTCATACTTTTGTTTTCAATTATGGATACAGTCAGCGATCTATTTCCTGCTATGAAGGGCGTAAATACCACGTCACAAGTGCTAGAATCCCCATCAGGAAGATTCACTTGCAATGATTCGTTTTCTTTCATTTTATTTTGGCTGGAGGACCAATCTGTGGATTCACAACAAGGACAGTCCAGATTTAGATTCACGCAGATCTTTGCATTGCTTTCTCTATAAGGTAGTGGATTTCCATAAATGTCATATAGCTCTACTTGGAATCTCAGTACCTGCCCGGCTTCGTTACTTTCCCTCTGTATCCGATCAATGTCATCCTGAAGAATATGGGATTTAGAGGCAGAAATAGGGGGAGGTATGATCTTCATGCTGTTAATCTTCAGGGCCTGAAGGACGTTAGGAAAAGAGAGATCAAATGAGGCTGCGCCAGCCTTAACACAGCGTACAGCAACAACATAGCAACCTTCTTTTGGAATATAAACAGACGGCGAAATCTGCGTGACAAATGGGCTGGTGCCGACACTGATTTCCAGATTGTTTCCATCTGATTTATTTCCAAACTCGTCTTTGGCCTCAACAGAGATCTTAACTGTACCACCTCGATATATGCTGTCACCTATACCATCACCTGGTTGTTTCGTCATATTGATTAAAGTGAGTGATCTGGGCTTTGACGGTGTCACGAGTAATTGGATGTGACGTGCATGCGTATTCTTGTTCGGCTGATGATTGGCGGTTTCTATGGTTATCAAAGGACTGTGAACAACGGTTTTCTGTAATGAAGAATTATTTAGCTTAACACCTTCCATACTTGTGTTCTTATTTATGGATACAGTAAGCGATCTATTACCTGCTATGAAGGGCGTAAATGCCACGTCACAAGTGTTAGAGTCTCCGTCAGGAAGATTCACTTGCAATGATTCCTCTTCCTTTTGTTTGTTTAGGCTGGAGAACCGATGAACTCTACATATCCGAAATGGGGAGGTATTACAATGAGGACAGTTGAGACCAAGATTCAGGGCAATCTCGGCATTGCTTTCATTGTAAGGCAGAGGATTTCCATAGATGTCATAAAGCTCTACCTGAAATCTCAGTACCTGCCCGGCTTTGTGATTTCCTCCATGGATCCAATCAATTCCATTGTGTAGAATATGGGATTTAGAGGCAGAAATAGGGGGAGGTATGATCTTCATGCTGTTAATCTTCAGGGCCTGAAGGACGTTGGGAAAAGAGAGATCAAATGAGGCTGCGCCAGTCTTAACACAGCGTACAGCAACAACATAGCAACCTTCTTTTGGAATATAAACAGACGGCGAAATCTGCGTGACAAATGGGCTGGTGCCGACACTGATTTCCAGATTGTTTCCATCTGATTTATTTCCAAACTCGTCTTTGGCCTCAACAGAGATTTTAACAGTACCACCTCGATATACAGTGTCACCTCTACCATCACAATCTACTGATTTTATGCCTCTCAGAGTTAGTGACATGGGCTCTGAAGGCCTCACGAGGAACTGCACGCCCGTTACTCCGTTAAATCGGATGGAAACGTCTTCAGGAAACTCTGGCTTTGTGGTAAACACGCCGATTGAAGTCACACAAGCAAAGAGAGCTAAGGTTACTCCCCGGACGTCACGCGAAATTTCTCGGCAGGACATGACAGCTTCTGGTACGATTTGCGACCGCACTGAGTGATCTTTTTCCAAGCTGAACGAAGGTATTGGAATATCTATTAGCCGCTGTTCCTGAGGATGTCTCAGTCGGGAATTTCTGCGCTTAGAAATCGAGATCGTGCAAATCTGTGTTTCCTGGCCTGCTACTACGTGCACTCGGTCTTGGTGAAGATTCACGTTGAACACTGGTGCAGTTAGCCATTTTCGAAATGCTCTGATTCTCCTAGCAAGACGTGACATGGTCCCTTTTTTGTCTTATGAATTTATGATGTTGCTTGATAAAATCGGACGTCTTCAAAGTCGCCGTAACTAAACGTCTTAGTCAGGTTACATGATAAAGAAAAGCAAGACATAAATCCTTAGATGCTGCATCAAACGTAATGTATACGGCGTATATGGCTCGGAAACTGCCAAACTTGCGAAATACAGGGCAGACGATATGCAGTCTTCACCGGAGGATGCCATGTACAGTAATCAGTGTAGTGGATGCGACTCTTTCAAATTTCCTAACATGAACACAAGTAAAATCGTGAGACCAAACCGCTACAAGTTCTTAGCGTACTGGATGAAATAAAACCTTTAATAGTGTTTTTAAAACTACTCAAGTGTGTTATGGCACCGATTACTTTGTGCTTTTCTCATCAATGAGGTTAGTTGTAATAATTTCGTCATTTTTGTTTGATTTTGACAGTGGAAATTTTTGAATTGACGTTGTGGGAATATGCTGTCGGCGCAACGCGTTCTCGCGGTTAAAATAATGATTATCATTAATTGTCAAATCTCTTTAAAATAATGTCGATAATTATTAGTCTAAGACAAATCCTAACCCTAACCATCGGACGAGTTTTTCCGGGTAAACGATGAGTTCTCACTCACCAAAGCTAGGCTGTTCACAGGTAAACAAGAAGAGAAGGTAAGCGAGAGAAAAACTATTTTTTGAGCGGTCCTACTGAGGCTCGAACTCGTAACTGTTAGCGTGTAGTGCTTGGTAATGCAAACGTCATGACCACTAAACTAAGCGCGTCTACCGCCATTCGGAATGTGACAAATGTTTATCGTTATCCTTGACTGGTTTTAAGAATATGATTATCATTATTTTAAAGCGATTTGACCATTAATGATTATTTTAACCGCGAGAATGTGTTGGTCGGCGTCACCCTAAACCCAGGGAAGAAATACCGCAAGACAGTAATTGTACCATTACCGTACTGAATTGTACCGTACCGTAACTCTTCATTGTGCACATGTTTGGCTCAGAAAAAGAAACAATGAATCCATATCAGTGTCATGGTCCTCCCATCAGTCACCGCCATAACTTTCCTACTCGTACGGAATATGATCTGGAGTGTATCTTTTACAGAGCATAATCACGAGCATAATACATGCATAATTTCGAGCATCTTAGTTCCAATGCGTGACGTCACCGAAAAGCATAATGCCCGTGATTTTCGAGCAAAAAATGTATCTACATTGTAAACCGTAATAAGAATACATGTTAGATTCGCTCGGCGGAAGTTCAGGGGTTCGAATCCCTTGGGTAGGGACGTATAAGCCGTTGGTCATGTCTCCTTCCTCTTCTAATCAACACGAGGGGGCGTGAAAGAACCTGTTGTGCTATTTCGAGAAAGAGTAGGGGAATGTCTCCCGGCACAACAGCCAGGTATTCTGAGGTACTAACAATCACTCATGATTGTAAACTGCACAGCAGCACATTGCGCCACAAAAGCAGGCCGTAACACAATAATAACCTTGTGAAGCGCATTTGAATATATATGTATACACACACACAGTCAATCCCAAAACGGTTGTCCAGCAGAACATAATATAATACTACAATATCCATAGTTTTGGGCTATTGTCTAGGATATTATTATTATATTATGTTCTGCTGGACAACCTTTTTGAGATTGAATGTATATATATAAGGCGTTAACACGAAAAGGGATTGAAGTTGAAGCACTAGCGCTTCACATCAATGCGTTATCAAACACGTTACCGAGACTGTATGCATGAAGGGAGCATATTTTTTCTCTGGGCTAGCACTCAAAATGGTGTTGAGGCAGTAAGGCTGCTTTTATGAAAACAGCCTTCAAATATATATATATATATATAGAGAGAGAGAGAGTTCTCTTTCATCGAATGCCGCAAATAGTACTATCACAATCTACCCATTCTTCAACTCTCCAATGAATAAAGATTGAATAATTTCAAAATTTATGTTCCACTGTTCAGCTGTATAAAATCTGAATGCATTTTACCGTCCCCAAACAAGACATACTTTAGCGACTGCGTGTCCCAAAAAATTATCCTACACAAATTTAAACCAAAATGAAGAGGAACAAATAGTTTTCACGATTCGTCAACAGAGCAAGCGAGATACCACGACGCTTATCAAACACCGATAGTGACTCGTGTAACAAATTAAAGTTTCAGTAATATATATCCAGTTTAGTTATGGATTAACATCTACACCGAGGTCGAACACGCAGGCGTATGAGATCGTGCAGCCTCTTGCTTTTATTTTCTTCATCGACACAAGTGGGAAATTGCATACTAGATCCATGATCTTGCTATCCGTGGGAGGAAGATTTTTCCGGTAAACCAGTATGTATCGTAAACGTCTTCATGACTGAATTATTCTAATCAGTGAACCAAGTGTCGACTTTAAACAAAAAGTAATTTCAAAAATTGCTGTAATTTGTGTTTGCGAAGAGCAAAACATTGGAGAAGCTTGTGCCGTGTCTAGCGAGTGAAACTTCCCCACTTCATATATTATTAGTTTCATTACAGTTCCGTCGAGCTAAACTAGCGAGTAAAACTACTCTACTAAAGTTTGGGTAGAGGGGTGCCGCTGAGACTCTCAAACCCTGACCCTGTTTAAGACAAGAAATTTGGAAAATTCCATACTCTGTAAAAGATTACATCCTAAATCGTATACCCTATCTAAGAAAAATTTAAGTCAAATACTGTACCCTGTTTGATAAGATAAGACATATCAGACAGATACTCAAGTCGATTTTAAAATTACAAATTCAATTGAATAACCTAAGCCTACACGTCATTGAACTGGTGTTATAAGTCATACTGTGCATGTGTTATGATAGAAGCTGTCAAGTTCCGGTAAAAGGGATAAAATCAGTACCCTATTCGCGATTTTTAAATGATGTATAATACTAAATTCTTATTTTGATAACCCAGAGTGAAATCATATACCCTGTTCAAGACAATAACCCTGAAAACAATACCCTATCCAGCCGCACGTCCCCGTATAGGCTATATTTAACAATTAGACCCGCAGCCCGAATGGGCTATGAGTCAATAGCCCATGAGGCGCAGCCGAATGGGCTATTTAACTCGTAGCCCATGAGGGCGAGAGGTCTAATTGTTTTAGTATAAACTAACTAGTCGGACAGTAGAAAATAATAGAAAGAAACAAATTGAAGTTGAAAAACTGTTATTATTTCGTGAAAATGCGTGCGGTTTTTCTCTACCATGGGCTATCACAAATAGACCTATAGTAGGGTAGCCAATCAGAATGCAGGATTTGTAATAGTCCACTAGTTGGTTTATACTAAAAGGGATTATCCCCCTCCGCGCGGGGGTACGTGACACTAAAACGGACGCAACACACTTTAGTTACACCTGAATGGTTCTCAGGCACTCGGCAAATTCCTTTAGCTAAATTGCTGTGTTTATTGTGGCTATGAGGTTGGCGTCTCATTCGATGCTTAGCCTTATCAGAGTCCTGACAGAAATCTCTGCGAATAAATAATTTGGTAATTTTCTATATTTATCGTTTTACCGCCGCTAGTTTGTTTTGTGATTTAAGCTGGGAAACCATTTGATGTAAAAAATCTAAACATGGTCGCATATTTGGCGCCTTCTTTGCAAAATTAATGTCATGGTTGTATAAGCCATAACAATGAAAACTATAGAATAAACAAAACTGTTATGTTGGAATTTCAGAAAGTGTAGTAGCTATAAAACTCTGGATAACAAACAATTCTGTTACATTTTAATGCATCTTCTCTGAGAATAGCACCAGGTTCAATTATCAAGAACTAAGATCAAGTAATAACGACTTCCGGCTTACTAAATACAAGATCGGACGAGACCCTGTACTGGTATGTGAATGTTATTTAAAGAGAGCTCACGAAATTATTACACTTCAAAGTAACCTGATAGAGGAGTAAAGCACAATGTTATTGGAGCCATTAGACAACTTTTGAGCTGTTAAAAATACTGAATTAGTAAGCACGACATTTGCATCAACGAAAGGTTTCGTTTCGTTCAGTCAAACATCAAAATCCATGTCTTGATGTGACACTGCGAAGCAAATCCAAATAAAACAGTTTATCACCCACCAGAGGCAGATATAGACAGCAAACATACAACGCTGGACAATACAACAATCTACCTAGGTAGACAATTTACCTTGGATTAGAGATCCCTTCCATTCCACAGCCTAACCCAACACGCAGCACTCAAGTGTTCGTCGTAAAGTTGCCCTGGACGACAGCTTGACAGAGTGGTCACGCGCGACTAGTCCAGTTCCGGCTTCTTGGTTGGACTGCCTTGGTGGGCGTCCACCACAGGCAGCCCAGACAAGAAGCCGGCGGGGAGGCCAGCTTCTGGACTAGCGCGTGACGTGAGCGGGTGGTCGTAAAGTGGGGACAGGGATGCGGGGACGTGACCATAAAAAAAACACTATTTTTGACCGCTAATATATAAATTGAGTAATTATGTGTGCATTCATTGCGTAATTTTATCACTAGAGCGGTTTTCGATTGAATGTCGAAAGCAACAAGTGATTGCTTTAGTTTTGCATTTTCTTAGCTTTTCTATTGGCTGTGAGAAATGTTTTCCAGTTATCAGCCAATCAACTTCTAAACTAAAACCAAACGCAATCATGCAATCGGGTTTTGTTTTAGCGACAGTATTGACGACTGCGTTTACTTTGCCTCGTGATTGGTTAAAGTAAAAAGCAATCGTGAATTACTTCAGTTCGTGATTGGCTCATTGTGTTTTCACTTCCTCCTGTGATTGGCTATGTAATTACTTTGGTTTTGGTTTTAACTACACTCAACTGAAAACCGCTCTAAGTAAAGTAAGGTAAAGCAACTTTATTGAACGTCGGTAACTCGTGACAGTCTGGTGAGACTGATAAACTTGAGGCTGACGTGGGACCTACGATTTTACGTCCTTATCCGTGAGAAGACGTGAATGTCTAACCATTTGCAGTTCGATAACGAGATTTCTTCACAAAGGCAGCACCTCCTACTCAGTTATTTTATGACCCTGAGTGATTAGTCCGGCCGGGATTTGAACCCACGACCTCCCACGTGCACTCGTCAGACCGGAGCTTAATCACGGAGCTAACCGGGAGGCTGTTGACTAGCTGGTCATTTAGGTTAGAAAAAACGTAATCAAAAGTGAATATTATAGTAGCCTGTTTTCTTTTTTTCTACCTTTGAATCAAACGGTTATTGGATTATCATACAGCTTGTTTTTAGAGTTGTCAGTCCTGGAAGTCATGATTCATCATACTTCACACAGAACCACGTCATCAGTGATCATCGCTGTCAGAGTCGTCACTGTATACCACCTCTTCCTCCTCATCATCATCGTCGCTTTCTTTTTCTTGCATTCTATTGAATTCACTATTGGCAAGTGAAAGCACTGATTATCTGAACTTTTTGTGTTTTATTCATTTTTGAGCGGGAGAGATGATACTTATCGAAAAACAAATCTAAAACTGGAACAGTTAGTTTTTTAAGTGTCCCCTCGTGGCCAGACATTGTATTGCACTGACAATTCCAGCTAATGAAAATTTGCAACTAGGTTTATATAGTGTATAATGTGTTTAGCTTATTGTTAACATTTTTGGGTTTTAAATGTTTTGTTGTTCTTAAACATGTTCATGTTTGTATTTTTATCAACTCAGTAAGATTGTTGACGATGGAGTAACAACACGTCCGGTATCTGTCGGAAATTATAGCATGATAAGACATGGCCCACCCCCAATGTATTGCATGATTTCTGTTGGCCCAATCTTTTTACATGCTTGAAAATGGTGGCCAGCCCTCCTTTTTTCCACACCCCCCCTGTACTTTATGACCAGTCCCTTAGTAATTAGTAAATTACATTATAGCATATTAGTATTTTATAAAATTTAATTTATATTACTGTACATACATAGTTTTTAATTAGAAATCCTGAGGAATGTTTACCGTGTATAAATAAAGTTACAATACACTGATAAGTAGTATAGTAAGCACCGAATTAGCCCCCTTTTTGGGGTGTTATGCTAATTTTCAGGGGTGTTATGCTAATTTTCAGGGTGTTATGCTAATTTTTAAGGCGCTCATGAATAAAATGGGGGTGAATAAATTATCTATTGTCATGCGCTCATGAATAAAATGGGGGTGAAGAAATTATCTTTTGTCTGGGGCTCATGAATAAAATGCGGCGCTCTCATGAATAAAATGGGGGTGAATAAAGTATCTATTGTCTTTCCGCATGAACAAAGTGCGGCGCTCTCATTATCTATTGTTCCTTTGGATGAGGTCATCGATCTATTCGGGCATGTTTGGGCAGAGCCTATTGTTTGGAGGCATGTTTGGGCAGAGCCTATTGTTTGGAGGCATGTTTGGACAAAGCCTATTGTTTGGAGGCGCTATAAAGCTAGAACCGATCGACCCTGAATCCATTCAAGAAATTGAGCAGCAACAAGATGGATCAATGTACTAGTTTGAAAGAGTTTGAACATTTTATCAACAACAACGATATTTCATCTGATCAAATTCCTGACGCGGTGGACCGATTGATGGCACTAACGTTTCCTGAAGAGGTATGTTTTAACACTGACTGGGTCTTTTCTGACAGTTCGGTTTCCAGATTTGGGGGGGTGAAACGATCGGATACCTAACCTATTGATTTTTCACTTATTGCAGGCATCTTTCGATATACCTTCTGAAATTCTAGAGCCTTGGAACGACTGGGAAAAAGAGCTGGAAACGGTGGTAAGTGCTATGATCACGTAAAGTTGTCCAAAGTTAAGCTTGAAATTCATTTGAATTCTTTTCTGTCCATTCAGAATGATTTGGGCGAAGTTCAGGTTGTTCCACCCGATGGTTCAGTTCTAATCTTACACCATACCATTCTAACTCAATTCTCGGTATCGTTTTCTTTTCTTAGGAGTCCACTCAAGAAGCAATACAGACCGGAGCAGGGGAAAAGAGAGCGACCATGATGAGAGGTTATGCTATTACCAAGATTGCCATTTTCAAAGGCACTGACTTTTGGCTATACCAAATTGAAGACACCAAAGAAAAGTTTGTAGGAAGTTTGGTTAATTCAGAGTATGCGTTTCTGTTTTATGAAAATAATGGTCAACAAGGTCTATGGGAGACCGCTCACATTGAAAAGGATGGTAGTAGTGATTTACGAGCCCAGGAAATCCCAGTAGTCGAGGAAACGGTTTTCAAAGGAACTGATATGATCTTGTACTCAGTTATTGGAACTGATGAACAGTTTTTAAGCACTTACATAAACACAGACTATGCGTACATGTGGTATAAAAAAAGCACCTCCCAGCTGAAGAGGATGACTCAGTGTGGGGCTCGCATCAAGAATTGTTGGACATGTTGAATATGGAAGAATCTACCTTATCAGAGAGCCTTTTTGGAGTGACAGAACGTCAACTGTTCTTGCGAAAGTCGCTACTGGAAGTCTACACAGAACCGGTAGTTACCTCGATACAAACACTAATTAAGGCAGACTGTATTCAATGTCACAGGGGAGAAGGGGGTCATACCTGTAAAAGACTCTACCCTATGCGAAAATGTTTTGAGTATTACGAAAGAGCTTTTGAACATATCGACGAGAACAAGATACTTTTGAGGTTTACTGATTTTACAAAAGAAATGATTCCTCCACCAACGAGCACAGAATTGAGGTGTTATACTGATAAAAGTGATTATGAGAAAAAATCAGGGTACTCAGAGTGGATGGAAGTAGTAACCAAACGACTTAGGGGGATGTACGAGGACAATGCTCAGTAGATGTAACATGCAATTTGTAGTATTTGTAAATTAGAATTAAGAAACAACTCAATTGTTTTTTGTAAAGACGGTTTATGTTTTAATTTTACATTTAGACTTCAATAAAATACATTTAAGATCACACAGTCTTGTGGTTTCATTTTTTTGATAATACGCGATGTACAATAACATGTACGTTAAATATAACGTACAGAAGCTACTTGGTGATGTTCATAGCTATATGATTTACAATGAGGCATACAAAATTAAAGAGTATTTTAGCATTTAAGGTTTATTTACAATCAGTCCTCATCGTCACTTGTTGGGTGATACGGCGGTTTCTTCCTTTTGGGATGAATATACCGTACTGTTTGACAATGTTGGCATCGTACCAAAATGTTCTTAACCGACTTGGTTGTCAATGGAAACTCATTCTCGCAAATGGTACATGTGGTGATGGCATTCTTAACAATCGGGTCAAGTAAAATATCATACCATAGACATTTGGGGCAGCCAACAACACCCGTTGCGTGAACATTGGTAGAGTTACAATGATCACAAGAGGCATTGATTTTATTTTCGTTGTTATCTTCACTGTCCTCTTCATCACTACTCTGTTCTTCCTCGTTTGCAATAGTACTATCTTGGTTTTCGGCTTCACTGTTATTGTCACTCTCCTGAGACTCGTTCTCATTTTGACTCTCTTCTTGCTCACTGCTGCTAGTTTCAGGCTCCTTTTGCTGGTATGTTTTTTCTTTTTCGATAAGATCGCTCAAAACCTTTTTGTTGTGAATTAGACTTTTGTTGATTCCTAGCTCAGCAAGACCCTCTAGAAATGTATTGAGAGCGCGAGGTCGAGCATATCCTTATTATAGGGAAGTAAAACATATTCTACCAGGGCCGCTATATTCGTTACCGGAACTCTACGCTTACTATGAAGCAATTCTCCTCTTGGCGTCCAAAATAAAATATCCTTAGAAGAGGCCATACTATGCAATAAATCCGAAGCATCTTTATGGGAGACGACTCTCGGAAGATCATCCAAAACATCTTTAATCCTTGGTTCCTCTTCATCCTCACTCTCATCATTCGAGGTGTCACTTTCTTCACTTTCCATGTCAATGTTTCTTTTCATATTCACCGCAGAGTGACTTCAGTAGCAAATGAGCTCACCAACCATACCGCCACAATTACACCTAGATTCGTCTGAACCAGCCACTGTGCCCAATTCAGAGAAAACCTACGAATCCCCATTCCCTAATATTTCTTTGTCTTCTTTGAACTCATCAACCAAAAAACTACTCTCCCCGCTACGAAAAAGAAGAAAACGCCGACGTTTGGAACTCAAGAATTTCTTGGATGATGATGCCGAAGAAAGTGTTGGACCTTAACTAAAAGCCGATCGGATCAGACGATCAATGCGAATTCGGACGCCTTATCCCTACAAGTATTAACATTGTAAATATTATCTTTAAGCAGCATTTGTCAACAAGAAATAAATATATGAAACATAAATCAGTGTAATCTTGCAACACGGTACATTATATCAACCCAAGAACTGAGAAATAAGAAAGTTATCAACTCCGCGACTATAAGGAAAACGAACTGTAAATTGGTGTTTTTGAGATTGAATAAACTTTGTTTAATTTATCTGGTGGTTTGTTTTTATTCGTATGGTAATTATAGTTCAGTTTTAGAGAAGAATGTGCATCACAAGAGTTTTCCTCAAAACAATAGGCCCTTCAGTTATCGCTAATCCCTAAGAACAATAGCAAAGTTGCTATTATGAGTCACAGTGGATTTTGTATACAATTATCTTATGAGTTATTAACTGTAAAGGAAAATAATAAAGACAGTTTAGAGCCTATCACGAGTAGTTTGTTCTTACTATTTACGCTACAAAGAGGTTTAGATATTGCGAGATATTTATTACTTTTTTCATTCAACTTCGAATGGTTTCAGGGTCGATCGATCTTGTTGCTCAATTTCGAATGGATTCGGGAGCGATCGGTCCTGGTTTTAGAGACGACCCCAAACAATAGGCTTTGCCCAAACATGCCCGAATAGATCGATGACCTCATCCAAAGGAACAATAGATAATGAGAGCGCCGCACTTTGTTCATGCGGAAAGACAATAGAAAATTTATTCACCCCCATTTTATTCATGAGAGCGCCGCATTTTATTCATGAGCCCCAGACAAAAGATAATTTCTTCACCCCCATTTTATTCATGAGCGCATGACAATACATGTCTTCACCCCCATTTTATTCATGAGCGCCTTAAAAATTAGCATAACACCCTGAAAATTAGCATAACACCCCTGAAAATTAGCATAACACCCCAAAAAGGGGGCTAATTCGGTGCCTCCTACCGTGTAGGAGTTTAATTTTGCGGGAGTTAATTTTTGCGGATTTTGCGGATTTCCTTCGATCCGCAAAAAAAACTCCCGCCGAAAAAAAATCCTGCAAAATTTTATGCCGCAAAAATATACTCCCAGAGAAAAAATTGTAAATCTTGTTTTAATGGTTATATCGGGTTAACAGGAACTTTTTAACATTTAACATAATAGGAAACGCTAGCCAAAGTTAATAAAATACATTTTTCCTCTCACATTGCCGGATTCTCACGGAAAACCGTACTTTCCCGCTTCTGTGTCACGTTCAACGTCAGTTGTCGTAAATAAAGACTGACAACATACAGTCAATTCCAAAGTACATGTACTCAATGGATTAATCTACAGACTTAATTCCTGCAGCCAATAAAGCGTACTCTCATAACAACGAGGCGACTGGCACAACAGTCATCTGTATTCCCGATTCAACTCCAGACACGTCCTCAAAAGAAACGGAGACTGTTATCATAATCGACTAATACGATTTTACAAGAACGTACAATAATTCACTCAGGTTTTGTCGTTGTTTATGTTCATGTTGGCGCTAGAACAACAACTATAGAAACTTCCCGTCGAAATTGTAAGTCGGGAAGTAAAATTTCAATTTAATACCGATACTGCCTTGAATTTTATTTATACTTGACCAGAAATCCGCCAAAATTTCCTCCCAGCAGATATTTTAGCTGTCTCGATCCGCAAACATTTCTTTCCGCAAAACAAATTGAGTCGGCAATCCGCAAAATTTTCCTCCCGCCAATATTTCTTCCTACACGGTATACTACTCTGATACAATACAATACAATGCAATGCAATACAATGCAATGTTTACCCTAAAAGGAGCGCTGACCACCCCCGTCAGGTCAATAGGGACCTTAAGCAACCAGGACGGCGACGGCAGTGACGACGCGACGTAGAAACGTTTTTCTCCCGAAATTTGGTGTTTACTATTTCCCTTGTTCGCCTTGAATTGTTTTTCACAACCAGATTTTCATAACTATAGAGTTCCGTTCACGCAGAACGAAAAATGATTTGATTTACTTTCTTACGTTCGCGTTGTCTTTAAAACGTACGATTTGGGGTTTTCACGTTGTGTTTTTGCAGACAACGGTTGAAGTGTAGGCGACTTCGTGCATTTTCACGTGCCGTTGCCGTCGTGGTGCAGTCCCCCTCCCCCCACTTTTGATTACGTTTTTCTAACCGAAAATAAATTACATGGCCGCGCGGAGATACGGATTTTATCTTCGAGTAAGATACTCGTCAACACGAGAAGATAAAAACCGTATCTCCGCGCGGCCATGTAATATTCTGTTTAATATATAATTATCGATGAAATACCAGTTTCAATCTCTTACTAAAAAGGCTAGAAATCTTTGAAAGCAAGTCATATTTTCAAAAGTGATATCTTCACGTGTGAAGATATCACTTTTTAGAAAGAAATATACACTGGTATTTCATCGAAAATTATATAATAAAACAATGTATTGAATACACATATTATTACTCAATTTATATATTTTAGCGCTCAAAATTCTGTATTTCTAAGGTAAAAAAAGTAAAGGTATTCATTTCTATAGCGCAAATTCTATATGAATATATTCAAATGCGCTTCACAAGGTTATTCTTGTGATACGGACTGCTATTGTGGCGCAATGTACTGCCGTGCAGTTTACAATCATGAGTGATCGTTAGTACCTCAAATACCAGGCTGTTGTGTCAGGAGACAATCCCCTACTCTTTCTCGAAATAACACAACAGGTTCTTTCACGTCCACCTCGTATAGATTAGAAGAGGAAGGAGACAAGACCAACGGCTTATATACGTCCCTGCTCAAGGACGCGGCCGGGATTCGAATCCCTGACCTCCCGCACTCTAGACCGTGCTCTACCAACTGAGCTAACCAGTGAGGCGGTCACGTCCTCACGTCCCTATCCCCACTTTACGACAACACGACGTGAGCTGACATGCATGCTACGCGCCCTCAGCTGCTATTTTGGAATTGAAATGCCCTATGCCAAAATAGTTTATTTTGCGTCGAAGAAACGGGGAGCCGTTAGCCAGATGCTTATGTTTAAGTATTCTGACGAACTCGAATTAGGATTTAGGGCCTAATATACCCTGACAATATAAAACTTATAAACATTGATTTCAGTGGCTACTAATTTATCATTCTAGAATTTGACATGAGCTTGTACGCTATACTGATCAAGTAACTAGATTAATTCCTTGGTGTTTTCTCGGGATTATTATAACAATAGAGTGTGGGATTATTACTCGGGCTGCCTGTGGCAGCACCGAGTCTTAAAATGCAAGTCGTTTTTTTTATTTTTATTCCGTGTAGTAAGCGTTCAGCGCATGCGTTAAAGGTCAAATTCACACCAATCAGATCGCACTGTGCTGGTCACGAAACAATCGCCAGGTTAATTTATTTACATAATTTAATACAGTAAAGCAAGATGGCGGAATCCGCGAGCAACTTTCTCTGTAACTTGGAGTCTCATCTCTCAAATGTAAGCCAGTTTAATGTTTTATTTAACTTCACTCATGCGAAAGCCTTCCAACAGGCTCAGGATATTGCAACTGGCGCTATTGTCGGAGCCGAAGGACCGCGTTTTTTACCCAGATGGCCGCGACATGCTTGAGAAAATGAACATGTTCAACACTTTATGTTATACTAAGAAAACAAAACAAATTACAGAGCCTGCAAGTTCACAAGTCAATGAAAAACCCCAAGAGCCTGTAGTTTTGGATCAACATATCCTTGAAACTCCAAAAGCAACATACACATGAGTCAAATTCAAACCGGAAGAGACGGAATTCTTTAGATTCTTCACGACAACCCGATCCCTATTCATCAGAATACATTTTCTGTGCTAAATGACGAGAGTTTATAATTACCTGACCGACAACCCACTACTAAAGAAAGGGACCATGAAGTACGGTAGTACGGTTAATTCTCGGGTTCAAAACAATGAATATATGCCTGCTCAAATACAGTGTGTTAAACTGTTTAAATTAAAAGGTCAACATACGAGAAAAACAAAAATATTAAATTACATATTTACTAGGGGAGCAGAGAAATTTTATGAAAGTCACCGCGCTACCGGCCACTCCAAAAGACTTCTAAATTCAGCTAATAATTCTTCCCTTTGGTTATTACTAAGAGGATTTCAAATGAAAGTGAAAACAAGAGCCCATCTGGGCTTTCACTCGGGCCACATGAGATTGAAGATGAAATACACTTTAAAACAAGAGCCCATCTGGGCTTTCACTCGGGCCACATGAGATTGAAGATGAAATACACTTTCATTTGAAATCCTCTTAGTAATAACCAAAGGGAAAAATTATTAGCAGTCTTTAGGAGTGGCCGGTAGCGCGGTGACTTTCATTCTCTGCTCCCCTAGTATGTATATACATGTATGTAATTTAATATTTTTGTTTTCTCGTATGTAAATTAAAGTAGTTGATCTTTTATTGAAAACACTACTTATTCATGTGTGTATGTATGTTCAGACTACTATCGTGCAGCTAGCTAGAGTCTTGAGATATCTGTCAGCAACTCCTACCTCGCAGCTAGTTAATAAATTAGTACTGTTCAGACCAAATTCTGGTATGCGTAATCTGAGCACTTTAGAGATTTAGTTTGTTGACCCAGTACCATATGTGCCACGACTTACATTAGCTAGCCTAGTAACTTAGTAGGTTTTACTTTTTGTTTTTCCCTCTTCTGGTTTGTTTCTATCTCTAAAGAGGGCATGAATGGGGTTAACTGACTACTGACAAACAGCCTTAAAAATAACTGACAACTGACAAATGACGTTTTTTTACTGACAACTGACAACCGAAAAATAAATGACAACTGACAAATTTGGTTTTTGTGGGTCAAACATTGTAAATTTTCTCTAGTAATGATTAACTAGGGCTAACTGGCAACTGACAAATGGCCAAAATTTTAACTGACAACTGACATGTAGACCCCCCCATTCAGACCCTCTCTAAAAGATAGAAATTTGGTCTATAACTGCCCTTGGCGCAAGTGTTTCGTAATCGCAAATAATTGACCGCCAAAGTGCTCAATTGAAATTTCAACCAAAATATTAAAACTGTGCGAAAAACTGCTACTGACTGGTGTTTGGCGATCCTTGTTATCCATGATGGCTCAATTGACGTACAATACACCCGGTAGTTGTCGTGGTAAGAGAAATTACCTTGGAGCGAGTAGTGAACGTGGTCGTAGCGAGAGCTAGAAGTCGGCTAGATCGGATGATAACACTGACTTGACATTTGTGTACATTTCAAAACCTTAAAATAACTAAAATCTGTCATCGATGGGCTTTTAGCGCGCTAGATTATATTCAAGCTACCTCGCTAAGGGAAGAAAAACGGAATGGCTTAAAACTTCACAGAAACTGAAAGGAACACACAAGAGACAGGTAAGACTAGTTTGACGATTTACTGAATTTTATTTTAGAGCAAACGGGCGTTCGAACTAAAACTCCATACATTTACTGTAATTTCAAATATCCGGGAAATAACGGTTTTACGCATAATGAGCCTGGGGTACCTGTGGTGAAACTAATACCGTGTTCATTATTATCGGTTTTCTCTATGGGTTCTCATGTATTCAATAATTACTTCTGGAGCTTCATATTTATGTCGATTGGTCACAATGATTTCCTCTTTCAGTTTTTCCCTTTAGTTTGGACATTAGGGATATATCCTTGGAGATTTCGTACAGTTTAGCGACCGTTGTGTCGAAAGTAGAAACGTTCGTTTGTCATGAAAGTGCGTAAACAAACTGTCACAAGCGGTTTCATAGCAGCTCGATGTTTGACTCCCATATAGTCGATGATAACTTATATAGCTTCATATGTACGTCGATTTCTCACAAGGATTTCCTCTTTCAGTTTTTCCCGTTAGTTTGGACATTAGGGATTTATTCTTGGAGATTTCGTACAGTTTAGCGACTGTGTGTTGAAAGTAGAAAAGAGCCCATCTGGCCTTTCACTCGGGCCACATGAGATAATTTGAAGATGAAATACACTTTCATTTGAATTTGATTGAAAATAGATCAAAAACTCGGGGAAATGTCCGGCTAAAACTGTATGAATAAATGTGAAATGAAACATAAATTTCATAGCAAGAAAAACATGTAATTCCTAATTAGAAAGCTCTTCTAAGTCCGCTTCTCAAATTCACAGACTGTTTTACAAAAACATTTGGGCAGTTCAGTTGACCTTTCAAATAATTTATTCTGAGGTACGCATACTCTAAATCACAGAGATGTTAAATAAAGCGATAATTAGAAGAAAAAGTACATTAACAGACAAACTGAGAGGAAATGTATTCAAATCTAAAAGAGTTTACTTTATACAGTACTTACGTAACTGAATCTTTCGTTTTGGTTCTATTGTTACTGTTGCTGAAAGCATTCCACCTTCGTGCACATATGCACTGAATCGGAATGAAAGTCGAAGCCTACCTCGAACTTAACTTTCAGCTAACCTGTTTCCTTTCATTCCACAATGAATAATAATCTCATAAAGTAAGCCCGTAGCTTTCAATAAATTTGCCAGTGTCTGAATGAAACAGCTAGATCTTTTCCAATTTCTCTCACGAGTCACGGCAGAAGACAGTCTCAAAGAACTTGAATTTTGATCCTCTTCACAGTAACGTAATTTAACGTCTCCGATCAATTCCTCTCTCTTTGCTGGCAGTTCATGCTTCTTGTTCGTGTAGTTGCCCCACTGAGCCGTAACCACAAAACGAGCACAGCATTTCAGTTGGCATACACTGCGTACATCTGCTTAACTAATTAGATTTGTAAAAATCTTAGCGGATCATGTAAATATTCCGCTTGGCTCAAATATGAGGGTTTCTGCCGTCAAAGTTCATTTTTTGTTTCAGTTTTCCCCATATTAGCAGACTTGTATAATGTCTCGAGCTCTCCGAATCCAGTAGAAAGACTCTGGTTATTCTGTCGTAAAACATGGACCTGACCCAAATTTAGGTTGTATTGCATAATTGCCCACGATGGAATAGATTTCTGACAATGACTATTTGAAATTGATATCTCCTTGTCTCGCCTAGTCTGAGCTTGGAACTTTCTTATCTGAGCGCGCCTGAGGAAATCTAACCTTTGTTTGCGTGACCAGCACAGTGCAATCTGATTGGTTTGAATTTGACCTTTAACGCATGCGCAGAAGCCGTCTGACACTGATTAAAAAAAAAAAAAAAACGACTTGCATTTTAAGACTCGGCGCTGCCACAGGCAGCCCGAGTAATTAGGGCCAAAATTTTGTGGTGAACTATAATATACAAATAGTGTGTCCGTCGAGGAACTATCGGCTGATAGTTGTCCGCGGAAATTTGATGTTCTTAAAACAAATAAAGCGTCACGTGATCGCTTTTGGCCAATGAGCGCGCGCCAGAATTTTGAGGTGAACTATAACGTCTCTAAATTAGCATGAGAACAGTTACTCAGATTTTGAGGCAATATTTTAAAACGCTGGTTCTGATGTTCATGAAAAAAAAGAGATCTTACTAAAAAATTGCATTCTCAACGCCCATGTTTCGTAAACACACGTCATATTTTAGTTTATTATGTTCTATAAGAGATCACCTGGAGTTTCCCAAGAGGGTCTGAATGGATTTAACTGCAGACTACTCACAAACGGCCTTAAAAATAACTGACAAATGACGAAATTGTTTTTACTGACAACCGAAATATAAGTGACAACTGACAAATTTGGTTTTTGTGGGTCAAACATTGTAAATGTTCTCTAGTAATGATTAACTAGGGCTAACTGGCAACTGACAAATGGCCAAAATTTTAACGGACAACTAACATGTAGACCCTCCCCTAATCCTGGTTAAACTCACCAGACTCTTTACTCGCTCGTAAACTTGTGACCGGCGTAGTCTGGTGAATATTGTGCAGATCACTTGAAGAATAAAATGCATATTAGCAAAGTTTTTCTAAACTAAAGCAATCGGTAACCGGCCTGTTTTGATAGACGCGCTGGCCACGCAAAACTAGTGCTGATATAATATTACAAGACTATGCATTTCGTGAAATTTCTGTATTTTAGTTGAAAGCGCTGATTTGTTATTTAACGCAGTCCCTTCTGCGCGCGCTTGCTGTTCGCCATTCCAGTCTATCGATCGTTAGCATAACACAACCACCGTTTATTGGGAAACTCGCCATCTGATTGGCTAGTCAGGCACGGTCTACTGATCGATAGTCCGACCTGCGCGCTGCAGACAAAAATCACTTTTTTAAATGCTTTTTTTTTGCTAATTGTTCGGAGTTTTCTCGATCGCTAAGTTGATACAATGGTGGTTTGGTTATGCAAAAACAATTAGACTGGCTCGCTCTTGGTTTCTGTCGATTTGATAGTTGACTCGGAGTTTGCCTCCAGGCCGGCTATACACGACTTTCATAATGGCCGCCTCCTAATTTGCATATGTGATTTCCCGTTTCGGTAGTTTATCCACATGTATAGAAAATATGAACATTGCCATGTGAAAGAGCATGTTGACATTAGTGAACTTGTAAAAGTTGAGTGCTGTAGCTTATAAAGCAATGCAATGAAGTTACATCCAGTTGAAATTAGAGAGATTTGTATGAGAAAAACAACGGAGGCCTTTATAGCCTCGCTTTCATATTTTTCTGCATTACAAATGCTTATAGCTCAACAGCAATTTTCCACATTGCTCCAAAACTCAAAACAATTACTAGTTATAATGTGATCTTTCATGTGGTAGCATTGGTTTCCCCCTACAGATTTATCTACCAAATTATGCAAATTAGGAGGTGGCCGGAGGCGGCCATTATGAAAGTCGTGTATGCCCCTCGTCAACTATCAGCCGCACACCTCGAGCTCGCAGTCTAATTGTTAAATAAATTATTTACTGTTGATTTGGTGATCCCTTGATGTTGGCACACATGAATTGCTATCAAAAATACAATAGAATTCAACACATTACGCAATACAATAGAACGCAATACACAATAATAATAATGTCTTTATTTCAATTTGTTAAGATACATTACAAATTTTACAATAGATTAAAAAAGAAAGACTATGTACATTAAAAATTAGTTAGAAATACCTGCTATAGAAAAATCTTAAATTCCCAGTTCATGATTAAACATAAGCCTATTTACAAATGTGTTTTGAAACGATCAGTATTTATGGCAGGTTTTATTACACTCTTTTTCCGCAGACTTATTGTAGTGAATACAATTTGGTAGCAATTCATGTGTGGATCACTGTCCATTTGCTTTATCATAAGTACACTTGTATGCGTGTGTGTGAATTATTTTTTCCTCCTTCCTCCCTATGAACTTATAATTACTTAGAAAGGATTCCTGGCTAGATTAGCCCCACTATGGTTATTCCAGGAACCCTTGTACCGCATATCTGTTCGACTGTAATTTAATTCACTTTGATTGTATTTTCATCTTTTTGTACTACTTGTTTGTTGAGGGGCATCGAGTCAACTATCACAATCGATAGAATAGAAGTGAGAAATCTAGTTGTTTTAGCATAACCAAGGTACGGTTCTTTCAACCTTAGCTGTCGATTTATATAGAGAAATACCTGTGAAAAATGTTGGAAATAAGCAATTTCTTGTTGATTTGTGTTTGCGCGCGCTCGGCGTTGTTCGACATTGCCGACATGGCTTGGTTATATGCAAATATCTGTTAAAACCGTCAGTACATGAAGGATTCCTTTTATTTTGATACTGTTTCCGTCTACGAAATTGAAGATCAAATAGGTCATATTCCCGAGAATAAATCCTAGGATCTTTATTCTTCCCCAACATATATTTTAAAACTTGCAAAACATACTCTGAGTCCATTTTTGACGACATTATTAATATGTCCATTGAGCATGGGTCATTCTCGACTAAATTGAAATCTGCAAAAGTTGTACCGATATTTAAATCTGGTGATCAATCTGATCCAGACAACTATAGGTCTATTACCCTGTTATCAGTCTTTAATCGTATCTTTGAAAAAATCATGTATGCCAGACTAATATAAAAATTAATTGATAAGCACAACATATTATTTTCTGCGCAGTATGGATTTAGAAAGCACTTTTCCACTCAGCATGCCATTATTGATATCGTTGATAAGATTCATAAAAGCATGGACAACAAAAACTTTACCTGTGGTATTTTTATTGACTTGAAGAAAGCGTTTGACACGGTTGACCATTCTATATTACTTTAAAAACTTTATCACTATGGCATACGAGGTATTGTTCATGATTGGTTCACATCCTACTTAAGAAATCGATTCCAGACGACTGCAAATTGGCGTCAATGTCTCCAAGAAAGAAACTTGTTCTTTTGGAGTCCCACAGTTCTGTTCTTGGTCCCTAACTAGATTTAACTAGATTTAAAGCCATTTCATCAAGGGTGTGGGAAAAAATCCCACTAGCAATCAAACGCCTCCCCTACAATAGCTTTAAAAACCAATACAAAATATTGTTACTTGAAAACCAGAACTAACCATGTATTGCATACCCAAATTCTATCTGAATCAGTAATGAAATATTAACCAATATTGTATGTAAAATATTTTCTCACCTTTTTTGTCTACTTTATAATATTGATTATTTTCCTCGACTATCTATTTTCACTGTGGTAGCGGCCAACACGAAAGCTTCAGCTACTTTGGCCACTACGCACATATCATCTAAAATTAAAATAATTATGTTCTGCAATCTATTAAGTTTTCTACTGCTGTAACAACTTTTGTACAATTATAAAAATAGTGCGAATAAAAAAAAAAAAGGAATGGAATGAATGGAATGTTCTTGGTCCCTTACTTTTTCTTTTATACGTCAATGATATCTGTATGTCCTCCGATAAACTCAATTTTTATTTATTTGCAGATCTGATAACAGTATTCGTTACTCACACACAAATATATATCCATGTTTTAGAGCAAATTGTGAACAACGAACTAAAAATGTATGCCGCTGGCTAGAGGCTAATAAGCTAACGTTAAATATTTTCATCCTCATCAACAAACTCTTGACTATATCCCACAGTTAAAAGTTTTTGATCCAGCGTCAAAACGAATGCCTCTAGAAAGGAAAATCACAGTAAAGTATTTAGGCATGTTCATCGATTCCAACTTATCTTGGAAATCACGTATTGAATATGTTTCGCTTAAGTTAAGCAGAGTTGTTGGAATTATAGCTAGACTTAGACACTTTGTTCCCAAGCACACCCTGCAAAGAATTTACTACGCATTGATTTACCCCTATCTGCATTATGGTATCTTGGTATGGGGTAAAGCTAGTAAGACTCATCTTAATCATCTCCTTATTCTTCAGAAACGTGCTGTGCGTCTGATGAATTTTGCTAAATTTAGAGACCATGCAATCCCTCTTTTTGTTGAATCAGGCATACTTCCAATTAATTTCCTTTACTTTCATAATATTGCTTGCACTATGCACGATGCTATAAATGGTAAATCACCTATTAATATTTCTTCAGAACTTACGATCAATCATCTTGTTTATTCGTATGACCGAGTAACCATGCGGGGTAAACTCAGCATTCTCCGGTTCAAATCTTCTCGTGATATTTAACGTCTATCTGCGAGTCCTCAGACTACGACAGTCCCTGCCACACGTGATGCACTTCTGACACAGCTGCCGTCTGTGGTCCTCGCGTGAATCTGAAGTACCTCGTCTTGAAGTTGAGGTGGATAAAGGTCTCAGTTTGAAAGGGTAACATTCAGAAACAAACTCCTCACGATCACATTTGAAACAGCGTTGATACATTCCCTTCCAGCTTGAGCCACTCATCCACGTCTTGTTGCAGTTTTTGCAGTAGAAGTTCCCAAGGCACGGCTCTTCTCCGCTATACTCACTGAAGGTAACCAGCAGGGCTCCCTCGTTGGACTCAATATATTCCCTTCCAATCTTCTCCAGATATTCTATAACTTTTGGCCGGATGTTTTGGCGTTCATCAGGCGAGTGATGTCCAGCTCCATCTATGATCTCCAGCCAAGGGCGATTTCTCTCTCTCGCTTCCTTGTGGTCAAAGTCATGCACACGTTGCTTCAGTTTACGGATAGCTTCGTCTCTCTTGTTTCGTTCTTCTTCGATTATGATCTCAACCCATTCTAGAGTTTTATTGCCCTTCCTGAGCAGCTGCTCTTTGTATTCGTGCAACTTTACAGGATCACCCACCAGTTGTCCATGGAGATCAATCTCACTCTCAGAGCGACTTTCGTTGTAGAACTTGAAGATAGCATCAGACGCTCGTCTGTGACTCTCGTTCATTAATTCACCATACTTCTCTTTGACAGTTCTGCAGTCTCTTGATTCTGCATATTCGTTTCGATGATACGCGTTCGCTGCTTTATCTCTCCAAACCTTGCGCTGTTTGTCTAATGCCGAGGAGTGCTTCCGGTAAAGGTATCCCTCGACAAACAGGGAGACAAGTTCAAAAATATTTCGGACTGCCTCGGCTTCAAAATCGTTTAGGTTGAAACACACACACACGATATTATCTTGAACAAGATGATCGTCAGTTGATGTAGTAATGTCCGTCTTGGATAGCTTGCGATCTGTACCTTCCAAAGTGCGGTTGATGTTTTTGACGTTTGCGTTATCAGGACCAATAAGGATAGTACGACGAACTCCCTTGCAGCAAATTTTAAGTGGAGATCCGAAACACTGAAGATAGTCCTCTTCTTCGTACGACTGTAAACCAACAACGTGCACATGCAATCGTTGACCCAGGACTCGACCATAATGAGTTACTTCTACTTCTTTAAGACCGCCTTCTTCGATATCAAGAATCGTAGCATGGACTAGACCAGGTCCTATATCAGGATTGCAGGCGACTTCACTAACTTTTCCGTTTACTTTCACCTTAAGGGAATAGCTCTTTAAATTCCAGTAATCGTACCTCGTATTTGTACAATCAATGAGAGTCACCAGAATTCGTAGAGGTCTCAGTCCTGTACCGGTAAAGATGGGTGGCTCTTGAGAAATAGATAGCCGACACTTTTCTGGATCCAAAGGATCTGAGGTAATGTCAACTTCAAAAGAAGGAACTTTGATGTCGCATTCTGAAACATTTTTAGGTTCCATAGTGACTTCATATTTCCCTTTTTTATCAAAGCAGTAATGAAACTCCAGTGTCATTGTCTCCCTGTTAAGTACGGCCTCTTCTTGTGGCAAAATGTCTCCGGCACCTGTAACTAATTGCCAGTTAATAGGATCAAGCAGTACCTTGTTTCCAATCCTATCTAAGCCTACGACGGTCACATTTCGATGTTCGGTTTGATAAGGCCTAGTACAAACACCATTCGGATCGACAGCTGCTATGGCTACCAAAAGACCTGGCACAACGGTAATCTGTAATGGTGGATTGATCACTTCAGCAGCGTCCCTACGTTCGTTTGCAGCTATGGAAACATTGAGCGATCTATTTCCTGCTATCAGTGGCGCGAACGAAAGAACACAGCAGTTTGAATCCTCATCAGGAAGATGAACTTCCAATGATTCCTCTTCCTTCTGTTTGTTTTGGTTGACGTCGCGATGAACTGCGCATAACCCATCTTGGGAGTTTTCGCAGTGAGAACAGTTCAAATAGAGATTCACACAGAGTTTGGCATTGCTTTCTCTTGATGGCAATGCATATCCATAAATGTCATAAAGCTGTACTTGGAATCTCAGCACCTGCCCAGCTTCGTAAATTCCTCCTTGTATCCGATCAAAGTCATCTTGTAGAATATGCGATTTCGAGGCAGAAATAGGTGGAGGGATAATCTCCAGCTTGTCAATCCTCAGGGCCTGAAGCACTCCATCACAAGATAAATCAAATGAGGCTGTACCAACTTTAACACAGCGTACAGTAACAACATAACAACCTTCGTAGGTAAGATAGAAAGATGGAGAAATCTGCGTGACAAAAGAGCTATTGGCCATAGTGATTTGTAGATTGCTTTCATCAGACTTATTTCCAAATTTGTCTTCGACGTCAACAGAGATTTTAGCAGTACCACCTCGATATACGCTGTCACCTCTACCATCACCACGTGTTGGTTTTCTGCTTCTTAGAGTGAGTGACGTGGGCCTTGAAGGCGTTACGACGAATTTCATCTGACTTAAACGTGGATTTTTGATCGGGTGATCATTTACGGTTTTTATGGCTATCAAAGGACCTAGCACAATAGATTTCTGTAATGGCCAATTCCTCATTTCACCAGTGTCCATACTTGTGTTCTCATTTATGGATACAGTAAGCGATCTATTACCTGCTATGAAAGGTGTAAATACTACGTCACGAGTGTTAGAATCCCCACAAGAAAGATCCACTTGCAATGATTCCTCTTCTTTCTTTTTGTTTATAGTAGAGTGCCGATGTACTCTGCATAACCCATTTTGGGAGTCATCGCAATGAGAACAGTCGAGACCAAGATGTAAGGCAATCTCGGCATTGCTGTCACTGTAAGGCAGAGGATTTCCATATATGTCATAAAGCTCTAATTGGAATACCAGTACCTGCCCGGCTTTGTGACTTCCTCCATGTATCCGAGCAAAGTCATGTTGAAGGATACGCGATTTAGAAGCAGAAATAGGAGGAGGGATGATCTCCAGCTTGTCAATCTTCAGGGCCTGACGCACTCCATCACAAGACAAATCAAATGAGGCTGTACCAGCTTTATCACAGCGTAAAGTAACAACATAAAAATCTTCGTAGGTAAGATAGTCAGACGAAATCTGTGTGATAAAGGAGCTGTTAGGGTATACGTTGCCGACTTTGATTTTTAGATCGCTTTCATTTGATTTATTTCCAAACTCGTCTTTGGCCTCAACAGAGATTTTAACATTACCACCTCGATATACGCTGTCACCTATACCATCACCTTGTCCTGGTTTTATGTCTCTTAAAGTGAATGACATTGGCTCTGAAGGCCTCACTTTGAACTTCACTTTACTTACTCCTTTAGATCGTATATAAATGCCTTGAGGAAACACTGGCTCTGTGGAAAACAAACCGACAGAAGTCACGCAAGTGGATAGACCTATCATTACTTTCTTGTTGCTACGGAAAATTTCTCGGCATGTCATAACGGCTTCCGGTACGGTTTGAGACTCCACAGTGATACCCTTTCTCAAAGTAAATGAAGGTAAGGGAATATCAATTCGTTCCTCGGGATTTGTCGGTTTGTTATCATCGGAAAGGTAAATTGAGATTATACAGATCTCTGCTTTTTGGCCTGCTACCATGTCAAATTCGTGTTGGTCAATGTTGACGTTGAACACCGGTGCATTTAGCCATTTGCGAAATTTTCTTACGGTTTCCAACGCAGCAACTAGGAACGACATCGTCTTTGCTGTTTCCTAAGACCATAGGACGGCTCCTGGATGAAATTAGTGATACACTGGAGGCCGTAGCTAGCAATTTCCTTTATTAAAGTCAGATTACAAGGCAAACAATAGTACGGATCGGGGACATACCAGAATTATCCAATCTTTCCAAATGAAGGGCAGTCTTCACCGGAGGTTGTACCACGGTAATAGTGTGAGCGACAATTTTTTTCAAGTTTCCTATATTAAATAGAAGAACACTGTGAGAACGCGCCGATACTAACTTTTAGTATGTCTTTAGCGAAACAGAACATTTACCAACTGACAAAATATGAACGATAAATGAATATATATTAAATATATGAATGTATTTATACATGCGTATATATTTTCTTATCGTATGCACAATGGATATTCAGTCTTGGACTGCGAAATTGGTTAATAAACCTTATCTTACTATTAATTAATTAATAATTAATATATAAATGAATACACAAATAAAATAGTATGGTTAAAATGCATTCTAAAACTCATGAACATTCAATTAGTGCGAGAGCCAATCTGGTGCGGTAGATTATACCACGTGATGACCTCTATAAACGACAATAAAAAAACTCTTGATTATCGAACTCGAACACTTCAGAACTCTTGGTTATTCAACTGTAACACTTATCGAACTACCGATTCCGTTACCAGTTCTATAATTGCCCCAGTTGAATAACCTAAAGTGTTGTAAAACCTGGTTTTCATATGATTGATATGATCGTCCTAATCGCTTGAACCTTTTGTTCGGTGTGAATCGAAGCGTAAATTAATATGCAGGACAAAATAATCAAGCAATCGAGGCGATCGGGACTATATGAAAACCAGGCTTAAGGTATCAGGAGCCCTTCAAGAGCGCTTCCCGAAAACTTTAAATTGCGCGCGTTAAATTCAAGAAAACCCCAACAAAGTATATATTTTCTGAAAGCTTAATAAACAGATTCTAGAAAACAGCTTGATTTTCCTCATTAGTAAATACTCTTTTATTTATTGTGATTTTAATCCAATTTGACCATACCTTATACCTGAGCTCCTGTCCCTCGAGCATTTGACGGAAATCCGCGCTGAAACGACCTTCATAAAGTAGAGATATTTATCTCAAAAAGGGTGTCTCAGTTTTCTGATATCTTATTCCGTCGCGAAAATAATCAACTGCAAAGATCCGGAACACCTTTTTTGGGGTTGAAAAACGAAATATGAAAGTATCTCAAGAACAAAACAACGATCTATTAAAATCTAGAGGGGCAGGAGCTTCGAATACATGCTACAAAACTTGCATTTATAACGCCGTAAAAAATGGTTTGAAAGTTTCCTGGCATCCCACTGAGGTTTGTTGACACAATTAACTTATCTGTCATTAAGAATGTCATTTTTCCAGTATTTGATGTTGAGCAGTAGGTATAGGGTAACACGATACCATGTTGTTCATGAAAGGCCGCATGCGATTTTGCGCGCTTCTGTGAAGGACTACGCAGAGCACGATAAGTTAGCTCTTCGGTTAGCCTGATTTTCAGACGGTCGAGGTCGTCCTCTCACTTCCTCCCACCCCCCGTCTGATGGGACTTTGGCAGAAACCGTGTTCCTGACGTCATTTCATTTCGACCAATCAGAGCGAAGGTTTTATTTTTAGAGAGCTGAGGTATGCGTGGAATGTCCAGTGGAGCCTGCATGAAGGACAAGCCAAATGGCGGATGATACAAACGGACTTGATATGGCTTTGGAGAAAGCGTGCGAAACTTTCGGCATTTCTGAATTATTTCCCGAACAGCGAAAGACAATGTTACCCCTCGTTTCCCGGAAGGACCTTGGCCATCACAGCTGCATCTATAGGCGACGACCAGGTAGAGAATCGAGAGAGGAGTTCATGAAATATTTGGTCTTCTAAATGCCAACATTCTAGGAGACATTTACATTTTAATACGGCATATATATATAAAAAGCGGTCGAGGAAGATTAATGATTTTCCAAAGCCCGTAGGGCTAGTAGATTCATAAACATCGCGATATCGATAGCGCTTCCTATCAGATTTTCCCGGTACACGTCTGAGGAGAACATGTTTCTCCACGTTATGTTTCTATAAGTTTGAAGATGTAGAACATATTCTGCAGTGCATGAAAGAGCCGTGATTCTGACGATCTGTAGAAGTTGTAGAAGACTACATAACTCTCCTCTCCCGATTCTCGACCTGGTCGTCGCCTTATAGATGCAGCTATGGTAGCAAAGGTCCTTCCAGGAAACGAAGTATAATAATGCCTTTCTCTGTTCGGGAAATAATTCAGAAATGTCGAAAGTTTCGCACGCTTTCTCCAAAGCCATATCAAGTCTATTTGTATCGTCCGCCATTTGGCTTCACCTTCATGCAGGCTGCACTAGACATTCCATGCATACCTCAGTTCTCTAAAAATGAAACCTTCGCTCTGATTGGTCGAAATGAAACAATGACCAGAACACGGTTTCTGTCAAAGTCCATCAGACGGGGAGGTGGGAGGAAGTGAGCGGACGACCTCGACCGTCTGAAAATCAGGCTACTCTTCGGTGCGATATCTTCGGTTTGAATATCGCAGTAGACAAGTTCAATTTTAGCGTTACCATTATCATGGTATTTCACAGAAATCATGAGTGCACAGAGAAGGCAAAGAAGAAGAAAGCGTAGAGAAACAGCCAAACCAGTACAATAACAGTTACGGAAGATCGTGTTAGGTTTCTGTTGTTCTTCGTCTTCGGCTATCGAAGGCGAAGTTACAGTCGAAACTTCGGGGCGAAGTTTATGGGCACTTGCACACTTTCAACTTGGAATTGACTTTGCAGAATCTCCAACTTCTGCCCACTGATTATCTTGGTTATAATATGAGCCAAGATCGCTTCCGTCAGCGTCGACTTTCGTTTCTTCACGGAAGAAAACGAACATAAGCCCTCCCTAGGCAGCTAGCGAATTGAGCTATATATATATATATTATAAAACTATATTTTAGATATGATTTCTGTGTGAAACGTGAATGAATATTTGCAACTCAACGGCTTCAAGGCGAGCTAGACGAGTGAGCGTGTTTCGTGTTTATTTATTTGTTCACGGGTTTTTTCCGCGGTTTCCATTAGAACACTTCACAAGTGCTAATAAGCCGTTGACAGCCTGCTTTCCCGTCCATATTTCTTTTCGCCGTAATTTCTCGTTGAAAATAAATTGTTTTGGAATTATATTTTCACTAAACTGTAGTAAAAACTGGTGTAAAATTTGTAAAAAGGGAAAATGAAGGGGGGTAATTTTTGCTCTTAAGATTATTTGAGGGGGGGGGGGGGGGGGGGAGTTTTGAGAAAGGTCAGTACAAATGTTTTATAGGAAGGAAGATAAATCAGCATAGGAGATTAATTTTCTCATGCAGTCATATTAGAAGTGATAGGTTTTTTTTTTTTTTTTTTTTTTTTTTTATTTAAACATATAATGAAGTGTTTACCTCAAAAGTACAATTAAATGACTTATCTAGGGGGTTCACACTAAATATTGTACATTCTTTTTTACGCGAACAGACACACACACAAAAAAAAAACACCACAATTAATAATAAAATAAATTAATTAAACATAAGTCACAGAGAAACGATTTGTAGATAAAATAAAGCTTTGAACTTTGCAAAAAAAACGACAATTTATATCAAAATCAAAATCTTTAACGCCGTACAGAATAAACTCCATTTTTTTCTTGTCGCTGCTCTGTGACCATTTCTCACCCAGTAACTGTGCAGCAGAGGCAAAAAAGGAAGTTCGTTGGGCAGCGTAACGGGGACAAAATATAAAATAATGCTTAGGTGTTTCTTTAGCTAGTCCACATTCACATCTGGGAGAGTCACAGCAATTGATTTTGAAAAGATAACTATTCAGGGCACAAGATTTGAAAGAAGAAAGCGAAATTGAATTCCTTACATCCAAACTTAGTGAATTACAAGACGTGATTGTGGAAGGCAAGAAAGACTGCTGAAACTTAACGGTTCTACAAGGAATAATTGAAAAATCTTCACTTGATCTTAGGTTAAAATGTACACGTTCACCCACAGTATTGGGTAGTAGCTCTCGTAAGTATATGGGAACTAATCCATTTACAATTTTATAAAAATGTATTAACTTATGCATTTTCCTCCTTACACTTAAACTCTCCCAAGTAAGCTCTTTTCTCAAGCTTGTAGCACTTGTACCCTTAATTGCTCCGGTTACAACCCTAGCAGCCTAATATTGGACACTCTCTATTAGATTAGCATCTACATCACTACAATTACTCCAGATTATATCTCCATATTCCATTAAGGGACGAATTAAGCTTTTATATAAGCAAGCTAAGGTTGACCTGTCAACCTTGTACTTCAAAGACTTTAACATATTCAACCGTTTAGATGCCCTTTCAAAAATGCTCAAAATGTGACTCCGCCAAGACATATTGCTTTGTAAGGTTAATCCTAGATGTTTGTGATCTTCAACCTCTTCTATATGTTTACCATTAAATGTCAAGGTAGGATGAACAGGCTTATCACGTTTTAAGGAAAAGACAATACTCCGAGTTTTCGAAGGATTCATGGTAACAAGCCACTCATCAGACCATTTAGAAATCTTACTCAGATCATCCCCGAGGCGGACGGCCGAAATATCAGAATCTTCTACAATTTCAAGGAGAGTAGTATCGTCAGCATAAATAAAAGGAAAAGAATTTAGACCAACAGTTATGTCATTTATATATATTAAAAACAGGAGAGGTCCAAGGACCGATCCTGGGGAACTCCTGAATTAATCCTTCTCCATTCAGAAGATTGACCTTCAATAACAACACGTTGCTGTCTTTCCTGAAGATAACTTTTTATCCATTTCAACAAAGGATCACGAACGCCAATGGATTACAATTTGCATAACAAACCAGAGTGCCACACCCTATCAAAGGCCTTGCTGATATCTAGAAAAACAGCCCGCACCTCCTTACCGCTTTCAAAAGCTAGGTAAATTTGATGAACAATATAAATCAATTGATTCACTGTTGTGTGACGACAACAACATTTAGACCATAGACAGGGTCAAGGTGTTTGTCTCCTGTTTGTCACCTGTTTATCTGGGCAACCTACAAAAAAGGACGAATATATATGGTATGCTTCTTCAAATAATAAATAGCCTGTACCATCAGTGTCCCTTCTTTTGATTGTTTAACCAGAGACTCGAACATAAGCAGAACATTGCGATTATTATCAAGTGATTGGAGATGACCTTATAAATTTCCCTTTGGGCGACTCTTTTCTCACCTTGGACCTTCTTTCTTGCCAGGTCAGAGCATTATCCTCATACTCATCTACGTTTTCCGATTTAGCGGGACTGGTGCTTAATTTTTTTCAAGGGGAGGGGTGGGGGTAAAAAAATATATTTCTCATGTTAAAGGGGGGGGGGGGTTGGTTTAGAAAAAAAAATGTTTGAGGTGGGGTGCAAATTTTATTAAACATTTTTTCCGTAAAAACACCCCCCCCCCCCCCCCCTGCTAGGCATTTATAGATTGTGCTCGGCAACTTTTGGGCAACTTTTGGAGTCTCGAGCAACTTTTTGAAGTTTACGCAACTGTAAGCATTTTTTGGAGTTTTGAGCAACTTTTGAGCAATTTGTTAAAAAAATTGAGCCACAAATAAAATTTTAGAGTTTTAAAATACAAGATCTGTGTAAATACGGCAGAAAACACCCTGAACAATCCTTACAAAAAGAAAGCAGTTTATTATGTGCCCTCGATTACCTCCATGTGGTCAGCGGCTGTTCGCAAACTGTACACGCTCTTTATGGTCAGCGGTTCGAAATTTTGAGGTACAATAATGCCAAAAGGCAGTAATAACTGAACAATACACAAGCATCTCGGTTAAATGTACTCATTGGCAAGTTAAACGTTGTACATAGTGTAAAAAAACTTTACAAAGTGTTGTTTAAAGCTTTTACTTCAATAAAGCGGTTTATATTGTAAAGCAACTTCTTGAATTATTGAAGCAACTTTTCTCCTTTTTGGGCAACTTTTTGAGCAACTTTTAACCCTTTTTTTGAGCAACTTTTTCGAAATTTTTGAGCACAATCTATAAATGCCTACCCCCTGCGACGTACTAAACGATCGGTCCCTTAGAAGAGACGAATCTCACTCCACAAACTCAACCTCACAACTGACTGAACCAGGGAATGATTGCAGAATACCCCACCACTTGGTTCATTAATAATGCATTTTCTCAAATTCTCATACAAACCCTCAAAAAACCTAACCCTGAAATTCAAATAAATCTTACCCATTTTCAACTCCAAATCATTCATGGAACGAATCTAAATACACCCGAGCTAAATGGATAATTTTGAACAATTTGTAAGGGCTTTTCAAGTGATCTTTCGAAGTGGTGGGGTATTCTGCAATCTAGCCCTGAACCAGCTTTACAGATGACATAAGTACTTCCTTTTGCACACTTTACAATTTCTTTTTCTCTTTAAATGTTTTCCATCTAGTACTTGAAATTTGTTTTGAAATCTAGATAAAAATATTGTTGTTTTAAAGTACAAATTAATTAAAGGAATTCTTCCGGTGATGTTTCGAATTGATTGGTACATAACACTCGCCATTTTGTTTCCTCGTGTAACTCAGTTCCATGGATGGGTTACCTGTGGCACTCGAAAGCGAGGCCAATCGATATCGTTAGAAGGCAGTGGAGAAAATTATAAAACAGCAAACGTTTTCTACATATGTCATCGTGCACCTGACAGATGTAGTTGGGTTTCACCAAAGACCGCCTTGGAATTCCTCGTGCTGTAGCTATTTCTTTTTAGTTCTTTCTTCTTTTTTGCGCCGATTTTTTTAACGGATAGCGTGTACAGGGGAATAGTCGAATAGACCCTTTCAGCTTGCCTGTTTGTTGCCCATTTCAGACCACGTGACTTTTCCCTTGAGTACTTATTAAATGCGTTTTTGTTTCAGTTCTGTATCCCAAGAGGAAATGTACCAATTTCTATAATTGGAAAACAAAGTACTGAATCCTCTGGAGAAATATCACGCGGTCTGAAATGGGCAACAAACAGGCAAGCTGTATATTTGTAGCTATGAGGTAGACACGCGGCCAACGGTCAAAACCTCGAGGCCTAATAAACTGCTTTAGAAGTCCCCAAATCACCCCAAAACCACTCACAAAACTTCATTAAGTATCAATCTTTTATTATTGAAGATTTATTTCGTAGGAATCGGAAAAGAGAATTCACAAGGAGCAATTATGTAAACTCTTCCGAGATCGCTTATGAAACATACCACAGGAAACCCAAAAGGCGGGAAATATATGTCGAGTCTGGGCTGCCTGTGCACGTGCTTTAAGGTACACCACAGTGCACCCATTTTTTTTACCCATGGTCGTTTAGGAGTCGTCTCTTCTACCACATACATCTGTTGGATTTCATTCATCAAAGTTTCAAATTTGGTCGACATCTTGGTTGTCATGATTTCTAGCTGAAGAAGATCAAACGTTTGCTAGTTTTTGGTCAAATTTTGTATGACTTTTGTTTGAATTATTATTAAAAAAAATTATTTTTTTATTAAATTTAATTTTTAATGACTGAAAGTATGAATTTAATTTATTTATTTATTTGTGATTTATTAAAATGACTAAAAGCATGAGAATCAAAGGTGCCAAATGTGTATTTCTGAATAACAAGCCCCTAGAACACAGTGGTGTTCTGAGATGGTCACGTGTTTCTGCTTTGGGCCCAGGCCTAACCCGACACGTAAATATACACATGGCTGATTCTATGCACCATTTTGTTTTTGTTAAGGATTTAGAGGTTTAGAGTTGAACCATTGATGGTTTAAACCATTTAGGACATATGGAGACTACATGGAGACTATTTAGAGGTTAGTAGAATTTAATGATAATAGAATTTTAAGTGTTTATGTGTATGACTAATAAATGTGTATATAACTATATTTAGTATTTACCTACTTCACTTATTGGCAACTGACTTCAACACTTGGCTTGGTTTATAATGGCTTGGTTTATAACGATGTTAACATTAGTCTCTAATCTTAGAGTGAATATAAGCTGATAAAGTTAACAAAGTTAACAATAACATGCTTACCGTGATTATTTGTGAAGGTTTTATGAACAGCTTGTTAATTATTACTATCACGTCCGGAAGAGGATTTTTAACAGTCATTTGATTGCGTTTTTTTAAGAATGTACGTTATTTTAAAACGAGAGTGGGAGCAAAATAAAGATGGTTATTTTTAATTTTAAAAGAGTGCGAGCATGATGATGATTGTTATTAAAAACGAGTGTTGCGTGCGTCGATTCTGAGTGAGCAAGGTGATTCACACTCACACTAACAGCGTTTGTATGGGAATTTGAAGGAGCTAGAAATACGAAAGAATTAATGAATAAAATGCCTTACCTTGCTTCCATAGTGTATTACTTGCTGTCTGTGTGGTAACAGGGTTGATATGAAGCGATTTTAGCGAGTTTCCATTTCCTCTGCTTCTCTTCCTATGAAAAAAGACAAGGCAGCACACTATATAGTTTCGGGAGGGCCCGCCACTTCAACCGAAATATTTCAGTTCAAAATATTGTGGCTGCCACAATTCCTCCATAGAATCCCAGCAGAAAGGTTGCTCTTTCTTTTGAATGTGATTGCCATGCAATTCCAGCCTTGCGACGAGCACGACGAAGCATTTTGTTTCAATCTCCAAAGTGATGCTTATGCACCTATCAATGTTAAGCCGGGGGGGGGGGGGAAGTCAGGGCATAGGGTGGGGATTTGATAGTCATTGTTGGCCCGTGGGTAGGGCTTTTGACTGACCTTGCTGTCCCCGGGATAGAGTCATTTTTTTTTTTTTCTTTGCCCCCATTTGACACCGAGCTGAAAGAGAGACTGGTACCGAAAGTAATTTTTCCGTGCCGCGCATGCGTCTTACGTCCTTGGAATTTTGGGTTTGTCACATGGAGTTCAGCAACAACAGAAAGGTGCGTGAAATTACTGCTTTTTTCGTTTGGTTTTGTGCGATTCTATTAAAAAAAATTTCATATCTTTATATGATAATTTAAACTGTGTACGAATCTGTCGGCACATGTCTCAATGATTACCTTGTTGCGTTTATGCACCAATCATTTGAAATCCCCTCCCCCCACCCCGGGCATATCGGGGGCATTGCGGGGATGTTCACTTCAAATTCACCATTTTTCATTCCCCCGGGAGGTGGGGTCAATGCTCATAATCACTTCCCTCTCCTACCGGCTCGGGGGATTCACTTTCCCGCCTCATGCTAATTTGACATACACTCATTCAACCTTCAAGCGGTAAATAGAGTTTAATAGACTAGACTCTAGAAGATGCTTTTCAAAGTTTGGAAGGGAGAACTGAAGAAAGCTATGGCGGCAGACTCGCTTGAAAGCCTGTTGAGAAAGGGTAAGTGTGTGATTATTTACTATTTGAATACAAGCAAGCTTACATAGAAGCAAGGAAAGGGAACAAGGTGATTAAACAACATTTCAATATGGATTCCCGGGGTCGGAGGTCTTCACATAATTTTGATGCCCCAGGGTGTGGGAGCTTCACTAGTTTTCATGGGCATGTTGGGTGAATGCCCCCGCTATGCCCGGGGTGGGGGGGGATTTCAAATGACTGGTGCATTAAGTCCATCAAAGCATATTTTTTTTGTCCGTATCTCGGGCCCAACCAGGGGACATTTGACCACAACATGCTGCCTAGGACAGGGAATTTCTAGTACATTTGACTTAAAATATTTGCCCGTGGGTATAGGGCATTTGAAAAAAATAATATTGAAAATGTCAAATCCCCGCCCTATGCCCTGACTCCCCCCCACCGCCGCCGGCTTAACATTGATAGGTGCATTATAAATTGGTAGAGAGCCTTGAACCAGCTAGGGTAGACTACCCAGCCGTCAAAGGCTGCTGGGTAACCGTTGAAAGGCTCCTGGGGTAACTGAGCCTTTGACCTAAAGTTAAGTCACGTGGGGTACCTGACTGGCGATTGTCGACAACAACAAAATTTTTTAGAGAGCATTGAAAAAATGCAATTATGAAGAGCAATCGTTTTATCTTTTGCAACAGTATGTATCGATCTGTATTCAGAACACAATCCTCTGAGATTTGATTGGTCACTTTTCTTGATTTGCTCTGTACATGCACTTTGTGGGAACCCTGTTAGTAAATTTTGTTGTTGTCAACAATCGCCAGTCAGGTACCCCATGCGGCTTAACTTTAGGTCGAACGCTCGGTTACCCCAGGAGCATTTTGATGGTTATTCAGCAGCCATTGTTGGCTGGGCAGTCTACCCCAGCTGGTTCAAGGCTTGATCTCTACCAATTTATAAGCGTCACTTTGGAGAAACAAAATGCTTTGTCGTGCTCATCGCAAGGCTGGAATTGCGTGGCAATTGAATTCAAAAGAAAGAGCAACCTTTCTGCTGGGATTCTATGGAGGAATTGTGGTGGCCACAATATTTTGAACTGAAATATTTTGGTTAAGTGGCGGGTCCTCGCGAAACTTAAGTGTGCTGCCTTGTCTTTTTTCAAATAGGACGAGGAGCAGAGGAGATGAAAACTTGCTAAAATCACTTCATATCAACCCTGTTACCACACAGACAGCAAGTAAATACACTATGGAAGCAAGGTAAGGCATTTTATTCATTAATTCTTTCGTATTTCTAGCTCGTTCAAATTCCCATACAAAATAATGCTGTTACATGTAGTATTAGAGGGTCTGAATGGGGGGGTCTATATGTCAGTTGTCAGTTAAAATTTTGGCCATTTGTCAGTTGTCAGTTAGCCCTAGTTAATCATTACTAGAGAAAATTTACGATGTTTGACCCACAAAACCAAATTTGTCAGTTGTCAGTTATTTTTCGGTTGTCAGTTGTCAGTAAAAATATCGTCATTTGTCAGTTGTCAGTTATTTTTAAGGCCGTTTGTCAGTAGTCAGTTAACCATCATTCAGACCCTCGTATTAGCTAGATATTTAGAGCTTGAGCTGCCTGTAGGCTGGTGATTGAATGATTTATTGAGGAAAAGTGAGGAGTTTACAGTTTAGAGTTAACATATGCGACGGATTAAAACCAAGTGAATTGAAAGATCTAACATGATACGTTTGTGGCGACAACGTTTGAACAACTGGCATAAAGGTGGAAACATTTTTAAAAACAAGTTGAGAGATTTGGATAAAAAATGTCGGAGATAACTGATGTAGAGGTTAGGTAATAATAATAATATAATAATATGTAGATTTATATAGCGCTATATTCCTATAGTTCAAAGCGCTTCACATTCAATATAAAATAGAAATAATAAAATAAAATAAAAATAACATTAAATAAATAATAAAAATAACTAAAGTTCATACAAACGCTTGCTTAAAAAGAAATGTTTTTACATTAGACTTAAAATGTGAAAGTGAGCATGACCGCTTTTCCCCCATAGGAAGCGAGTTCCAAAGAGTAGGAGCTGTAATTTGAAACGCGCGGCTTCCATACGTCTTTAGGCGGTAACATGGTACTTTAAGAAGATACTTATTCGAGGAGCGAAGAGTTCTTACAGGTACATATTTATCGAGGAGGTCAGAAATATAATGAGGTGCCATGCCGTTAAGAGCCTTGTAGGTCAGCAGAAGTATTTTATAGGAGATTCGTTTTTTAACTGGTAGCCAGTGAAGTTGCTTCAAAATTGGCGTTATCCTATCAAACTTTCGGGTGCGTGTGACCAGGCGCGCTGCAGCATTTTGCACTCTCTGTAGTTTATCTATCAGATAAGTAGGAAGTCCTGTAAGCAATGAATTACAGTTGTCCAGTTTAGAAGATATAAAAGCATGCACTAGTGTCTCGGTATCCTTCTGGGAAAGGCAGTTCCTAATCTTAGCTATATTGCGGATATGATAAAAAGCTATTTTACACACATTTTGAACTTGTTGCTCTAAATTCATGGATTGGTCGAATATTACTCCTATATTCCTGGCTGAAGTTGATGGAGATATGATTGCATCAGCGACATTAACAACTTGTATTTGCGGGCGCGGGCGATGTTGAACACTTAGCACAAGGAGTTCCGTTTTTCCTCTATTCAGCTTTAATTTGTTACATAGCATCCAAGCATCAATGTCTCGAGCACAGGCCTCGATTTTGGAGACTGCAGCTGCGGTTTCTTCTGGTGTGGGCTTGAATGACACATATACCTGGCAATCATCGGCGTAGAGATGGAACAATAGACCGTGACTTCGGATAATGTCACCAAGTGGGGAAGTGTACAGTAAATAGAGAATAGGTCCCAGGACTGACCCTTGTGGTACACCACACTGTAGATCCTTAGATGCTGA
Organism: Actinernus sp. WN-2022; assembly: GCA_030867875.1. Lineage (NCBI taxonomy): Eukaryota > Metazoa > Cnidaria > Anthozoa > Actiniaria > Actinernidae > Actinernus > Actinernus sp. WN-2022. The sequence goes on from JAOWCC010000577.1 coordinate 36,905,440, forward strand.
CCGTATGCCATCAATTTGGACAAACTGTTTACGATCCCGAAGATAGGACTCAAACCAGCGCAGGACATTTCCCTTGATTCCAAATCTAGTCCGCAACCGTGATATTAAAAGCTCATGGTCCACAGTGTCAAACGCGGCTGATAAGTCAAGGAGAAGTAATATGACACTCTGCTGTTGATCGATTGCACATAGAATGTCATTTTGCACTTTCACAAGTGCAGTCTCCGTGCTATGGAAGGTTTTGTATGCAGATTGCAAAAGTTCCTCAAGTCCATTTGCCTTAAGATAATCAACTAGTTGACAGGCGACACCTTTCTCAATAACTTTAGACACAAGTTTTAGATTTGAGATTGGTCTGAAATGAGGATACAGTTCAGTATCTAAGGAGTCCTTTTTAAGTTTCGGTCTCACCATTACTTCCTTAAAATGTTGCGGCATGGTTGCAGTTTCCAGTGACATATTGACTATTCTAGTGACTACAGGCAGTAGAATATCCAAGCAGCCTTTCATTAAAGTGGAAGGGAGCGGGTCTAGGTCACAGGTTTTCAGACTGGCGGAAACCAGCAATTTACTTACGTCATCAGAACTCATACATCGGAACTGTGAAAATTCCACTTTGCAACACGGGACATCAGGTAATGGATTTACAACCGAGTCAGATCCAGCAGCTAGCTCACAACGCATTTTGCAGATTTTCTCAGAGAAAAAGACCGCAAATTTATCGACAAGTTGATCTTTGGAGGTAGCTGTTGGATAGCACGTTTCAGTCTTCCGGTGAAGTAGTTTGTCTACAGTGTTGAAAAGAACTCTCTGGTTAGATTTGTTCTCGGCGATGATCGCAGAGTAGTGATTCGATTTCGCATCACTTATCATTTGATTCACAGAAGCACACTGATTCACGTAAAGTTCCCTATCAATGCAGAGGCGTGTTGCACGCCACCGACGCTCCAGTCTCCTGCGTTTCTTTTTTTCATCATTGATAGAGTCATTATACCAGGGTGCGTGCGGCCTGAGAGTGATGGTGCGTCTCTTTGCAGGTGCATGGGTATCCAATAATCCAATCAGTGTACTTTCGTAATTCACGATAAGAGAAGAAACATCCGTATCCATATTGTTAGCTATGAGGCTCGAATTCCCCAAATCGGATCGCAGAGAATCCATATCCACTTGTCGAAGCTTTCGGTTTACAATCACTTTTTTCTCAAAAGGTGGTTTCACAAATCTCAATTTACAGTGGACTGTGAAGTGATCACACTTGCCGATTTCTGAGTTAATGATGTTGACGCCAGTCACAATATCATCTTCAGATCGAGTTATCAGCAGATCAAGAGTGTTTCCATCCTTGTGAGTGGGACCGCTGACATGTTGTTTCAGGTTAAATGACTTAAGTATACCAAGAAACTTTTTAGCATACGTTTCACATGGCTTATTAACGTGGAAATTAAAATCACCAGTTATCAGTAGCTTGGCCGAAGTCACTGCTAGTTGTTCCAGTAGAGTCGGGAATTCAGCAAGGAAGTCGTTTTCCTTCAGACCATTTTCTTTAGATGGCGGGGGTCTGTAAATAGTAACAACTCTGATGCAGCCACGAGGATATTTCAACAGTAGGTCTAAGTACTCAAACGATCTGAATTCTATTTGAGACTGTTTTTTTACTTGCATATGTTTCTTTGTTAGGAGTCCGACACCTCCTCCGTTCGAGCCCTCCCTCGGGATATGGTACCTTGTATGGGTTATATTTGAAGACAAGTGAATGCTGATGACTACATGTATGTAGAATGCGGACAGGATGTAAAGAAAGAGACAGAAAGAGAGGTGGTTAATGATCAAGGAGAAGTGGTTAAAGACCAAGGAGAGCTTGTTAATGATCAATGATGTAGAAGTGGTTGTTAATGATCATGTAGAAGTGGTTGTTAATGATCATGGGGGAGAAGAAAATCAAGGAGAGGTGGTAGACTTATTGATTATGACGAGAAAGGGAATCAAGTAGAGGTGGTTAATGATCAGGCAGAGGAAGAAGTTACTGATATATTATCGATATTGGACAGAAAGAAAATCAAAGGGATGCGATTAATGATCAGGGCCGAGAAGAAGAGAACCAAGGAGAGATGGTTAATGATCAAGTAGAAGATGATGAAGAAAACCATAGGAAGAATGAGTTGGCTAGTTTAAAGTTAAGGTTGCATATGAAACTGTTAGAAGATGTTAATGACATTATTCAAAAACGAAGCATTTTTTCAAGAGATTCAAGCAAGAAATTCGGGGGGCAAGGAGGATTAAGAGAGTAAAGGGTAGACCAAGTATTGACATGTTAGGGGTAAGAATTACAAGAGTATAATATATACATGGATTTGATATATGAAATGAAGAAGATGTTAAGTGAAGACTATATAAGAAGGATCAGAGACATAAGGAAGCATCAATTAGAGCAAGATATAAACAATGAGAAGAAACCAAGAGGGGACAGTTTTCATAATTTTACTTATGAAAGATTTAGTGAGGAAGAGATTAATGTATTAAATTGGAATCCAGGTTATGTACCAAGGGTGCATGTAATTAATGACAATAATGAGTGTTTGAAATTAATAGGTGATGATATATTGCTTGAATATTTAAGGGTGTCTTAATTTGTATAAGAACTGTTCCAATTACCCTACTGTATATCATTATGACGTCACGGCTTGTTTATGAGGGGGACAGAATCGACTTGAACAATAGAATTTTGAACTAAATCTGCTCTGCTGAGGAAAATTTAACTTCGAATTGTCTGGTTTCCAGATATCAGCTGTATCAATGTTTATCCCACAATATAATATACCTATTTGGTGGCTGTTACCGCTATTCTATGTTCTACAAAATGCATTTGATAGCGATTTCCTTTGCGTTGTTGCTGTTTTGCCCCCCTCCCACGACCGTGATCCTTAGCGTTTAAACAATAAATTGTTTTGATATGACGTCATAATGATATAGGTCAATAGGGTTAGGAGATTAGGGATTTATGCTAAGGTATATAATAATAATAATAATAATAATAACTTTATTTAACGAGGGTTTAAACACTTTACAGTCAGAGACTGATAAACTAGTGGCCCAGAGTCTTAGTATATTAAAATATGTTACAAAACTATGCAAATGTAAGTTCTACTGAGTGCTATTTAAAGCTGCCAACACTAAAATAGATAAAAGCTATAAAGTCAACTATATTAATACAATGAATAATAAATATTATGAATAAATAAGCTAAATTTAGAATATTAACAATATGATATTCTAATAATATATACTATGAGTTACACTAATAAAAATAACTATGGCTAAGTAGTAATTATTAAGATAATATGCTAAAATGGTCAAGGCCCTTGTATTGTTCTCTTAACAAATTTGAATGCTCTACCCTAAAGGACTTTATACTTTCACATTTCCTAATCTGTGGTGGCAAGGCATTCCATAATCTAGACGAAGTACATGTAGTTAAAAAAGTTCTACCTCCCTCAGTTTCTCTTGTGTATCTAGGGCAATGAAAGTTATATCACCGAAGCGTGAAGTCCGCGTGAAGACACGCTTATACTTACCTTAACTATCTTATTACTTATTTTAATAGTCAGGGACAGCCCCTTGAAAATACTTATAGACAATACAACACTTGTTCATTTTAGCCTCATCGTAGTAAGGAATCCACTTAAGCTAAGGACTTTAGTAAGGAATCCACTTAAGGTAAGGTGATGTAGGAAGAAAAATAACATAAATTTTGAGTGTAAATTAGTGGGGGATAATAAACGTAAAGTATTACGATTGTTGAGACATCCCGATATACCATCTGTTGATAAGGCTTTCGTATATAGAGTGTTAGAGGCTATGGATACAGGTAATATACCATCAGCTGAAAGAGAGGTAGTGAGAACAAGTAGAGAATTGAGAGTAATTAAGAGGGTGTCAATGGCCGGTTAACTGACTAGCATATAAGGCCGTTTTTTCGTTTCCGTAAGCATAATACATGTATATAAATCACAAAATAATAACTGACTAACGTATAAATGGAAGTCAATATTTTAGCGTATAGGGTACATGGAAGTGAAAGCATGGATATTTTCTTGAGGAAAGTAACACATTTTTAAACCTTTTCGGAAAAAAATGTCATAAAATATCAATTGTATTTTCTGTGACGTTGCTTTACGTCTGTTGCGTGACTTTCGTGACAAGTCTGAGCCTGCGTGTGGTGAGTATGAGTATGTGGCTTCGTGTAGTAGTTCCAGGCCTCTCTCCGCCATTCGGACCTTGCAAACATGGCATTTCATTAGCAGGGTGATCACGTTTTACAAAAAGAGCGAGATTATCAAGCGTTTTTGCTCAAGGATTTCCTTTAAAGATGGGCTGGAAAGCTTTTATTTATCAATTTTAAGCGCCATTTGGAAAGTTTCCTTGGGTTGAAAGAAAAGGCCAGAGGGCTTGGGGTCAATGCGTTTGATTTAAAACTGTTTTGTCTTGCAAGGAAGGGAAATGACTCTCATGATCATGACTGTCAAAACTATGCTATATACACACCTATTCCTAAACAATACAAAGCTTAGAAAATGTCTACAAGGTTCTACCACCTCATATCCCCTGTAGAAATTACTTTATTTGGCAAAATGACGTCACACATCTATAATAAATACTGACTAGCATCCATGTTTACTGTTTACTGACTAAATCAATTATTATTAGCAGTTTACTGACTAAATGGCATTTTACTAGCTGTTTACTGACTACAGCTATACCCCATTGACACCCTCAATTAAGTGAGAGGTGGTGAGAACTAGTAGAGTTGATAAGGGTTTAGGTTGAGCTGTGAATACAGTAGGGTGGTATAAACAGCATATACATGTACATGTACATAGTGATTTTTATGAGTGTGTGGGTGCCAAGGTTAAACCATGAACTCCATTGCCTTAATTGTACAATATAATTTTTTTTTTTTTTTTTTGTATTTTAATAAACGTCGATAACCAATCCTCCAATAGCATAATAAATTCAGACATTGTCGGTTATATTTGACACCTTATGGGCATAGTCCTCATAGTATGAGTGATGTATATGGGTATCACTGATGCATCCGATATTGTGTGGATGTCACTGGTGGGTCGTAGGTCAAATGCGAATGCAATCTTCCAGGGTTATAAAAGTATCCAGACGGTGACAGTTATGTTTTAACATCTTGCGAATACAATCCACCTCCAATGTTATATAGGCCCAGTCATCCTCTATTGCATGAGCATCACTGATATCTATAGATACTACATGTATAATCAAATGGAATCAAAGGGGTATATGTCGTGTTTTCTCATAGCATATAAATTGTTATCATAACATATCAACATCTAATCTTCAAATCATACATACATGTACATTGTATATTAGTCATCTATTTTCTAATCTCTCTTACTATTTATTTATTTATTTTATTTTATCTTATTAATCTCATTCAATTTTTTTTTCTTATTATTAATTAATTAATTTTATCTCATTGTAATATTAATCTCATTCAAAATTAATTGAATCCTACCCCTACTGCCGCTGAAACTCACTATACCTTATCATCTAAATGTAACTGACCTACCATCATTATTCCAAAATATTATTTTACTAATCATGCTTCCAAAATTTTATTAATTTTACTAATCATATACTAATAGTTGCAAAATTTTACTAATCATTCCTCCATAACTTTAATCCCAACGTGCATCCATAAATTAATCCAATTATAATTATCAATATCCCTCACTATCATGCTTACATCTCACTAATAATTATCTCTCACTGTCATCATTAAATCTCACTATCCTCTTTCCCTGCATATAACATAACACTATTACTAATATTAACCTCATACCTCAACACGATCATAACTCAACACTATCATAATCATATTTTATTTATGCCATAAAGAAATCACAAATATAAAAAAATTACCATATATAACCACCAAAAAAAAGTATGAATTGGTGGTGCTTGCTTGCACAAGAACACTCACACACGCTGGATGCAAATTAGTTTCAAGTGAGCGTAAGATTTTCCATTGTTCTTACAATCATATTTGGACATGTACATGTGAACACTTAGTCGTGTTGATCAGAACACGACCTTTGAATACGTTTTTCACTTCTGCGCTTGAAATCAAATGGATTTCATCGTTTGGCCTTCGTATTGAATCTATTCACTAAGGTAAGTAATATTGTTACCTTTTGTAACGTTTTTTTAAAATATGCATGCACAATCTATCAAAGCTTGAACCCCGGCTGTTTGATCGAGTCGAACTTACTTGAAAAACGAATGTTGGTTTGAATTGCTGTTTCTTCTATACTATAATTATACTGAGTGTATGACTATGATGCCATATGAACACCTGGATCTGTATCGAGTGTACGTATATAATTTCAAATCGGTTATGTTTAATATTAGAATTCTACATCAGAAATAACTGCTGTATTATTTCAGTTGTTGTTTTAATCTTCAATTCTATATTTTAGAACCGAGGTTTTACTGCAGTATAATATTATTGGGAACAAATCATGGACGTCTCAAAACAGAAAACCAGCAGGACTTGTCAAGCCAAGGAACTATGACATTGTATCAATTGTTTTGTGCATTTCATAAATAATCTTCCATTGTTACATTTAAGAAAATCAGTTTTGTTAACTTAATTATATCTATACAGAAACTTATAACATATTCAACAAAATATATGGATTCTGATTGGTCAACGACGAGTGCATCTAAAGGTTATTGAGTATAGAGTGGTTTTCAGTTGAGTGTAGTAAAACCAAACGCAAATTACCAACAGCCAGCCAATCTTAGCAGCGAGTAATCACAAGTAACTCATAAATGGCTTCCCTGTGAGCCAATGACAAACCAAAGCAAAACCAATTTGCATTTGGTTTTACTTTGGATTCTGATTGGTTGGTTTACTTTCTCAGCCAATAGGAGAGCTTAGTAAACACAAAACCAAAACACTTCCGACACTCAATTGAAATCTGCTCTATAAGCTTACAGGCACAACTAATCTACATGTACCAAGTGATAACAATGGACACTCCATATTCTGTAGGCAGCCTTGACCTCACTTGAAGAATAATTTGAATGCCCCGAAGGAACTGTAGTGTAGTTTATACACATGGATATATAATTTAAGTTCTACGCTGGATCAGAGTGTAATCACCAACATTAGTCAGTACTGTGGAGCCAGCCTTGATCATTTGAATGCTACATGTATATACCACATGGTTAAACTATCAATGTGCATTATTATACTCTGTTGTAAAATTCATTAATAATTAATGAGGCTGAAAACCAATCCCAGGTCAGTATTCAGATCACATGCACAGTACTGTAAATCCCAATAAAGATCAAGTAGCTAAAAGCACGGGGAGGGTTTGAAAAGGCAGCAGGGAAAGGCTGGGGTTGATGAATTATTAATTAGCAGCCTAATACGTATTCATAACTTTGATAAAGATCTCTAACTCAGCTAATACGTATGCATAAACTTTGATAAACATCCTTAACTGAATTAATTACAGCAAAGGAGACCCAAATCATCCCAAAACTGATCGATTAATCGCACACAACAACAAATACAACGTCTTAAGGGGATATCGCTCACCATTGTGCTTGGCAACTTCGCAAATGAACTTGCATAACCAAAAGTTGAGACTGCATGCCTACATGTGTTCTATTCTGACCGTCAGGTCTATTCAAGACCGTCCACGCCAACTGATTCCAGTTCTGCTACTTTATTTTGTCGCCACTCCTCAAAGCGTTTTAGACCCCATTTGGTGTTGTATTGCGTACTTTTTGGAATAACCCCCGACACTAAAGACCTCTCTTGAACCTCACTTTTTGGAGAGCGAAATCGACCGGACATGCTTACACCGAATCAACTTCCAACTGAAAGTAATTAAAATTCAATTTGGAGCTAGTTGCAACTCCTATGGGACACAACCGGTTCATGATTAACAATCTCTGAACGGTTGAAAATCATAGAACAATTATGTTCACTGCATTGTTTGTTTCATTTCACAAGCACGATGGCATTTCACAATTGCGATTAAATATAGGTTTCAATTGTTCATTTCTCTAAGTAAAAATATTCATTTCACAAGTAAGATAAAATATTCGCGTCCGATCTTTATGATCATTTACAATGGCTCGCCGAAGCGGCTCGCCATTGTAAATGACCATAAAGATCTCCCGCTCATATTTTAACTACTACTTAAAACTTTCTTCAAGATCCACATTGATTTCCAGTCATTTGATTACCTATTTTACTGAATAGGTCCATCCCCTTGAATAACTTTCCTAAATATGTTTACTCCAATTGCTGATATTCATCAACACAACACAATACAAGGAAATCTAAATCTCAACTTTTCTTTATTAACTATTCAAGAACCAACTACAAACAAAAAATATTAGCATTAATGGAATAAAAATCTGGGATCGAATACCCCATCACATTAAATCTGAAAATAGCTGCATCTTCAAAAAGAAAATTGTTTCCAACCTCATAAGCGACTATGAGTATTTGCGTTTGACGAAGGAGAACGCAGACTAATCGCATACTAATCTTGCAGTGGACTCCCTGTGGTCCTGTGTGGGCTACCTGTGCTTGCCCAGGCGAAAGAAATCGAGATTCGTGTATGTCCATCCTCATGTTTGTACTTTTTAGAATAAATTATCTCGGCCGGGGAACCGGTAACTACACAATGCTCGGCCGCCATGTGAACGTTGAGTGTCTTTAATATTTTCCCAGTCCAATGCAATGATGTTTAAAAAGTTAGCAAGTACAATATATCAGAGCCAGAGGAAAGTGTGTACCATCTCTGCAGCATAAAAAAAAATGTATTTTATTTGCAGATGATACTAGTCTATTTTACTCAAGCAATAACATTAACAATTTAGAAACCACGATAAATAATGAATTGATTAAAATCCAAAAATGGCTTTTGTGTAATAAATTAACACTAAATACAAATAAATCTACTTCTGTAAACTTTGCTCCCAAAAGACGGAAAACTGATAGGAATCTCCTATTTAAAATTAACAATGAAATAATAGAAGAGAAAAATTCTACGAAATACCTCAGTTTGATCATAGACAAACACCTTACTTGGAAAGAGCATATTGCTCATATCAAAATAAAAATTTCCAAATCCCTTGGGATACTCTACAGAGCAAAACATTATGCCCCACCCACAATCCTCAAGCAAATTTATAATTCCTTGTTACTTCCACATTTAAATTATGGAATCCTGCTTTGGGGAAATACGTTTAATTCCTATATCGAACCTTTACGTGTTATGTAATAAAAATTGGAATAGTCATACTACACCACTTTTTCATAAACTAAATTTACTTACAATTGATGACATTTGTAAATTAAACTCCGTTTTATTCATGCATGATGTGCACCATAAAAAAATAAGTAGTACTTTTGTCAATATGTTTATTCCTTTATCAGATATTCATAATTATCATAATACACATGTACTAGACAACTTAAGAGACAAACTTATTTTATTAAATCTAATACCACTAGCTATAAATTAAAATTTATCACTACAGATGGAATTAGGATCTGGAAAGAGTTAATAACCTCAAGAAACCAAATCAATAGAAAAAAGCATTTATTTAAAAAAAATGTTTTGTCCCTCTATATTGATAAATATAATGACACAAACGAAAATTAATTAGACTTGTGTCCTTATTATTTATATAAATCACATCTCTATATTTATAAATTACCATTTTCCTATAGCTCAAAGTATTACTGCAACTAAATGAACTGTAAATCATCCCCCCTCCTTTACATTAAAATTTCATAGAACTATGTATACTGATGTTTCCTTGCGGTAATCATGCATTGGCGCAATTTCCTTTGATCCCAATTGATCCGAGTACATGTTTCCTCAGCGGTAAGCATGCACTCGACACTATAAACCATTTCCCCACCCACAATTCCCTCTTTTGCTCTGACGAAGGGCTAGTGCTCGAAACGTCAGCTGCTACTCGCTTTCCACGGCGGTTAGCATACCTCAATCGACTTTAGTTGATTACATACCATTGTTTATCTTCCCCGCCGACGCAGACCAAAACTAGTTTTTACAGGAACTAGTTGCCTATCATATGTATACTGATCATTGCCTTAGTTATTCCTCTTTGTAATATCTCATTTGCTTGAAAACATAAATAATATTATCTGACCCCAAAAAGGTAGTTCTGACTCGATAGCCCTGTGGTTCTTTTCAGAACTTTCCTACTCGTTCTATTGTATTTTATCAAAACAAATGTAATTTTACTATTTAGAGTGAAATAAAACTTCTTGTTCTTGTTCATGTCCAAACTATATCAAGTCAAACATGGTCTGTTTTGTCGGCGCTGTGACTATATTGGCAAAGTTGAACAGAGAACTGAGTCAAATCAACTCGCCATAATTTGTATTTTAAAACAACCGAGTGAATTTTGGTGGCTTGCTCGCTGTACTGGATTCTGCTTTTCGCTGTACATAGAGATACCGAAACTACAAACAGTAAGATGACCTGGCTGAAGAGAAATCTATGTCCGAGTTTTCTAGATACCGGTAATCGCTGTATCTTATGAGTTGCGACACTGTGTACATCTTGGTTATACAAATTAACGGATTCAAATTAACACTACAGTCTACATTCTACATTCAATAACGACACTTTGATATGCCAAGGAACTGGAATATCAACATAGTACAAGTATGTTCATTGCTGTGTTCCCTAAATCCTAATCAATTAATCTACACTGAATTTCTAACGGACTGATCAAAGCCAGGACCCGGCTACCAACATTCTGGTACTAACAATAGCACTCAATATTCTGCAGCCAACCTTGTTCTCACTTCAGCGAAAAATACCCGGGAAAAATATTGTGAATGAGCTGAAGGAACTGCATGGGGTGTACTTTATACACATGCATATATAGTTTATGTTCTAGGAACTGGAATGCAGTTTATACACATCTGAATAGCCGTAGCTATTGCATAGCTTGCTTGTAATATTTATTTATACTTACTTTATATATCCTGTAATATAGTGTATTTTATATATCCTAGTGTCCCCAATTAGCTTTAATTACAGCTAAATACTATTGACACTCAAATAAAGTTTATGTATGCATGTATGTATGTACATGTAGCTATAGGGTTGATTTGTGTTCTACACTAACTTCAATTATTGCTTTACACTGTATACCACACAGCAAAATGTGCTACAAATTCTCGAACAATGCCATAACCATATAAAATACACATGTATACATATAGCCACATAAGCATCGCATCCAATGATTTAATGTTACACAAAAATAATATTACAGTTTTATACCCAGATGCATCCCCTTGTATATGAACTTATAAGTCAAGACATCAAAATTTTCACACTAGTTAAAAACAAGCATTTTTGATCAGGATTACATATACCATCCACATCATTGCAGCAATTTTCAGTCTTTTGTGTTACCACCCTTTCTCTTTCAAAAAATATGTTGAATGCACTTTGCTAATCTATGATTACTTCTAGTTGTAGTGAATATATTTATTAGCTACATTGTATTGTATGTATTAGTATCGTACCTTCCTTGCCGCCTTTGCATGTCTCAAATTTAGTTCACCATATGTAGTACTCAGATAATCTAAAACTGTAAAAAATTGTTTTTGAAACCTAATACATTAAGTACTACCACACGACCACTTTTTATCTCCTGGTGAACCAGACTAGATAACCCCATGTTTTTTCTGGTTCAACCAACTCTATTCTGTGTATGCTTTATGTATGTATGCACACCTTCCATCTAGAGTGAAATAAAATTGTTGGTGTTGTTCCGACTTCACTTGTTCCGTTGGAGAGCTTCAAATCTCCGCTATATATATAGCTGTCACAGCATTTTCACAAGTTGGGCTATTTTTAGATCATTTTTCCTGCCAATAGACCCTTAATCCACGTTTTTTTTTAACTTTTGATATATACGTATAACCTCGGAAAAGTTTACAGACGTTTGTATGGAAATTTTGACTGGGGGGCAAGTTTGTGCTCCCCAGTCAAAATTTCCATCTTAACATCTGTAAAATTTCCCGAAATTTTCTGAGTTTGCGGGCCTGTATCTTTGCTCCTAGCCTATTCAAGATATAACTCTCAAATTGGGATTTTGACAAACTTCGAGGTGCTCTGTTCAGCAGTATCAATGGTTTTGCTGTTGTACGTATATATCAAAAGTTCAAAAAACCCATGGAAGCTAGGGTCTATTATGCACCAGTCAATGTAAACCCCAACCCCGGGACTATGCGGGGATTAGAGAGGCATTTGGCACTTCACTCGCCCGACGGGGAGGGGGAGGAAGTGAGCGGACGACCTGACGTACCATCTGAAAATCAGGCTACTCGTGCCCCGGTGAGTGGGGCATTAGCCTTGTTTAGAATACTAGCTGTGGCGATTTGAGCGGGGGATTGGGCCGGGATTAGACATGGAAGCCGCTGACCGTTTTGGCTCATTTCACTTTGTGGTACGGAAACTCCTGTATGTTTGCCATTATTGTTTACTGAATGAAATAATTTCATGATCAGTTCACCTGGAACGCTTCATGGATGACCTTGTAGCTTCTTTGCAGAGTATTGACTATTTTAAAATAAAATTTTGCCTACAAGATGATTTTAAGAATGTGTTTGTCGTATAAAGAGTTTCGATTTTAGACTTTAGTTGTTTTTGGTTGCCATATAAAGTGTATTATAGTGTATTATTATTAACTTCATTATCTTTTTAGTAAATTATTTTGAGGAAGGCAATAAATTTTACAGTATTTAAAGGGGAACTCAACCCTAAAATCAACCCAACATCTTTACAAAGATGTATTCAAAAGAAATAAGTTCTGCTATTTTATTTTTCTGTGTTGCACGTCTATAACAACAACAACAACAACAAATTTATTATGAAAGAAACACTTACAAGAATTATAAGATACTTGCCAACCCACAAATTAGCAAAAGCAATACTATTTGAGGCGGGGGCAGGGGAAAGATAATTAAATAATACCTTGTGAAACTAACTAGGAGAAGCTTATCTGCATAATAGTATGAATTGGAGTGGTAACTGCTAATAATATTTTTTTGTGTACAAGATGAGTGACAGTATTTATCTTTATAAATCTATGGAGCATTTATAAAAATAATTAATGATAATAAGACACAGACGTATAAATAAAGTATAATGAGCTATATCTAGTTTTTACGGATATTGGACAATATTTGAGAGACTTCAATATAATCATCTTCATGTGCAAGTATATCAAAAAGTATGGTCTTTATTTTTCGCTTATTTTTTTTTAGCAATTTTACAGAAGAAGGGAGTCTATGAGAAGAAAATTAGTCTCCAAGTTCGATTTTCTGCTGAAAAATCTTTATTGTGTGGCGGCTCAATTCAGTGCAAATTTCCCCATAACGTACGTCACACATACCAAGGAAAAACGATCACACCTCTAGCACAAAGAAAACACAATGGTCCGTAATTAGAAGCCGTTAGACCCGCTATTAATGTCGGGGACAGCATGGCAAAACTAATTTATTCCCTGTATCTGACGTCACAAATTACAAGACTTGAGCCGTCTGTACATAGCGGACGTTCTGAGGAAGGTTTTTGGATTTTCTCTTGCTAGACGTGCAACGTGCAACACAGAAAAATTAAATAGCAGAACCTATTTATTTCGAATACATGTTTGTACAGACATTGGGTTGATTTTAGGGTTGAGTTTCCCTTTAAAGTGTCATCCGAAAAGTATGTGGGAAGTTGTGAAGGTGTATTGTATTGTGGTACATTTTAAATCCCACCCCTGTGATGATATTTACATTTTTGAGTTTAATGTATTTCTAAACATATTTTCTTAAATACATGCATGCATGTTTATTTAAATTTAAACTAGGTTTAACCAAAGGTTATGTGAATACTGCCAAAGGGAATATAGTCTGCAAAACAGGTGCTTTGAAGGGAGACTTGCGAGCAGAGAGAGCTATTTCCAATGGCGAGCGATCGGCGAGCGTCTCTCGTACCAGTCCTTTTTTTCCAATTCCACGAGGCCAGAGTTATTTACAGCTTTGTTTGCGTTGAAATAAACCGAAGGGCCTGTTGAAGCTGGCATTTGACGCATGGAGGTTGCTCAATTGATCGTGATATATTTTTGCAAATGGCTTATTGTAGTATTTCATATGACAGCAAAGTTATCATTTTAGGGTGTGCAAGAATACATCAATCGAGAGAGGAAATAAATCTGATGTGCCAATGCTTTCCATGAAATTAACTATTTTTCGAAATATTATAAGAAGTTATGTTTATCTTATGCATGTATCAATGTCAAGCCCGAGAGGAAGGGTCGGGTATATGTGGGGCATTTGACCTTTTTTGAGAATTATATATTGTTCAAATACCCCACCCTGGGGAAAGAAAAATGGATGAAATTTGACCAAATTTGACCAAATTACCCCACCTGGGACATAACTACTGTATATATGAATTCTCTGTACTCATGCAATCAAAAAATAAACGATGAATAAAATAATGTGGCTGTTGAAAACATAAATGCATGATTAACTGAGTCACCAGACTGAACAAATACTAACAGGAATGGGTTTAATGTATACAAAAACAAAAAGATGAGTTGACGGAAATGGTATGCACGTCATCTGACCATTTAGGGCGTGGTATTTGACCAACTTAAATGTCCCCATATAGCAGGGCATTAGCTCTCATTAGAAACACAAATGCCTAATCCCTGCCAAATCCCCGGGGTTGGGGGGGGTTTACATTGACTGGTGCATTAGTGGATTGCACTAGTGGCGGAAGAAAAGATGGCTCATTAATTCACAAAGAATATGTAAAACACCCCATGCCAGTATGGATGATGAGATACTTTAGGTGTAGGGGTACAGTATATCTGTGAATTTATATACGTTTATTAGATCTGGTTACTCTAAGAATATTACTTTCTTTCAGGTTAAAATATAATTGCCATAACTGTTATGTTATGTCGCGGGGACCGATCGGGGGATCGTGGTTTCAATTGACTGGTCATACAAGAACTCAGTTCAGATAAAATTATACTACCATTTCAAAGTACCCTAGCTATTATTGAGTGGTACTAAAGCAGAAACTATAATTGGTGCCATAAGACAACCTTTGAGCCATTTATAAACACCATATATAAACGTTCCATTTGGCATTTGCATTCACAATATATTTCGTTTCGTTTTGCAAAGGATCACAAACAAATAAGCTTTTGTTTGTACATTGTATGTCTTTAACACTGCAAGAAAATCAATTGTTCAGGATGTTCCTCGTGTTGGGCGATACCAGTGAAATAGTACGCACTACTAGTACTAACCTTGGTTAAAACAGGCCTGAAGTGGGGGTCATAACGATCCGTTTTATTCCACAACCACGAACCACCTGACGAACAATTCAGTTCTTTTGGGGTTTTCTTGGTGTACGTAGCAAGGCACCACGTATACATGACGTCATTCCTTCCCTCTCTTGAATATTCATTGATAGCACCAAATGACATCACGTGTGTTGAGTATCGTGATACACCAGCACAAGAGGAAGACCTTTCCCAATAATTCTAAGTCTGAAGTCGTTGTCCCACTGTCCCAGGACAACGGGACAACAAAATTGTATGCATACTAATCAGTATAGCTGAGAGACCGGGACAACGGGACAACCACTTTGACGAAATAATTCTAAGTCTCAAGTCGTTGTCCCACTGTCCCTGGACAACCGGGTGTTGATATAAATGCAAATTTCGCAGTAAACGCTATCTATAGACCAAAAATAAGTTTAGCAATAAGCATGAGGTATAAAAAAATTAAATGAAAAATATATTATTATATTACTGACCCAAACTTTCGCAGTTAATTAAATGCTAAACTTACGCTCTGTATGATGTACGAGCTCAAACGTTAGCCGTTAATTAAATGCTAAACTTACGCTCTGTATATATGCGAGCTCAAACTTTAGCAGTTTTAAATCAGTAAATGCTAAACTTACGCTCGGTATTATGCGAACTCAAAATTTAGCCGTTAATTAAATGCTAAACTTACGCTCTGTATATATGTACGAGCTCAAACTTTCGCAGTTAATTAAATGCTAAACTTACGCTCTGTATAATTATAGAGAGTAAAACTTTCGCAGTTAATTAAATGCTAAACTTATACGCTCTGTATATAGAGTCAAACTTTCGCAGTTAATTAAATGCTAAACTTAGTATACGCTCTGTATATATGCGATGTCAAACTTTAGCCGTTAATTAATGCTAAACTTACGCTCTGTATATCACTGGTTCAGGTCAGTTTGCACTGTAAGCTACAAACACTCGCTGACATATGATATTCAGGATACATTTAGTATTCCAGTGGCTAAAACGTCTCGATATAAGCGATTTGTAGTGGGGTGTCTAGATAACGAAGACCTAGAAAACGAAGACCGAAGATCGAAGACCCTAGATATAAACGAAGACTCAAAAACGAAGACCCTAGATAACGAAGACCCGAAAACGAAGACCCCCCTAGATAACGAAGACCTAAAAACGAAGACCCCCCTAGATAACGAAGATCTAAACTGAAACGAAGACCCTAGATAACGAAGACCCGAAAACGAAGACCCCCCTAGATAACGAAGATCTAAAAACGAAGACCCTAGATAACGAAGACCCTATAGTTATCTAGGGGGGTCTTCGTTTTTAGATCTTCGTTATCTAGGGGGGTCTTCGTTTTCCGGTCTTCGTTATCTAGGGTCTTCGTTTTTCGGGTCTTCGTTATCTAGGGTCTTCGTTTTTCGGGTCTTCGTTATCTAGGGTCTTCGTTTTTCGGGTCTTCGTTATCTAGGGGGGTCTTCGTTTTCTGGTCTTCGTTATCTAGGGTCTTCGTTTTTAGATCTTCGTTATCTAGGGGGGTCTTCGTTTTTAGATCTTCGTTATCTAGGGTCTTCGTTTTTGAGTCTTCGTTATCTAGGGTCTTCGATCTTCGGTCTTCGTTTTCTAGGTCTTCGTTATCTAGACACCCATTTGTAGTGATCATTCTGCGTATTCTTATTCCGTAATACGGCCAATCGAACGCACTCTTGGTCTGTTCTGAGTGAGCGGACACCAGTTACTTCCTTTATTTTATAGCAGGGGCATAGCTGCCTTTAATCCATTAAGCCCGGGCTTAACAGGAATTTTGGTGATTTTGTTTTTGCTGTAGCAGTGATTTTCTTCTGTTTTGTATAACTTTTATTAGAAACTCAACCGCTAATCCTTGAGTGAGCACGGCGAATTTGTTATCTACTGCACTATTCAACCGAACTCCAATCTTACTAAAACATATTTTGAAAAATATAATCATGACTTTTAAAACAAATAGTTCAGATTTTGTCTATTTGTAATTTTTGCTCTTGATTCAGGTTGAGTAGGTCGAGGAAATCGCTGGGAAATAGCGTTTCACAGTCTTGTAAATTTCAAAAAGTTCCTGAGCTCGCGCCTTCAGCGCTCGTTTGTCTTGTACCTCCGGGGCTTAAAGGGAAAATATGACTTGCTACGCCCTGTATAGTGTGTCTTCTAGAGCAGAAAGAAACACAGAAATGTCTTATTTTAAAGTTGAAGATTGAGACTCCGTTTTTACATTTGTCAGTTGTGACGCGGTAGGACTTTCTACGCTATTCTGCGGTTTATTCGTGTTAACTTTCCAAGCGCCGCTTTCTCAAGTATGTAAGGCCTGGGTCATCATTTTTCAAGACTATGAACTAGAACCTTGACAAAAATAAGTGAAACTCAGTACATCAATAGAACTTCACGTTATAAAGAACCTTAACTAGCATTTTTGAATTTTGAGTGCATGGTCACGTGACCTGTTAACACGAATATCAGAGGGGGAAACGCCTTCTAAAATGGGGTTGCGAGTTTTCACCAAGTAAACAAGTTACTATATCCAGTAAGAAAATTGGAGGGACCACAGACGAAATGATAAACAACCGGATCTCCTCGGGTGTAGGGATCTGATCAGCCTTTACTATATCCAGTATATTTTGATTACTGATTTCTACGAACTCACGCTTAGAGTTTACTGTTAAGGGGATATTCAGCAAAACATGTCACGTGACCACGTTCCCCTCTTAATATCTTATCCCCTCTTAATATCTTATCCCCTAATAATAAAAATACATCTCTAACCATGATTCTATTTGACTTGTTAACTGATTGCTTTAACATGATCAATATTTTCATGATCAATTTTTCCCATGTATAAAACTCGTAGACACATTCTTTATAATGTTTCTCTTAGCTATAACGTCACTGATCACGTGATCACCATAAGAAGAAGTGCAAATGTTGAGGAAGTCAAACCAAAAAGTTATAATTTAAAAATAGTAAAAATTAGCAAAGACAAGAAAACGTTAAATCTTTGCTGGGGGTCTGGCAACAAGGTCAAACCCAGACCTTAACGTACTTGAGTTGGTTTGAATTCGAAACAGTTCCGCTCACCTCTAAGTTCTGAGCGAGCGAACAGTGAGCGAACACCGACTAGTTCCTTTCTGAGTGCAGACAACAGCTATTCTATGCCTAGATTCCTGCGAAACAGATCCTATATCCCCAGCTATCGATTCTGCCAAACAGAGGGGAAATGTAATAGCTTTAATGAACTGACGAGAATGTTCATATGCAGCAACAAAAACATATATGCAGAGCGTAAGTTTAGCATTTAATCTGTTTAATTAACTGCTAATTAAAAGTTTGACTATATATACAGATCGAGCTCTAGCATTTAATTAACTGCTAAATTTTGACTCTATATAACAGAGCGTATGTGTAGCATTTAATTAACTGCTAAAGTTTGAGCTCGCATATATACATAGCGTAAATGTTAGCATTTAATTAACGGCGAAAGTTTGACTCTATATATACCGAGCGTAAGTTTAGCATTTATTTAACTGCTGAAGTTTGACTCTCAATATATACCGAGCGTAAGTTTAGCATTTAATTAACTGCTAAAGTTTGAGCTCGCATATATACAGAGCGTATGTTTAGCATTAATTAACTGCTAAAGTTTGAGCTCGCACATATATACAGAGCGTATGTTTAGCATTTAATTAACTGCTAAAGTTTGACTCTATATATACAGAGCGTATGTTTAGCATTTAATTAACTGCTAAAGTTTGACTCTATATATACAGAGCGTATGTTTAGCATTTAATTAACTGCTAAAGTTTTGACTCCATATATACAGAGCGTATGTTTAGCATTTAATTAACTGCTAAAGTTTTGACTCTATATATACAGAGCGTATGTTTAGCATTTAATTAACTGCTAAAGTTTGACTCTATATATACAGAGCGTATGTTTAGCATTTAATTAACTGCTAAAGTTTGACTCTATATATACAGAGCGTATGTTTAGCATTTAATTAACTGCTAAAGTTTGACTCTATATATACAGAGCGTATGTTTAGCATTTAATTAACTGCTAAAGTTTGACTCTATATATACAGAGCGTATGTTTAGCATTTAATTAACTGCTAAAGTTTGACTCTATATATACAGAGCGTATGTTTAGCATTTAATTAACTGCTAAAGTTTGACTCTATATATACAGAGCGTATGTTTAGCATTTAATTAACTGCTAAAGTTCGACTCTATATATACAGAGCGTATGTTTAGCATTTAATTAACTGCTAAAGTTTGACTCTATATATACAGAGCGTATGTTTAGCATTTAATTAACTGCTAAAGTTTGACTCTATATATACAGAGCGTATGTTTAGCATTTAATTAACTGCTAAAGTTTGACTCTATATATACAGAGCGTATGTTTAGCATTTAATTAACTGCTAAAGTTTGACTCTATATATACAGAGCGTATGTTTAGCATTTAATTAACTGCTAAAGTTTGACTCTATATATACAGAGCGTATGTTTAGCATTTAATTAACTGCTAAAGTTTGACTCTATATATACAGAGCGTATGTTTAGCATTTAATTAACTGCTAAAGTTTGACTCTATATATACAGAGCGTATGTTTAGCATTTAATTAACTGCTAAAGTTTGACTCTATATATACAGAGCGTATGTTTAGCATTTAATTAACTGCTAAAGTTCGACTCTATATATACAGAGCGTATGTTTAGCATTTAATTAACTGCTAAAGTTCGACTCTATATATACAGAGCGTATGTTTAGCATTTAATTAACTGCTAAAGTTTGACTCTATATATACAGAGCGTATGTTTAGCATTTAATTAACTGCTAAAGTTTGACTCTATATATACAGAGCGTATGTTTAGCATTTAATTAACTGCTAAAGTTTGACTCTATATATACAGAGCGTATGTTTAGCATTTAATTAACTGCTAAAGTTTGACTCTATATATACAGAGCGTATGTTTAGCATTTAATTAACTGCTAAAGTTTGACTCTATATATACAGAGCGTATGTTTAGCATTTAATTAACTGCTAAAGTTTGACTCTATATATACAGAGCGTATGTTTAGCATTTAATTAACTGCTAAAGTTTGACTCTATATATACAGAGCGTATGTTTAGCATTTAATTAACTGCTAAAGTTTGACTCTATATATACAGAGCGTATGTTTAGCATTTAATTAACTGCTAAAGTTTGACTCTATATATACAGAGCGTATGTTTAGCATTTAATTAACTGCTAAAGTTTGACTCTATATATACAGAGCGTATGTTTAGCATTTAATTAACTGCTAAAGTTTGACTCTATATATACAGAGCGTATGTTTAGCATTTAATTAACTGCTAAAGTTTGACTCTATATATACAGAGCGTATGTTTAGCATTTAATTAACTGCTAAAGTTTGACTCTATATATACAGAGCGTATGTTTAGCATTTAATTAACTGCTAAAGTTTGACTCTATATATACAGAGCGTATGTTTAGCATTTAATTAACTGCTAAAGTTTGACTCTATATATACAGAGCGTATGTTTAGCATTTAATTAACTGCTAAAGTTTGACTCTATATATACAGAGCGTATGTTTAGCATTTAATTAACTGCTAAAGTTTGACTCTATATATACAGAGCGTATGTTTAGCATTTAATTAACTGCTAAAGTTTGACTCTATATATACAGAGCGTATGTTTAGCATTTAATTAACTGCTAAAGTTTGACTCTATATATACAGAGCGTATGTTTAGCATTTAATTAACTGCTAAAGTTCGACTCTATATATACAGAGCGTATGTTTAGCATTTAATTAACTGCTAAAGTTTGACTCTATATATACAGAGCGTATGTTTAGCATTTAATTAACTGCTAAAGTTTGACTCTATATATACAGAGCGTATGTTTAGCATTTAATTAACTGCTAAAGTTTGACTCTATATATACAGAGCGTATGTTTAGCATTTAATTAACTGCTAAAGTTTGACTCTATATATACAGAGCGTATGTTTAGCATTTAATTAACTGCTAAAGTTTGACTCTATATATACAGAGCGTATGTTTAGCATTTAATTAACTGCTAAAGTTTGACTCTATATATACAGAGCGTATGTTTAGCATTTAATTAACTGCTAAAGTTTGACTCTATATATACAGAGCGTATGTTTAGCATTTAATTAACTGCTAAAGTTTGACTCTATATATACAGAGCGTATGTTTAGCATTTAATTAACTGCTAAAGTTCGACTCTATATATACAGAGCGTATGTTTAGCATTTAATTAACTGCTAAAGTTCGACTCTATATATACAGAGCGTATGTTTAGCATTTAATTAACTGCTAAAGTTTGACTCTATATATACAGAGCGTATGTTTAGCATTTAATTAACTGCTAAAGTTTGACTCTATATATACAGAGCGTATGTTTAGCATTTAATTAACTGCTAAAGTTTGACTCTATATATACAGAGCGTATGTTTAGCATTTAATTAACTGCTAAAGTTTGACTCTATATATACAGAGCGTATGTTTAGCATTTAATTAACTGCTAAAGTTTGACTCTATATATACAGAGCGTATGTTTAGCATTTAATTAACTGCTAAAGTTTGACTCTATATATACAGAGCGTATGTTTAGCATTTAATTAACTGCTAAAGTTTGACTCTATATATACAGAGCGTATGTTTAGCATTTAATTAACTGCTAAAGTTTGACTCTATATATACAGAGCGTATGTTTAGCATTTAATTAACTGCTAAAGTTTGACTCTATATATACAGAGCGTATGTTTAGCATTTAATTAACTGCTAAAGTTTGACTCTATATATACAGAGCGTATGTTTAGCATTTAATTAACTGCTAAAGTTTGACTCTATATATACAGAGCGTATGTTTAGCATTTAATTAACTGCTAAAGTTTGACTCTATATATACAGAGCGTATGTTTAGCATTTAATTAACTGCTAAAGTTTGACTCTATATATACAGAGCGTATGTTTAGCATTTAATTAACTGCTAAAGTTTGACTCTATATATACAGAGCGTATGTTTAGCATTTAATTAACTGCTAAAGTTTGACTCTATATATACAGAGCGTATGTTTAGCATTTAATTAACTGCTAAAGTTTGACTCTATATATACAGAGCGTATGTTTAGCATTTAATTAACTGCTAAAGTTTGACTCTATATATACAGAGCGTATGTTTAGCATTTAATTAACTGCTAAAGTTTGACTCTATATATACAGAGCGTATGTTTAGCATTTAATTAACTGCTAAAGTTTGACTCTATATATACAGAGCGTATGTTTAGCATTTAATTAACTGCTAAAGTTTGACTCTATATATACAGAGCGTATGTTTAGCATTTAATTAACTGCTAAAGTTTGACTCTATATATACAGAGCGTATGTTTAGCATTTAATTAACTGCTAAAGTTTGACTCTATATATACAGAGCGTATGTTTAGCATTTAATTAACTGCTAAAGTTTGACTCTATATATACAGAGCGTATGTTTAGCATTTAATTAACTGCTAAAGTTTGACTCTATATATACAGAGCGTATGTTTAGCATTTAATTAACTGCTAAAGTTTGACTCTATATATACAGAGCGTATGTTTAGCATTTAATTAACTGCTAAAGTTTGACTCTATATATACAGAGCGTATGTTTAGCATTTAATTAACTGCTAAAGTTTGACTCTATATATACAGAGCGTATGTTTAGCATTTAATTAACTGCTAAAGTTTGACTCTATATATACAGAGCGTATGTTTAGCATTTAATTAACTGCTAAAGTTTGACTCTATATATACAGAGCGTATGTTTAGCATTTAATTAACTGCTAAAGTTTGACTCTATATATACAGAGCGTATGTTTAGCATTTAATTAACTGCTAAAGTTTGACTCTATATATACAGAGCGTATGTTTAGCATTTAATTAACTGCTAAAGTTTGACTCTATATATACAGAGCGTATGTTTAGCATTTAATTAACTGCTAAAGTTTGACTCTATATATACAGAGCGTATGTTTAGCATTTAATTAACTGCTAAAGTTTGACTCTATATATACAGAGCGTATGTTTAGCATTTAATTAACTGCTAAAGTTTGACTCTATATATACAGAGCGTATGTTTAGCATTTAATTAACTGCTAAAGTTTGACTCTATATATACAGAGCGTATGTTTAGCATTTAATTAACTGCTAAAGTTTGACTCTATATATACAGAGCGTATGTTTAGCATTTAATTAACTGCTAAAGTTTGACTCTATATATACAGAGCGTATGTTTAGCATTTAATTAACTGCTAAAGTTTGACTCTATATATACAGAGCGTATGTTTAGCATTTAATTAACTGCTAAAGT
Source organism: Actinernus sp. WN-2022 (assembly GCA_030867875.1). Classification (NCBI taxonomy): domain Eukaryota; kingdom Metazoa; phylum Cnidaria; class Anthozoa; order Actiniaria; family Actinernidae; genus Actinernus; species Actinernus sp. WN-2022. The sequence continues at coordinate 36,929,296 of JAOWCC010000577.1, forward strand.
TTGACTCTATATATACAGAGCGTATGTTTAGCATTTAATTAACTGCTAAAGTTTGACTCTATATATACAGAGCGTATGTTTAGCATTTAATTAACTGCTAAAGTTTGACTCTATATATACAGAGCGTATGTTTAGCATTTAATTAACTGCTAAAGTTTGACTCTATATATACAGAGCGTATGTTTAGCATTTAATTAACTGCTAAAGTTTGACTCTATATATACAGAGCGTATGTTTAGCATTTAATTAACTGCTAAAGTTTGACTCTATATATACAGAGCGTATGTTTAGCATTTAATTAACTGCTAAAGTTTGACTCTATATATACAGAGCGTATGTTTAGCATTTAATTAACTGCTAAAGTTTGACTCTATATATACAGAGCGTATGTTTAGCATTTAATTAACTGCTAAAGTTTGACTCTATATATACAGAGCGTATGTTTAGCATTTAATTAACTGCTAAAGTTTGACTCTATATATACAGAGCGTATGTTTAGCATTTAATTAACTGCTAAAGTTTGACTCTATATATACAGAGCGTATGTTTAGCATTTAATTAACTGCTAAAGTTTGACTCTATATATACAGAGCGTATGTTTAGCATTTAATTAACTGCTAAAGTTTGACTCTATATATACAGAGCGTATGTTTAGCATTTAATTAACTGCTAAAGTTTGACTCTATATATACAGAGCGTATGTTTAGCATTTAATTAACTGCTAAAGTTTGACTCTATATATACAGAGCGTATGTTTAGCATTTAATTAACTGCTAAAGTTTGACTCTATATATACAGAGCGTATGTTTAGCATTTAATTAACTGCTAAAGTTTGACTCTATATATACAGAGCGTATGTTTAGCATTTAATTAACTGCTAAAGTTTGACTCTATATATACAGAGCGTATGTTTAGCATTTAATTAACTGCTAAAGTTTGACTCTATATATACAGAGCGTATGTTTAGCATTTAATTAACTGCTAAAGTTTGACTCTATATATACAGAGCGTATGTTTAGCATTTAATTAACTGCTAAAGTTCGACTCTATATATACAGAGCGTATGTTTAGCATTTAATTAACTGCTAAAGTTTGACTCTATATATACAGAGCGTATGTTTAGCATTTAATTAACTGCTAAAGTTCGACTCTATATATACAGAGCGTATGTTTAGCATTTAATTAACTGCTAAAGTTTGACTCTATATATACAGAGCGTATGTTTAGCATTTAATTAACTGCTAAAGTTCGACTCTATATATACAGAGCGTATGTTTAGCATTTAATTAACTGCTAAAGTTTGACTCTATATATACAGAGCGTATGTTTAGCATTTAATTAACTGCTAAAGTTCGACTCTATATATACAGAGCGTATGTTTAGCATTTAATTAACTGCTAAAGTTTGACTCTATATATACAGAGCGTATGTTTAGCATTTAATTAACTGCTAAAGTTTGACTCTATATATACAGAGCGTATGTTTAGCATTTAATTAACTGCTAAAGTTCGACTCTATATATACAGAGCGTATGTTTAGCATTTAATTAACTGCTAAAGTTTGACTCTATATATACAGAGCGTATGTTTAGCATTTAATTAACTGCTAAAGTTCGACTCTATATATACAGAGCCTCCTACAGCTGCCTCCTACTTTATACTATACGGTTTTGTTAATAGTTTTCCAATTACACAATTACACGGTATATATTAAGCACTGAATTATTCGTGAACTTAGATGACATTAAAAATACCTACGAGAAAGAGTGGAGAGATTTTGCCATTTCCACGCCGCCGCCACGTGCACTGCCACACTGAAGACAGGCCTCCTGCTAAGAAAGCACGTCTAGCAAACTGAACATTACCACGTACGGGCGTAGCCAGCCATTTTCCCCTTTAAGCCCCGAAGGTACAAGCCAAACAAGCGCTGAAGGCGCGAGCTCCTAGAGGGGTCTGGGGAAATATTTGAAATTTTCAAGCTCTGAAACGCTATTTACAGCGTTTTCGATGCAATATTCCTCGTCATAATTATATGTTGGGGGTCGATTGAATAGTGCAGTGGATAGCGTATTCGCCGTGCTCACGCAAGGGTTAGAGTTGAGTTTCTAATAAGGGAAGCGTCACATATCGATTTTCCCACGAGAAACGTCCAGCGAAGTTTGGGGGTGGGGGGGTTTTGACTTGTGACGTTTCTCCGTGGAAAAATCGATAGTTTTCAGAAACATCACATATCTCTGCTACGCTATGTAAAGACTCCTGAACAGAAATGGCAGATTGCGGTTGTCCCAAATGCGTGTATCTTAGGGTCATTCATTTATCTGGCTATTTGAAAAAAATGAAAAATGAAAGCAGTCGGAAAGAAATCAAATTTCATTTTAGAAAAAAATGAATCTTGGGACAGTCATTTTTCAAAAGCTATAAAATATGAAAAACAAATATTGCGACAGTCAATTTTCATTTTTCAATAAATATTGCGAATGTCGATTTTCAAGTCTCACTGCGTGGGGACAATTTAGCTAATCATGTAGTCACATGAGGGTCTTTTCGCGGGAAACTCGATCGAAAATAGAGGAACATCGTGGGGACGCCGACTTCCTCATTCTCGGTCCAAAGGACAGGGACTCGAGGGTTAACAGGAAGTTGAAGAAAGGCCAGATAAATGCAGACCGGCCGTCGCTTATGTTTGATGTAACGCAAGTTAATAAAACTTATTGAGCAATGTACACTTTATTTCAAACACATGAATGGGCATTGATGTATTCCAAGTCTCCATTTTGCCGGAAGCTTAAAGATTATGAGAAAACTTTATTTTCAAATGTTGATCACTAGGTCGACAATCAAAGAGAACGATTTATTTCCGGGATGGTGATACAGCTGATTTATGATCGTTTGAAGAGATATAGCTTAACTTACTTAAGATTGAATTTTAACTTTCATACTCTTTAATATATAAGTCAGGTGATATGGAGCGGTCTTCCAAAGATGGACGATTTAATCTTTCTTCCTTCCCAGAAGGTCGTTCCTCTTTGATAGTACAGGGAAACAGCTACATGTATGATCATGATGGTGCGAGTGCTTTTGGTAGTAAACAGTTCTTCCACAACGACCATTACAGTGGGCAGTAGTTCTTTCTCTCCGTATTTCCGGTTAAATGAATAGGCACTTCCCCATAGTTACGGCCTCGAAGAGTACAATCTTTTTTGCGCATCCTTCGTTAAATGAAAACAAATGTATGGCCCTCCCCGATTGACTGTCCCAAGATTCGTTTTTCATTTTTTTGTAAAATGAAATTTGATTTTTTTCCACTGCTTTCATGTTTTCAAAAAGCCAGAAAAATGAATGACTTTACGATACACGCATTGTCCCACAGCTATCGCATCTAATTTCCTATGTTTTTGAGAACTCACCGACATTGATAGCGGTGAATTCAAAGGTTTCATGATGAATTCAACGTTCCATTACCCACCAAATAGGACTCGGAGGTTGTGACAAGTTGTTTAAGTTGGAATAAAAAGGCGGACATGAATGGAAAGAGGTAGTGTATGACTATTGAAAAAAAAATCGATAAATCTCTGACGTTTCTTAGGGGGGGTGGGGGGGTTGAAAAAGAAACTTCGCTGGACGTTTCTCGTGGAAAAATCAATCAGTGTGACGCTTCCCTAAAAGTTATACAAAAATACCGCTACCACAGCAAAACAAAAAAAATCACCAAAATTCTTGTTAAGCCCGGGCTTAACCCAATTGAGTTACAGTAGAATCACGTTAACTCGCCACGCAATAACAATGGCAATTTCCGCTGGTTTGTTTTTTTAAAACCAATTCTCGCTAAACTCTCGGTAACTTGCCCTTCTGTGTTTTTAATTACTTCCCCTTGTTGTTAACGGTTCTATACTGTATTCGCAACATTATTTTTTTAGAAGTTTTAGCCTGCGTTGCGGCGAGGGGAGATTAGTGGGATTGGGGCGAGAGAAAAAAGAGAGGGGGGACGGGGTGGGGAGGAGAAAATGCGGCTCTGTAAGTTTAAAAAAAAATCCTCACAGAATCTGTTTAGTGACAAAACCATTCGGTTATTTATCTCGGTGAAGCAAGTTAGGTTCAGTAACCAACTGTAACCAGTTCCAGTTCGCGGTCAATTCCGACATTTTGAAAGGGGTGCAAACATGGCGCGAAATACAGTGTTTGTACACAGGCAGCCCACCCGAGCGTGGGTTCCCTGTGGCAGTGTGAATCATGTGACGTCATCGTATTTTCATCGGTTTTCTGTAAATTGACCGAAACAGTTCGCTAAATGGCTCGAGAAATCCTTATATTTGGTCAAATGATCCCCAGATACCTTGAAACTTGTCGTGAAATAAACTATTTACATTTTGATGTGGTCTAGTGTTTTTTTTTGGGTGATATGAGGGAGTTTCAGGCGTTTGTTTCTCGATGTTTTGATACGCTCGCTTCAGCTACTAAAAAAATAAACAAGCTTTTTTTTTTACGTTTACGTTTACGTTTATTACTGAACAACGCTTTCGCATCGAGTCCAGGACCAAATCAAAATAAAATGTTACTTATTTACAATCTTTGGTCAACAAAATCCTGATAATAGTAAATATTACAATGATAATCAAAATATAGAATTACGATATGAGTCCAAATAAATGGAATAAATAAAGATAATTAATTAAATAAATGTAATAAAATGCAAGAAAATAATAAGTAAAAACCAATGCTAATAAAAAAAATATATAAGTACAGTACTTAATTATTACGTGGAAAGTTATTACAGATGTGAGATTTAGTTGAGCTAGTAAATTTTACATAATTAAGAGATCTTATATTAATGGGGATAGAGTTCCAATCTGTTATGGTCCTAGGGAAGAAGCTAAATAGGTAGTAATCATGGTGTGCAGTTGCTTGAATGAATGTAGTGCTTGAATGATTTCTGGTTGTACATGTTGAGTAACAAAAATAGTTAGGAATAGGTAATGCTATTAAATTATGTAAAGCTAAGTAAAATATGTTTAAACGGTGAGCAAGCCTTCTATCTTTAAGTGTTTCTAGTTGGAGTGTTTTCTGCATGTTGGTGACACTGGAGGTCCAACTATGGTCATTTTTGATGAATCTCACAGCGCGTCTTTGGACAGCTTCAATAGATTTGATCTGGTCTTGTCTGTATGGGTCCCACACAGCTGATGCATATTCGAGATGTGGGCGTACGATTGTAACATAAGCTGCACGCTTAGTTTGTTCACTACACGAGTATAAATTACGTTTAACAAATCCAAGTGTTGAGTTCGCTTTGTTTACGATGTTGTTTATGTGAGAGTTCCACCGAAGATCATCTGACAGCATGACGCCAAGGTAAGGATGTTTCTTTACTGATGAGAGTTTCTGATTGTATAAGGTATAGTCTTTTAATATTGGCGACTTGTTTCTGTAGGCTGACATCTTGTAGCACTTGGTGGGATTAAACACCATTTGCCAGTCCTTAGCCCATGAACCTAATTTATCTAAGTCTCTTTGTAATGCAAGAGTATCATCTTCACAGTTGATTTTGTGATACAGTAAAGCATCATCAGCAAATAGCCTCAGTGTGCCCTCTAAATTCTCGTGTATGTCGTTAATAAATAATAGGAACATCGGTGGTCCAAGGACTGTACCTTAAGGTACACCTGATGTTACCAGCACTTCTTTAGATGTTACTCCATCCACAACGACCCTTTGCGATCTATTGGTAAGCCATGATGTGATCCACGAGATAGTATTCCCCTGGATACAATAATGATGTAGTTTATGGATTAGGCGTTGGTGTGCTACTTTATCAAATGCTTTGCTGAAGTCGAGGATATGGATGTCTATTTGATCTCCTTTGTCAATATTCCTTGCCAGATCTTCAATAGTTAGTAGTAATTGTGTTTCGCATGAGTGGTTTTTGCGGAAACCATGTTGATTTTTGAACAATATATTAAAACTATTTAGATGGTGCATTGTTCCTATAAATAACATGTTCCATAAGTTTACATAATACGGAAGTTAAGGATACTGGTCTGTAGTTACTAGGATCGTGTGTAGAGCCTTTCTTGAATATGGGTACAACATTAGCATTACACCAGTCCTTTGGTAGTTGACCTGTACTATATGACTGGTTATAGAGAAATGATACAACTTCTGCTATTTCGTTTGCGGTTTCTTTAAGAAGTCTAGTTGGTAGGTTATCCGGGCCATTTGCTTTCTTAATATCAAGATCTTTAAGGAGTTTCTTTATTCCTTCTGAGTTGAAGCTGATTGGGCCCATAGTTGGTAGTAGCTGAAGTTGGTAGTAGCTGAAGCGAGCGTATCAAAACATCGAGAAACAAACGCCTGAAACTCCCTCATATCACCCAAAAAAAAACACTAGACCACATCAAAATGTAAATAGTTTATTTCACGACAAGTTTCAAGGTATCTGGGGATCATTTGACCAAATATAAGGATTTCTCGAGCCATTTAGCGAACTGTTTCGGTCAATTTACAGAAAACCGATGAAAATACGATGACGTCGACGTCATATGATTCACACTGCCACAGGGAGCGAGCCCACGCGCGGGTGGGCTGCCTGTGGTTTGTATAGGAATCCGGTGCCAAATAATTTCCATAAAATAGAATTTCTGAAATATTGACTGTCTGCAAACTTTATAAGATACCAGGTAAAAGATGAACTGATAATATAATAAATACATATTATTAGGAGCATTATACTGCGACTCGATGCTTTCAGTTACAGATAACTATAAAACATATTACAACTATGTACATCAACTTGAGAATGTCGATAAATTATACATAAACAAGAGGCTGTACCAGCCTTTACTTGGGCCATATGGAATTTCAACAAGGAATAGTTGGTACAACTTTGCAGGTTCGATTAAAAAAAGTATTTTACACTTGCAATATTTTTAGCCTGGCTTTGAGAGAAGAATAAATTACTTTAGATTCTTTTTACAAGAGTTACATATATAACTTCTTTTGAAGAAGAATTGTGATTCTTTGTCTCCAGAGAAGCCATATAATAAGAATATAATATTAGTCATGTAAAAAGAATCCTATTTTACACGGTGCCTGTGATGAGAACTTCCATGGAAAGCAGAAAGCAAATTGCAGCCATGTTTGTAACATTAACAGTAGCTACATGTGTTTGAGAAAATATACATGTGGCAACACAAGACCAGTGATAAATAGTAAACACGAATGATTAATTGAATGCAGTTTATACACATCTAAATAGCTGTAGCTAGCTATAGGGTTGATTGTGTTCTACACTAACTCCAACTATTGCTTTACACTGTATACCACACTGCAAAATGTGCTACGAATGCTCAAATGAATGATAACCACATGAAACACACAAGTCATGTACATATAGCCACATAAGCATTGCATCCGATGATTTAATGTTACATAAAGATAATTACTTTTATATTAACATATAAGTCAATACATTCAAAATTAGTTAAAAACAAGCATTTTTAATCAGGATTATTTACACTGTCCACATCATTGCAGCAATCTTTCAGCCTTTTGTGTTACCACAGGAAGCCCAGTCCTTTCTCTTATAAAAATATGTTGAACGCACTTTGATAATCTATGATTACTTCTAGTTTAACTCCTGTCATAGCTTTGTATACAGTATCGAAGCACTTTTCGATCATGCCAGAGTGCGAGTTCTGCACACATATATGCTTGTATTCTACAATTTTCTAGGGATTGAAAACAAATTTTCTAGCCAGTATTTCAGAAAACAATTTTATAGGGACATTTTTTTCAAATCCGAAAGTTTTAGGTTAACTTACTCTGCCGAACAGCTTTTTAACTGAAAACTTTGTTGGGTGCCCTAATGGTTTGTGCTAGGGAGCAGGATAATTGATTCACTACTCATGCTTGTGATAATTTACATGATTGCTATCACATGGTTGTACTAGATGGCATGCAAACAAATCTTAATTCATATACTGTATTTAAAGGCACTTGTATGAGATTGGTAGTGTTATTAACAAAACCTGTTTGTAAATGCTATTTTCCACCTTCTTCCAATTCTCAACCCCCAAAGGTGGTCATGGTCCCTTACGGGAGCTTCTAATTACGAAGTTTTACTGATAATAGGCCCTTTGCAGGACAAGAGCAAGCCAAAATTAGTAAAAAGCCCAAGTTTTAGGTTCATATCTTTAAAACTGAAGAAATGGCAAATTTTTGAAAACTTTATAATTTAGCTTACTTTAACAGAGTTTGTGAGGCTGTTTTTTGCTGACTGGCAAGACCCCCCCTGCATCTCCCCTGCTAGTTTTTGACTAGTCCCTAATGTTTAATAAAATATTGTGTGTTGATTTCATGCATGTAAACCACTTGGAAAATAACTATTTAAAGAGGGTAACTAGGCTGTTTTCTATTGTTGGGTAGGCCAATACTATCGCTCGTTTCGAGAAGTTTAACCCGACTCTTTAACTCTGCTGCAGAAACGATTACAGCACCACGGTATCTCGATTTCCATTGGCCGAGAAAAACGAGACGGTAAACATTTTAGGTTCATTGTAGATTTCAGATTGTAGATTTCAGATTGTCCATTTCCTATTGTTAACGGAAAAGAGAAGGCGAAGTGAAGAAAGTAAAATAAATTCCTTCTTCGAGGGTATATAAAATCAAAAGTTTCTTTAGGATAAATAAGGTAGATTTATTGAACGGTAATTTCAAGGTCTTCTGTGCGGTCCAGAAAAATAAGAAGAAGCCAAAGCCGGAGTTTGAAGCCCGTTCGTATCAATCGTCGGCAAACAAAAAACTGCGTGACGCGAAGCGAGGACAAAGACAAAGTGTCGAGGCAAGCGTCGCTTCGCTCCTCGGTGGAAAAGCTTCGTGCCTAAGCTTTGCGAAGTGAGAACCTCTGGTACCCAGGGTAGAGTTCACGCCATATCCTGCTAGATTTTCGTTCCCGAATTTATAAAAACATGTGCATATAATATTTTAAAAGGACCCTGTCATTTCTACTATACTTTCCGAGAGGTTAATAACAATGAATAACAACACAACCACAGTCAATTGGTATAAAAGTTATCATTCAGTTTAGCTACTTACATTTACAAACTGTTGTCTCAGTCCTATTGGGCCATTCCATTTTATATACACACCCCCCCTATTGAGGGATTCACTTCTATACCCCTTTGGATATAATTTTGGGCAACCCCCTCTGGATGTTTTTTTTCTTTTTTTTTGGCGCTGTTTCTCCAGACCCCCTTGGATAGCCTTTCCAGCCCTCTTGGATTTTCCCCTCTCCCCCCAAGGATATCCAAGTTTCTCAATAGGGGTGGGGCTGTTGGATATTATATCCTGGCTACCATCCAGGATATCCCTGGTGTGGATATCTACCCCTTTGGATATTTTACTCGTCCCCCTCTGGATGTTTGTCAGTTTTACCCCCTCCCTCCCCCAAGGATATCCAAGTCCCTCAATAGGGGGGGTGTGCATATAAAATGGAATGGCCCATTTATAGTGTTGATCAGATCTTAGCCATCTATGTCACGAGTGGATCCTTGAGTGGATCTGGATATGTGATAAATTCCCGTCCAAAGCCCGTGAAACACCTCTTAGCTTTAGAAAAGACAAAAATCTTGGTATTGCACTTAAAGGAACCTTTGGTTTACACAAAAAACAGCTGATATTAAAGGTTTTGCTAAGTCAAAACTAAACTCCCACTCGTCGCCATAAAATGTCGTCCACACTGTTCACGTCACATGGCTGGCGCAACGTACGTGTCACGTGACCAGTCGAAATCTGATTGGTTGACGGCGCAAAATCTCGACACAAAAAATTAAAACTTGCGATTTCTGACTCGAGCCAGCCGAAGGCCTGGCCCGAGTAAATAGAGTTTCTATGGTACATAAAATAATCAATTACAGCAGGAAATGTCACATAGGAAAACATTTTTTGATACTTTGGATTTGAATTGTGCTAATGAGTTAAGTTGCCTAATGTGTTCTGAAAGTAAGGCCTACGGCAAACATAGGTTCGGTAGAAGATCGCCTTAGGGCCGACGTGGCAGCAAACGTCGAACATATGTCGATCTTAATTCACTTGCGCCTAATTAAAACACGGGAACTAACACGTGTCCTGACGCATTTCACTTTTCGCCAGCGGCTAGTGATATGGCGAAATTAAATACAGCGCTCGGTCGAATCTAAGAAAGGCCTTTCTGTGGAAAATGATTGTCCAAAACAGAAACAGAAAAATGGCGTTCAACACGGCACTCGGTGCCGTGTATAGGAGACGATGGTTCAGTTGTTACTGCAAGTGATGTTATTGGCCGTGTTTCTAGCGGTTGACATTCACACATTGAAATCTCTGTTAATAGTCGATCATGCCGCAGTTTTCAACGACATTCTGGATGGTTTGACTTCGCCATGCTTTGAAACGCTTCTACCATATGACGTCAAACCATCCAGAATGTCGTTGAAAACTGCGGCATGATCGACTATCACAGAGGTTTCAATGTGTGAATCGCAACCGCTAGAAACATGGCCAATAACGCCACTTGCAGTGACAACCATCGTCTCCTATACACGGCACCGAGTGCTGTGTAGAACGCCATTTTTCTGTTTGTGTTTTGGACAATCATTTAATATATTTGACCGAGCGCTGTATTTCGCCATATCACCAACCGCGGGCAAAAAGTGAAATGCGCCAGGACACGTGTTAGTTCCCGTGATTTAATTAGGCGCAAGTGAATTGGCCACTTTGGAAAAGAGTAGGGGATTGGGGCGAGGGTGGTCTCGCAAAGGCGCTTGGGATCGTTACAGGGGACACGCATCGTACAGAATACAAACAAACATGGCGAATATCGCAATCAACTCATCGAATACAAGCAGAGAAAGTGAAATAAGCTTGAAAGAAGACACTGTACCAGAAGTAAAGCTCAACAGAAGTGTCCAGGAAAGGGTTCATAAAAGCCAACTTATTAAAGCAGAGCAAAGAAGTGAAAACTACCGCGGAACGGGAGTTAGCAGAAGTAAAGCGAAGTTGTGTGGCCGATTGCTGCGATGAATCCGCAACGATCCGAACACGTTACGCTTTAGCCGATTCCTAAATTTACCACCACCATGGATTTGTCACTTTAAAGTATTAAATACTTTGTAACTTCTTGTTCTGTTCATGGGATTGTAGGCCGTGAATAACTACTGACAAGAGAAACGTTGAACCACTTGATCTTGAAGTCCGCTAGGGTGACATGTATTTGTAGCGATTTACTACATGATACCAACTCCTTCCGGCTCTTCACCCTACAATCCCAAGAACAGAACAGGGCCTGTTTAAAGTTACAAAGTACAACTTTAAAATCATAAATCCATGATGGGAAACGTAGGAATCGGCTATTAAAAGCATAACGTGTTCGGGTCGTAGCATAATTCGGTCGCACAGCTTCGCTTTACTTCTGCTAACTCCGTTCCGCGGTAGTTTTCACTTCTTTGCTCTGCTTTAATAAGTTGATTTTTATGAACCCACATTTCTGGACACTTCTGTTGAGCTTTACTTCTGGTGCAGTGCCTTTTTTAAAGTTTATTTCACTTTCTGTGCTGATATTCGATGAGTAAATTGCGATATTCGCCATGTTTGTTTGTATTCTGTACGATGCGTGTCCCCTGTAACGATCCCAAGCGCCTTTGCGAGACCACCCTCGCCCCAATCCCCTACTCTTTTCCAAAGTGACCAATTAAGATCGACATAACGGTTCGACGTTTGCTGCCACGTCGGCCCTAAGTCGATCTTCTACCGAACCTATTTTTTAATAGGATTGGCGCGACTTAAGTTCGACATTTGCCGTAGGCCTAAGAGTTCCGCGATATATGTAGGTGCTAGACCGTGTTGAGCGCCCTCCCTCGATTAAGCGTCCCCCCCCCCCTTCCCGGTACCGTACGGTACAGTAAAAGGTTAACAGAAGATGACATTACTTGCGTTTTATTGAAAAGTTACGGCATGCCCCTATACGTATAACTAAAGTTATTTTGGTGATAAGTTTCTTTTCATCACCTAATTAGTGAGGACGATGAAGATGATGACGTTTTGGATATTACCGAATCTAGTGAATGAATACCATACCGTTATACTGAACGTACCTGAAGTAGTTACCGCCGTATTGCAGCAATCCAGACTGTGAAAAACGTTACTGTTAATTGTTTATAACTTCAATTATTTTCATTTCAAATACTTGTTATCGCGCAACGAAAATATTTCCGAGTTGAAATCACGTTTTTTTATATTAAGCGCCCCCCCTACAGCAAGAGACTTAGAATTATTTCGTCAAAGTGGTTGTCCCGTTGTCCCGGCCTCTCAGCTATACTCATTAGTATGCATACAATTTTGTTGTCCCGTTGTCCCGGGACAGTGGCCGGGACAACGACTAGAGACTTAGAATTATTGGGAAAGGACTTCCTCTTGTGCTGGTGTATCACTATACTCAACACACGTGATGTCATTTGGTGCTTTTCAATGAATATTCAAGAGAGGGAAAGAATGACGTCATGTGGTGCCTTGCTACACCAAGAAACCCCCGTTCTTTTATATAAAGCCGCTACTCGAGTTTCCCTCGTGCCAGTCATATATGACGAGTCATCAGTAACACTCACCACAGGCAGCCGAAGCTCTTTTTTTTTGTCTGTACATGGGTATGCACATGCGGGCTTCCTGAATATTTGTCAGGGTGGATATTTCCTAAAACTAGAAATTCCTATGAGGAATGTTAAGTGCTGCGAGAGGTATATCAGGAAGTGTACTCTGTGAAAATGAATGTGCAATGAGAGAGCATGCATGCGCACGCATGAAAATGTAATCAATCAAAATGGGACATTACGTGTGTTGTTTAGTTGTATGAAAGTCCGTCATTGTAGTACTACATAAGAAGGAATTTACATTGATAGGTACCGGCATATGATTGAGTCATTAGTGCCGTGCGTAGTATTATCTGTGGAGGAGTGGTTGTCATCAATGTGAGAAACAAAGATTGCTTTAAAGAGTTTTATTTAAAGTAGTACTTTCTGTTATCATCGCTATGCGATGGTGTGTATAGCAGAAATCTGTGTACTGTACCCCTCACCAAAATTATCAATCACACATTGTGGCAGGCAATGACCCTTTGATAGCAAAGTAGGGTCATACTTATAATACCACTTGGGATTAGATATCCCAGCATGCTGGACTGACAATGCAGTGGCACTGACTGGTAGTGGTACCAATGTGGCATTCGCTAGTAATCTTGCCAATGAAAGGTTCATTTATTCCCTGCAACACATGGGAAATTGACTTATTTATTACCCAGAGGGGATTGCATTGTATTTGTTTTGTATCCCATGGCCATACAGTCATTTGCTCAAGGGTTGTGTTTGCAATCCTCTTTAACTTAATAACAGGCAGCCCTAAATAGGGCAAGTGCTGCCATAATGGCCCCATAATGGCATCCAAGCTACATAACTTGGTTGTATTTCATGTAAGATTGGAGATCTACAGCCGTCTTCTTTAAGCTGAGTATCCACTTTGTTTTCATTAATGCATGCGTTTACCATTTCTTCAGCCTCTAAACCGGATGTTTTGTTGGTATTTAAGATATATACAAGTTGCATTTTCGATAGGCAAAGCCAAAGGTTCGTCAAATTCAAACAGATAATCGCTGTTAAAAAACACAACGTACAGAATACTAGATTATCTTTGAGCATGTACAGCCTGTGCAGATTACTCACATTATAATCATACACAACAATCCAAAATAAAAGACCAAAGCAGATCTTTAATTTAAGCTTACGTTTACCTTGAGTGAGTCGAGAGTTGAACATATTTGCTTGGCTCATCAGAAATTAATCTGTGCTGAGGCCTTCTTCTGATTACAATATTAGATCTACCGATATTCTACAGAGCCTTGACTGGGACACATTTGAGATCAGACGCACAAAACAACTTGCAGTTAGTGTTTTTAAATCAATGAGAGGCCATTATCCTTCAGGAATTAGAGAGCTTTTTCAAGCTACATCCAGCATACATCACCATAACCTGAGGGGTAGTGATAATAATATGTTTATTCCAAGACCTCGCACTGAAGCTGCAAAGCGGGCTTTTAGTTATAGAGGGGCTGTTTTGTGGAGTGACCTACCGGATGATTCTAAATCCATGACGAATATAAACGCTTTTAAGGATACCTTGGACTTTAGATAAACAGCAGCTGTTGATTGTTGGATTATTGGATTACAGACTTTTTATTGAATTTATTAAAGTTATAGATTAGTTAGGGTGTTTTCCATAGTGTAGTAGCATGTAGTGGTTTTCCTTTGACGGCTCGCTGGAAGAGCATTGTAATTATTATAATGAATGCGATACTGTTATATTTAATAAAGCTTATGATGATGATGATGATGAAGGGTGTATTCTGTTATTCTGGCTTCGTGTTGGTGAGTATTAAACATGAGTGTTGCTCGCACAGTTCAGCAGTTCAGATGTCTTCAGACTTCGATGGTTGAGCAGTTATGAGTTACTCTCCTCTACAGTATAGATATTTGCTAGTAAATCGCATAGTTCGCAATGAATCACCCTACCTGGTAGTACAAGTACACAGCTCTTGATAAGAGATCGGTAAACCAGCCAAAAACACGGTCAAAAATTATTTTAGTGTTGGCCTACCGATCACGGTGTTTGCACTATGTATTATGACCGACAGTAAAATGAAATGCGATGAAATGTGGCATAAAACCTATGAAACGTACCTCAAACAAGAATATATAGCGTCCGCACAGAATATAGTTCAAGAAGCGCCACGCGCAGACATTTTGTTGCACCGAACAAAAAAAAAAAACGGACTGCAGATTTAGACTCGGGCCTGCCCACAGGCAGCCCGAGTAACAAGCAGCAACAACTAGTTACCTTTTGAAGGAGAAACGAAACTGGTAAAAAAGTGGTAGTTTTTCAACCCACACAACCAAACGTCGAGGAAACGTCGAAGGCTCGGGGCGCGATCCGCGCTTTGCCTTCAGGGTAAAATTGCCCTCGTTTTCGCGTTTGCGGATCACGTGTTCGCGGACAAGTTTTCAGAAACGTACCAAATCGAATCGAACAAAATATTGGTATCTGACGCTGATAACACAGGCAACCCGCAAAAGACGTCGCGAATATATTGCTCTCGCTTCGCTCGCAGCAATAAGAACTAATATAAAGTAGATAATGAAATAAGTTTCCAAAAAATCCTCATTCGCAAATAAGCTGAAATCTATGTTACAGCATCAGCTACTAACCCCACATTTCGCTTTCCGTATTAAATCATGCAAAGTAGCTCATAACATGTCAACCTTGATTACAATTTTTTTCAAAAGTGTATCATCTCTCTATTGTCTAGCCTGTTCACAGGCTTTTTTTGTTTTGTCAGATTTTTGAGTTTTTTTAGTATTCAGGGCCTGTGAACAGGCTATCTATTGTATAAGGTCATGATTCTTAGAAAAAGGCATCTACTAAAAGAAAACAGGCGACCATATGCCATGAAAAAAGACCTTACTATGGCAAGGCGAGGTATTGTTAAATATCTAAATGACAACTGCCGCGAAAAAGTCGACAAAGTGTGGACCATCGATGGGGTTGTGCATTTCAGACCTAAAGGGAACACTTCTAAAATAATCAGGTGCACTACTTTAGAAGACTGCTCGAATGAAATTGATAAATGTTAATTACTTTTATACTAGATATATAATTTATAGAACTTTCGGGCCTTATACTTGAATGTATCTAAATCTGTCCGAAATTATATCACAATTAACTCATTATGTTCATATAAGCCTGTATAAGACTAGATATGCTAGGCTCCAAAGCTGTGCTAATTAAGCTCCATATATAACTTTTTTTTCCTATTTAAATAAAAAAATTCAATTTCCTATTTAGGCTAATTTCTAGATATCTAAATAACTTATTGTCCTATATAGTTATCTAATTCATATTTATTAATTTTTCATGGTTAAAAACCCTTGTTCTATATGTTGTTTTGCTGTACACAATAATCACCGGATTACCATCAACACTATACAAGACACCGGTCTGACATGCATCACCACTTTTTCAAATACAAATACTCTATTAGATCCCAAGGACCCAACATATGGAATGAGATTCCCTTATCCCTTCGTGAATCACTACAACCATACAATCATAAAATGAAATTAAAGACATACTTCCTTTCTCACTGATTTAATTTATACATTACCTTTCCTTAATTTACATAATGTGTATTTATAACCTCACTCGATTATTGTTACTCCCAGTTTTTGAAGTGATTAGATTATTTATGTAGTATTTCTGTTAAATTGTGCACATGTACTGTAATTTAGTTTAGCTGTGTAATTTAGTTTAGCCTGATATAATTCCTATTTATACATTCTTCTCTCGTATGTTTTTTTTTTCTCTTTTTTTTTGTCCTCTCAGTCTGCAATGTAAGAACATTTGATCTAGACAGCATACTTTATTATTGTAATTGTACGATTTGTTGACCCTTGTCAAATAAGCCACTGGCTTCGACTTTACATCTATCTATTGTAAACATAAAATATATATAGCTCAATAAATGGTAAAATGGTAAAAAAAAAAAAAATATTTAGCGTCTGTTTTCATTCTTTTGTAGAGTCGCTCCAACGTCTGTGTTGACGATTTTGTTGAACTAAATTGAGTGTGGGAAATATGCTAGTCATGAAGTTGCTAGTTGCAGTTGCTAGTTGCGAGTCCAAAATCCTAACCCTACATTTAAAAATACCCTAACCGTCAGTAGTCACTAATTTTGGGTTTTATTAATACATCACCGCTAATCCAAATCCTAACCTTACATTTAAAAATACAACTCGCAACTAGCAACTTCATGACTAGCAATATACCTGTACCCAACTAAATTTAGTACTAATCGGGGAGACGCTGACTCGCGGAATCGTCTAGACTAGCATACTTTTGTACAGGATCAACGGTTTTATTTTCACCCGACAGCCAGGGGGCTTGAACATAAACTTGACCGTTGGTCTTGCGGTTACACTAATTTATGTGACGTCAATAGTTAACTGATTCAGTTAAATTTATCTAAATCGTCAACCGAATATCTTGTGACCAACCATTACCCCAATTACCCTGTATCATTATGACGTCACGGCTTGTTTATGAGGGGGACAGAATCGACATGAGCAATAGAATTTTGAACTAAATCTGCTCTGCTGAGGAAAATTTAACTTCGAATTGTCTGGTTTCCAGATATCAGCTGTATCAATGTTTATCCCACAATATTTACCGTATTTGGTGGCTGTTACCGCTATTCAACGTTCTACAAAATGCATTTGATAGCGATTTCCTTTGTGTCAGTTGCTGTTTTGTCCCCCTCCCACGACCGTGATCCTTAGCGTTTAAACAATAGATTGTTTTGATTTGACGTCATTATGATATAGGGCAATTATTATGTCTAATAACTATTTGCGTTACGTAGCTTTATTAGCTTTCAAGTTATTTCTAGGTAACTCATACCTTTATACCCTAGTTTATTTTCTATAAAAGCAAAGTTACTGTTGATAATAACCCTCGGTTATTCTTCGACAGTCTCTTTGGAATAATGTTTTTATAAGGCACAAGGTAGAAACCTCTATTATCAGAAGAATGGTTTATAAAAATATTTTAAGTGTTATAAGGATTTATGGTCACCTCAAACTGGTTTTAATTGGAAGCATGCATGTGCAAAGTCCAAAGGATTGATAACAGAGACAGTTACCTCACATGGATAGGTTTAATTTACGTTATTCCAAGGAAATGGAAAAATAACCTTGAAGAACTTCAAGGGACTGATCAATCTAAGTAAATCCCAAGAAACAGGTTTATCGTGATACTAGGGAATGAGTTTGACACTACAAAGGAAATTAAGGTCAAATCCCTCTATAATGAGTTGATCTCTAAAAGAGCTGTACCCCCAACAGCACAAAAATACTTTGGAAAAAAATTGCCTCGTACGTTATTGACTGGAGGATGGTATACACCTGTTTCAACAAATGTCGTCCCGGACAAGCGGCAAACGACAAGCGGCAAACGACAAGCGGCAAACGACAAGCGGCAAACGACAAGCGGCAAACGACAAGCGGCATACCCAGACCGAAATGGATTATGGTTGTTGCTAAAAGTCTGGTGAATTCGTTTGTTTGTTGGAGGCAAAGGCTTAAGAAGAATATTAATGGTTTCATTCGAATGGATTTCCGAATTGCATGCACCGTATTCCATTCCGCATAGCTGCCGCCAGTTATAATGACAATGTTTGTTGCTTGTCGCTCGCCCGTGACAACCTTTTTTGAAATAGGTGGATAAAGGCGTACGTGTACCATGCTTCGATCGATACAAGGCTATAAGATGGTTTCAGTTTAAAATTCTAAACAACTGTCTGTTCTTAAATAAGGATTTCTATCGATTGTGAGCTCTCCAGCATGTTTGTATCGAATCTATAGAATACTTATTTTTAAACTGTGAAGAGATAAAGAATGCGTATTTAGAAGTTAAAAACTGGCTGATGGCATATGATATAAGACTGCCTTTAACCAAATTCTCACTACACTGATAATCAAAGGAAAAGATAGCGGTAACGACAATAGAATAGTCAATTTTATTCTGCTCCTTTTTAAAGGGGAACTGAACCCTAAAATCAACCCAATGTCTATACAAACATATATTCGAAATAAATAGGTTCTGCTATTTAATTTTTCTGTGTTGCGCGTCAAGGAAGAGAAAATCCGAAAAGCTTACTCACAGCCTCCGGTATGTACAGACGGCTCAAGTCTCGTAATTTGCGACGTAGAATATGGGGAATAAATTAATTTTAACATGCTGACCCCGAGAGTGAACAGCAGGACTAATGGCTTCTAATTGCGGACCACTGTGTTTTCTTTGTGCTGGAGGTGTGATCGTTCTTCCTTGGTATGTGTGACGTACGTTATGGGAAAATTTGCACTGAATTGAGCCGCCACACAATATAGATTTTTCAGCGGAAAATCGAACTTGGAGACTGATTTTCTCCTCGTAGACGCGGAACACAGAAAAATAAAATAGCAGAACTTATTTCTTTAGAATACATCTTTGTAAAGACGTTGGATTGATTTTAGGGTTCAGTTCCCCTTTAAGCATATGATCTACAACGCAAGAAAATATGGACGTGTCCTACTCTAAGTCAATTCATTGCCAAGTTAAAATGCTATATCTAGTAATATTTGTACGGCATAGTTAGCTGGTATGTAGTTTGTAATGTACCACTATTGTAATGTCAAGTGTATTTATATACTTAGATTTGGTGTATCCAATAAAAAAGTTTAAAAAAACTGAACAGCAATTCTTCACATTGCTCTAAAACTGACCACAATTACTAGTTTTAATGTCATCTTTCATGTGGTAGCAACAGATCTATCTTCCAAATTATGCAAAGTAGGAGAGAGCATCATGAAATTATGCGTCTACCACATGCGTATACTACCATCAAATGAATGCAAGAATTACCGGTTTGACGAATTCTCAAAACGTCCCAAAAGAATTGCCAGTTAAAATATCCTAAATGAATTTGAAAACACTTGAATGGACCTAACCGTGGAAATTACTTTATCTTACATTTCAGAAACTTTGCGAGCAAGGCACAAACATAATGGCATTGCCTTTTTAACACTTGTTGGATATAACCTAATTCAGAACACTCTTAGTTTGTCATGCCATTTTTTACATATTTATACTTTCCTCAAAGTCGTTCTGTAGTCTAAACTCATGATCAATCTTCCAATTAGCTTTCCTTCGGTTTAGCCAGGGTTTAGCCCCGGGGATGTACTCCCAGGAATTTTGGGTGCGAGTCTGCCGCCTGGATCTCAAAACTCTGACCCTATTTCAGATCAAAATGTAAGATTTTTCATACCCTTTTACAGACCTGTATTCTATTTCATAACAAGAGAAATATATGAAGATGCGCGGTCTCATACTTCCCTGTCAAGATCATACCATATTCCAGACTAAAAATGCGAAATTTATTACCCTATTTCAGACTAAAATACTGAGCTCAAATAGGCGGCACATACCCGTAAAGCTTATATATGGAAGTACCCCCACTCCACTAAGCTAAGATTTTAAGCTTGCTGGTGTCTCGTTTGACTGAACACGTAGGGAAAATACGCCATTCACATGTCTCGGTTCAAATCTTCAATTCACATGTTTATTGTGCCACGCGGTCTATCTGCGAGTCATCAGATTACGACAGTCCCCATGTTTGATACACATCTCGCACCGCTTTCTGTGGTCCTCGCGTGAATATTTGGTAGATGAGCTACCTCCTCTTGAAGTTGAGGCGGAAAAAGGTCTCATTTTAAAAGGGTAACATTCACGATCACATCTTAAACAGCGTTGATACTTTCCCTTCCAGCTCGAGTTATTCTCCCACGTGTTGTTGCACTTTTTACAGTAGAAGTTCGCAAGGCACGGCTCTCTTCCGTTGTACTCACTGAAGGTGATTAGCAGGGCTCCCTCGTTGGACTCAATATATTGCCTTCCAATCTTCTTTAGATATTCTATAACTTTTGGCCGGATCTTTTGTTGTTCATTATGTGAGTGATGTCCTGCTCCATCTATGATCTCCAGCCAAGGGCTGCTTCGACTCACTTCCTTGTGACGTTGATCTAGGCAACGAACAGCTTCATCTCTCTTGTTTCGTTCTTCTTCGATTATGATTTCAACCTCTTCACGACTTTTAATGCCCTTCCTGAGTAGCTGCTTTTGGTAGTTCTGCAACTTTTCTAGATCAGCTACCAGTTGTCCATGGAGATCGATCTCACTCTCAGAGCGATCTTCGTTATAGAACTTGAAGATAGCATCAGACGCTCGTCTGTGACTCTCATTCATTAATGCTCCATACTTCTCTTTGATAGCTGAGCACATTTGTGATTTTACATGCTCTTCATCACAATACGCTTCGTTTGCTGCTTTTTTCCAATCCTCGCGCTTTTCGTCAAAGTACGAGGCCTGCTTCCGGTAATGGCGTCCATTGACAAACAGGGAGACAAGCTTGAGTACTTTTACGACTGTTTTGAGTTCGAATTATTTCAGGTTAAAACGCACACACGTTTTATTTTGGCGAAGGTGTCGCCGATCACTCTCGACAGTTGCGGAGATATCAGTTATGTCCTTCCCAGATAACTTGCGAGCTGTACCGTCCAAGGTGCGGTTAATGTTGTTGACGTTTGCGAAGTCAGGGCCAATAAGACAACCACGAGGAACACCCCAACAGCAAATCGTCAACGGATTTCTGAAACCCTTAAGATAGTCGTCTTTTTCGTATGGATGTATACAAACCTGCACCTTGTTTCCAAACTCATCGAAACCTTCAAAGCTTTCAGCGTTATCTTCGGTTAAAGAGAACCTACCATTGTCACCGGTTTCTATAGCTGCCAAAGGGCCTGGCACAACGGTTATCTGTAATGGAGAATTCCTCACTTCAAGATCGTTCATAGTTTCGTTTCCAGCTATGGATACAGTGAGCGATCTATTTCCTGCTATCAATGGCTTAAAAGTCACGTCACGAGTGTTAGAATCTCCCTGAGGAAGATGAACTTTCAATGATTCCTCTTCCTCCTCTTTATTAAGGATGGAGTATAGATGAATTCTACATAACTCAGCTTGGGGATTATCGCAATAAGGACAGTTGAGCCGACCAAGACGTAAGGAAATATAGGCATTGCTTTCACTGTAAGGCAAAGGATTTCCATAAATGTCATAAAGCTGTAATTGGAATCTCAGTACCTGCCCGGCTTTTTGATTTCCCTTCTGTGTCTGATCAACATCAGCCTGGAGAATACAAGATTTCAAGGCAGAAATGGGAGGAGGTATGATCTCCAGCTTATTAATGCGCAACGTCTGAGGGACTCCAGGTAAAGACAGATCAAACGAGGCTGTACCAGCTTTAACACAGCGTAGAGTAACAACATAGCAACCTTCCTTGGTAAGATAGGCAGGCTGAGAGGTATGCGTGACAAAGGAACTATTAGCGACAGTGATTCGTAGATGTCTTTCATTCGATTTATTTTCAAACTCGTCTTTGGCATCTACATAGATTTTAACAGTACCACCTCGATATACATTGTCACCTATACCATCACCATCTAATGGTTTTTTGTTTCTCAAAGTCAGTTGTGTGGGCTCTGAAGGCCTGACTTGGAATTGCACGTTCCTTACTCCGTTAAATCGGATGAAAACGTCTTCAGCAAACTCTGGCTTTGTGAAAAATATCCCGGCTGAAGTCACACAAGCAAAGAGAGCTACCGTTACTTCTCTTGTGTTACGAGAAATTTCTCGCCATGACATGTCTTCTGCTTGTGAATCAACGGATTCGGAGCCGTTGGCATTTCTCAACTTAAACAAAGGTATTGGGATATCGTTAGTATTTCCCGGTCCGGTAAGGCATATCGAGACGATGCAAATCTGTGTTTTCTGGCCTGCTTTTATAACTCTGTCTTGACTTTGAACACTGGTGAAGTCAGCCATTTGTGGAATTTTCTTATTCCCCATACGGCAACAGGGACGACGACGACTGCAGCACCAGCAAGCAGTGACATAACTCGGAGACAGGGAGAGCGAATTGAGACGGCTGACATTCAGGCTAACACAGTGTCTACTAGAGAAGAGTTCCTTGATGCAATAAAGGATATACTGAAGCGATCGCCGTGGTTAGTTCTAAGCACTCTCGTCTTACCGAGGTTATATCTGTAACGAAAAGCAACGCGGGTTATTAAAATCGTTTGAGACCGACCAAAATCCCATAAACTTTGGGCCCTAAACTTTGCCAAATAATGCAAACAATAATTACCCTTGGGTTTAACCGGAGGATGCCACTGTGATCTTGTTGATAACAGTTCAAATTAAACCAAGTTGAGCAAAACTTCGAAGACAACAGTTGACTTGAAATAAATCAGGCGGCGAAGTGTATCAGAAACGTTAGTTACCGTTGGTAGCAAGTGATTTTCCTGTTACGTTGTGCGTTACGAGTGAGATCGGAGCTGATCTTGTTTATAAGAGCTTGGAGTTAAGGAATAAAAACCCTTTCCGGATCCATCCAAGGTGATAAACAACGCTACGCGTCAGCCTCAAAAACGATATATTATTTCACCCAGCAAGACAGTGGCGTCTCATATGCATATGTTAATCTCGATCCTTTGTATGAAATCAGTCAGCCATAGACTATATCGCAACTCCGCCGTCGCAGTGCACTCTGGGATGGATATCTCAGTTTTCCATTGTTGTTCTTGGATTTAACAAAGGAAACTGAGATATCCATCCCAGAGTGCACTACGACGGCGGAGTTGCGATATAGTCTATTGTCCTACCAGCCTCGCTTTCATGTTATTGCAAAGGTTTTAATGCTAATAATGGCTATTGCGGTAAGGGGGCATATATTTTAGACATAATGTTTTAAATTTGGCCAAAGATTAAGACAGCAATTAACAAGACCGACCAGGACTCACGCCGGGGTATTGCATATGGTCTATACGACAGTGGTTTTTTCAACTGCAAGCCGGCTGACAAGAGTTTTAGGCTAAGGCTATTTGGTCACAAGCTATGAGGGATCAACACCATCATGACCATAGTCATAATAACCATAAACATCGCAAAAAAAGTTCGACTAGGTTTATTATGCCGTTATGAATGCGTTGCAAGTGCACACGACAAGTTTTCGTGCTCAATTATATAAAAAATATGCGGAATTGACAAAGTGTCACATCTTTATGCCTTTATGTTCAGGGCCGGAACGAAATTATTTTCAGTGATTTTCATATAAACTGACGACCCTAGCACACGTGTGGGATGGTTGAAATCAAAGTAAATGTGAAAAAATGACTAACAGACTGTGAGTAGACGATTAAAACAAATAGATAATTTTGCGAAACACAGTAAAATCGAAGTTGTGGGATTTATTTTAAATTTTTTGGAAAACTAACATTTCTCTTACCTGATTTTCAGACCGGTAAGAGGTCGTCCGCTCACTTCCTCATGAAGTAAGCGGACGACCTCGTACCGTCTGAAAATCAGGCTAATTTTCACGTGGGCTGTCTGACCGTCCTGATACTAACATTAGGGACCTTACGCAACCAGGACGGCGACGGCAGTGACGACGGGAAGTAGAAAAGTGTTTTCTCCCGAAATCTGGTGTTTACTAGTTCCTTTATTCGCTTATGATTACGTTTCATATCCAGGTCTTCGAAAAATATGATAAGCATAAAGTTTTGCTTACGCCGAACGAAAAACACAGTGATTTACTTTCTTACGTTTGCGTTCTCTTGTAAACGTAAACTTTGGGGTTTTGACGTTGCGTTTCAACGGTTGAAATGAAGGCGACTGCGTGCATTTTCACGTGCAGTTATTGTATTTTATGCCGTTGTCCTAGACGTTGCCGTCCTGGTTGCGTAAGGTCCCTATTGGCGGAACATTGCACACTTTCCGTTTAGTTAAGTCAAATGTGGGTTATGAGCGGTACCTGAATGATATTGCCAATATACAGCATAGACAAGCTATTACCAAACTGAGAATTTCTGCACACAAACCCTTATGATGCCTGTCGGTTTGTCCCTTGTGTGCAGGTGATAAGATTGATGAGTTTCACTATACAATGGAATGTGATTATAGTGAATTTGCAAACATAAGATGAGACTTTTCTTAGTAATGTATATAGAGTAAATGATAATTTTCGTTCCTTTGATAAGAGGTGACTGTTCTTATATATTCTGTCAATGAAAGACAAATCTATAACGTTATTGTAGTTATGATATTGAATCATGTTTGCCGCGTAGCACTAGTAAGTGTAAATAATGTAATATATAAAGTGGTAAGCTGTAGTGCTAAGTGTGCACGCCGTACGAGGGAAAGAGAAAAAATCTCTGACCCAAGTGGGACTCGAA
This sequence comes from Actinernus sp. WN-2022, assembly GCA_030867875.1. Taxonomy (NCBI): domain Eukaryota; kingdom Metazoa; phylum Cnidaria; class Anthozoa; order Actiniaria; family Actinernidae; genus Actinernus; species Actinernus sp. WN-2022. The sequence continues at coordinate 36,954,248 of JAOWCC010000577.1, forward strand.
CCCAACGACCTCCAGGTTACATGTCTGGCGCTCTACCAACTGAGCTACCAACTGAGCTATCAACTGAGCTATCAACTGAGCTATCAACTGAGCTATCAACTGAGCTAGCAACTGAGCTATCAACTGAGCTAGCAACTGAGCTATCAACTGAGCTATCAACTGAGCTATCAACTATAACGTTATTGTCAGCTAAGTATTTTCATGATGTTTTGAAATTGACGAGCAGCCTTTTATAATATCTCGTACATGATTGTAATTTTGTTTATTACTTTTGCTGATGTACCTGTATTGGTATAAGGTGTTAATAAAATTATTATTATTAAAAACTTTGGTTATGGCCTTTTTGTTGCTTTGAACAACCGGGTCCTGGTTAAGTATCAATGGCGTATCCACCACACTGCCTCACTTTTAGCTCAGTTGGCAGAGCACGGTCTAGAGTGCGGGAGGTCAGGGGTTCTAATCCCGGCCGCGTCCTTGGTATAAGCCGTTGGCCTTGTCTCCTTCCTCTTCTAATTTATACAAGGGGGACGTGAAAGAACCTGTTGTGTTATTTCGAGAAAGAGTAGGGGATTGTCTCCCTACACAACAGCCATGTATTCTGAGGTACTGACAATCCCTCATGATTGTAAACTGCACGGCAGCACATTACGCCACAATAGCAGTCCGTATCACAAAAATAACCTTGTGAGGCGCATTTGAATATATTCATAAGGAATTTGCGCTATATATATGAATACCTTTACCATTTTTACCTTCCACACCAACGCCTCGTCTAAAATTTTCACAAAATGTTTAGTTAGTTTATTTTTCTTTGGAGCTCGTAAGTCCGCCCGCAAGTCTTGCCTCGTCTAAATTTTCGGTTTGGCTACAACCCTGAGTACACGATGCCCTCGCATGAAAAAAGCCCGAGAAAAGACGTAAACATGGAGAATCCAGCAAGGAATAGAACAATATTAGAGTTGCTTCTGCATGATCGTGGTAAAATACTTTTCTTCATTTTAGTGAATGTCATTGGACAGACAAGAGGCATTTATATGGCTATTTACATTGGGAGACTGTTAACATTTGTGCAGTGCTCACCCATACAATTAGTTAATATATTATTATTCAGTTGATGGTGACGGGATTAAAATTCCTCAAACGAACACTAGAAAAATTAACACAAGACTCAGTAGTCCTTTTAAGATTCAAACTATTATTTTATAGTCGGAAATATCATGTTGAAATATTATGAAAACAATGATACAAAATAGTCTTACCATCAACTCAATCATCTGTAAAACAATTACAATGAAATGCTAAATAATCATCTTATATTAGGTCTTGGTCAGAGATTTCACCTAACTACTCAATACGTTACTTTAGGAAGTCTTCCAGTGGTCTACGAGGGTTGATTTGTCTTCGTGAAGGGGGCGGGGGAATGTACGCCCCTTCCAATGTTGATTTTAGGGAGTCTGCTCAAAGTCCGAATGGCCAGCCACTAAGACTGAAATTTCTTACAGCACGGACGCTCGCTCTTTGTTAAATTGTTGAAATGTGCTGTGTCCATTCAGGGTCATCGCTATGGGATTGGTTTGGGCCTCTCATTGTATTCGCATTAGGGACCAGTAGGTCGGCTCGGCAGAACTCGCCCGTGTCCAGATTCAATGCCATCACTTGCTCGGGATCCAGGTTTGGCGTGCGGTGTTCTACAAAAATACGCCGCAAACAGCAATCCTGCAGGAAAAGAACACACCGCAGTGAGAATTGTAACTTCGCAAGTTCTTTGAAAGGAGAAAAAGGATTGAAGATGCACAGAGTAATGTTGTCCTTGTGCTCTGACTGTTCCGCATTTCTGTTCTCAAAAGGTAGTGGTCAACCCGAAAGCTATGCTACTTTGACCACTACACACCAATTAATATATAAATCAACTCAACTGTCACTTTCTAAAATTATCCTTGCATGTATGTTCTATTCGTTGTACAATTAATTATTATCTTTGTACGTAAAATGATCAGTGTGTAAATAAACAAAACTGAACTGAGCTCTCATTTAAGGGGTATCCCACTTATAATACTATTTTTTCGAGAAGATTCGTTTCGATATTTTTGGGTCAACATGTATGGTCAAAACTCAACTACATGATATAGGAAAAAAATAATCTCAAAGATTTCAGTTAAACGATATACAAGAACTAAGAACCTCTCTAGCTTAAAGTGCCTATAACCCTTCTTGCAATTTTTATGGCTATGAACCTTCGAAATGGTTTGAATACTTCTGTGAAGAAAGTTTTGGTTTACGGAGAATACTCAATGTTCTACGCTTGTTGGAAATCGTGTAAATTTGACCTTTCCTGACCCATGACTGCGTAACTAAAAGCCTGGGTCGATTCCTGTAGAGACGTCATCTCATAACGCATTATTCTCAATGGCACCTTTCTATCACAACAACATCGATGCATAGAAAATATACAGTTTATGAGTTGTTAGTAAAGGAAAAAGTCATTTTAGTCAACATGTTAAGTACTTCTTCGAATGATTGCAAAGCCGAATTAACTATATGACGTCTATACAGGAATCAACCCAGGCTTTTACTTACGCGACCATGGGTCAGGAAATGTCAAATTTACACGATTTCAAACAAGCGTAGAACACAAAGTATTCACTGTAAACCAAAACTTTCTTCACAGAAGTATTCAAAACATTTCGGACGTTCATAACTATAAAAAATACAAAAGGGTTATGGGCACTTTTCGACACTTTAAAAAATGGCAATCAGGATTAATGCTTTGCGAGCCCGTGTTTACATTTGAACAATAGAAAACCGTTACGATCGCCATTTTCGCACTGTGCGAAAATGGCGATTGTAATGGTTTTCTATTGTTCAAGCTCGCAAAGCATTAATCCAGATTGGCATTCTTTGGTATATACTCCATGGTAGTGTTTCGTTCCATATAGTCTCCCTGCATAATACTGTAAAACAGTAGAGGAAATGATTATACAGGGAGACTATATGGAACGAAACACTACCATGAATTATATACCCATTCTTTAATAGGTATAACAACTGGTATAACTGCTTCCTCTGCTGCTATTAGATATTAACTAGGGTGCATATCCCCTTTTTTTTATCATATTAAACCTTTGTAAATATCCAGTCTTATGATACATTTTATTTATTTAGCATACTAATTATTACGAGTGTTTTCTTTATTTCTTCATCCATAGTTTCATTGTATTAGCAATAGCATACCTATTTATGTATGTATTTGTAGTGTAGCTTTTCAATCTAATGCATGTATAGTTGTAAATAAAGTTTTACTACCACTACTAATGAGAGGGTCTAACAGCTAACAGTTCTAGTAAGCAATCAATGGAGCTCATGTTCATGGCAGGGGCATAGGCAGGATTTTGCTCGGGGGAGGAGGACATGGACATGACACAAGCACTGGAGGCACTTACCACCCTCTAGGGGGGGGCAGGGGCATGATCTCCCAGGAATTTTTGAAATTTTGTTTCACTGAAATGTAATTTCCTGCATTCTAGGTAGGTTTCGTTGATATTTTTAGCATTGTTTCATTCAATTCATTCTATACACAATACATTCTTTTTCGAACCAAAGGGGGTGACAGGCACCCAAGGACCTTCCCCTAGGTACACCCCTGGACAGTACTACAAGGCACATTCAAGGTACTTGTCTATGCCACACATAATCTCTTTATTAATGTGATCTTTCAAGGTATGTAGCATTTTTGAGTTTCCCTCTACAGATTTATCTTCCAAATTAGGTTGTGGCCATTGTGAATTAGGTTGATTGGCTTCTCAGTGTAATTAACAACATAACAATCTTAATTTACAACACAAGCTTGATGCATACCTTAAGGTAGTTAATAGCTTGTCTAGTAATCTTAGTACAAGCTGACGCATAAACCTCTGTAAGAGTAGATGCACAGCCATTAGTGAGAGCAAATACAGACTTGTCTGTCAGGCTGTGATCACCCGACACTACTACCATTTCTAGGGGACACAGACGAGCTAGCTCACAGACACCAGCGTCAGTAACCTGGAGGTCAAAAGGAATGAAACAAGTCATAGGAATATCCTTACTAACTAATTATTTAATATTACCTGATTTAAATCTTTTGATGGTAATCCTCCAACAAACCAACCATTTTCATCAAACTCCACTCTCCCCACCCTCTTAGAGTAATTTACTAACAAGCATTACCATTATACCAACCACTTACTGGAGTCCCATTTCATCAAAAGTGGACTATTTTGTTTTGCTTTCTTCTATTACTTTATTTTTCCATTTGTCACTGATATATGTATTTGTGTTAGTTGTTCTTACTATGGGTAATTTGGGTTGGGTCTTCAGGTTTCATAGTAGGGGATGGGTTGATAGGTGTCTAATACCTTGTAGTGGACCTTGTGTCCTATTGTATTTCTCACCTGCCACTTATATATATGGCAAATCTTAATAACTAAATGAAAAAACAAAATCTCAAATATCACCCTTAGTATCGAATCACTATTCCCTCCCCCAAGTAAAATTGTCATCTGCATTACCCCACTCTCCTACGGAAGTTTACCAATCAGTATTGCCAAGACCTAATCACTATCTCAAAGATCAACCCTTATTATTGCACTATACTCTCCCCCAAATAAAATTGTCATCTGCATTATCCCACTCTCCTACGGAAGTTTACCAACCAGTATTGCCAAGAGCTAATCATTATCTCAAAGATCAACCCTTAGAATTGCACTATACTCTCCCCCAAGGGAAATTGTCATCTGCATTACCCCACTCTCCTAGGGAAACTTACCAACCAGCATTACCAAGAGCTGATCATTATCTCACACAAAAAAAAGGCAAAAACGAAGCGATCGAGTCAACAAGTTACCAACCACTTACCAATCACTTACCGACACAGTTTGACCACTTTTTTACGGTGCATATTGCTCACTTTAGCCATCTCAAACATCAACCCCGAGTATTGCACTATCCCCTCCCCCAAGGGAAATTGTCATCTGCATTACCCCACTCTCCTAGGGAAACTTACCAACCAGCATTACCAAGAGCTGATCATTATCTCAAAGATCAACCCTTAGTATTGCACTATACCCTCCCCCAAGGGAAATTGTCATCTGCATTACCCCACTCTCCTACGGAAGTTTACCAACCAGTATTGCCAAGAGCTGATCATTATCTCAAAGATCAACCCTTAGTATTGCACTTTACCCTCCCCCAAGGGAAATTGTCATCTGCATTACCCCACTCTCCTAGGGAAACTTACCAACCAGCATTACCAAGACCTGATCATTATCTCACACAAAGAAACGGCAAAAACGCAGAGATCGAGTCAACAGGTTACCAACCACTTACCAATCACTTACCGACACAGTTTGACCGACCACTTTTTTACGGTGCAGATTGCTCACTTTAGCCATCTCAAACATCAACCCTGAGTATTACACTATCCCCTCCCCCAAGGGAAATTGTCATCTGCATTACCCCACTCTCCTAGGGAAACTTACCAATCAGCATTACCAAGAGCTGATCATTATCTCAAAGATCAACCCTTAGTATTGCACTATAATATACCCTCCCCCAAGGGAAATTGTCATCTGCATTACCCCACTCTCCTAGGGAAATTTACCAACCAGCATTACCAAGAGCTGATCATTATCTCACATGAAGAAAAGGCAAAAATGTAGCGATCGAGTCAACAGGTTACCAACCACTTACCAACACAGTTTGACCAACCACTTTTTTATGGTGCAGATTGCTCACTTTAGCCATCTCAACACTCAGTATTGCACTATCACCTCACCCAAGGGAAATTGTCATCTGCATTACCCCACTCTCCCAGGGAAATTTACCAACCACTAGCATTACTAAGAGCTGATCACTATCTTACAATGTACATCAGATAATGGTGATTATCCTCAGTGTTACCCCTTTCCCCAAGGTAAGTTGTCAACTGCATTACCCCAAGAGCTGATCTTTATTTTAAAATTAATGTGATAAATAATGGTACTCATATGTCAGTGATACCCATCTCCACTAGGTAGAAGTGAAGGATGATGCATGTGACAATGCAATTAAACTGTAGTTCCCATATATGTATCACTCAACTGTGTTCTTAATCACACCCATAAAATTTAAACAATCTCCATTTCATTCAAGGAAGCAAGGGACAGTGGTGAGCGCTTTACAGTACGACTAATGTGAATAAACCAGGGTCACTTAGACAATGAGAACTAAACACATTGTAATTAACGAAAATAAAGCATTCCAACTTATAAATCCTAGCAGATCCAAAAGATTTTCTTCACTCAAAAGACTCGCACACTTCAGAACTACTCCACCAAATTTTCCTTTTACTGGATGATTGGCTCAAACAGGCCTCCTCCTCTGCTATGTCTCTACTGACAAATCCAAAGTTTGGCTTTCCCTGTGTCAGGGAAGAGAGAGCACTGGGGCAGAGAGGAGGGGGAAATAAGCTCTTTCCCTTCCCTTCTCCCCTAATACTCTCTACAGTCTCTATCCTTCTTACCACAGGTAACCCAATCCTAAAAGTAGAGTGAAGAGTAGAGTTGCTGACAGGAGGCTAAGAGCCACCCTAATTAACTTCACGTTGGTGTAGTGTTCAATTCAATTTAATTTTTTTTTTATGATGTTAAATGGTGTTATCCTCTCTTAACACATTTTTTTTCCAGTTCCCTTCCCTGACGGCATGTTTTTCTTACTAGTATGAGTCACAGGTGCCTGACTAACTTGATCAGCAGATCTGTCAGTATACTGCCTTGATATTTTGTATACTCCCCGGCACTCTTATGATCGTAGCAAATTAAGCTACATTGCATAAACCACATTTACCTCTACCCCTCCCCTCCATGCTTATTCACCTGTCCACACCCCTTGATGTTAATGTTCTTCAGTTTTGAGCATTTTTGGGCCATTAAAGAAAGAAGTTCATCATCCACATCTTTTATGCCAGCGAGTAGAATAGTCTCCAAGTTAGGGCATGATGTGACTGCATGCCAAATTACATCCACAGAGAACTGAAAATTAATAAAGCTGCCATAAGTGAGCTTACATATTAGCAACAATGGATTGATACTAGAAGCCTTAAGTGTCATTTCAACAAGTGATCAAAACGTTCTGGGTCAATTTTTTTAAATGATGTCTATAAGTCTGAAATACCATCTATCTATTTTACAGAGATGATGAAAACAATACTAGATAGAAAGTGCATAAGATTTAGGCTTTGTTTAAAAGAATGTCAGTACAGATCGAACCGGATAACTCGCAAATTATATAGCTCCAATAATACGTAAGTTTCGAAACCAATGCCAATATCAATATTGTCATAATGTACCTTAGTCTTGCGTTTAAGGCTGACAAGTTCCATACAAAAACACACAGCGAATCTTTACATCATAGGCTTTAGCACAACACCAGTATAGCACAACTCCACTAGCTCGGTAGTCGCCTTTTGTTGTTCGTCTGATATTCTCGCCTTCCACATGCTTTTCTTCGTCCTCCCAGTCTTCTTAACTTCTCTCACAATATCGTCTTCATCATATTTTTGTTCTAGTACGAAATTGCTCTGCCATATCGATGAAAATCTACTCTAATTCCGAGCGTGTGAAAATTCTACAAAGAAAACAAGTCGCTACAAGTTAGCCGCAAGACTCCGGTGGGACGAAGTGACGTAAAAAACGTCACAGGAATTAATGTCAACAAAATGGCGGCGCCCAGGTCTTCGCGGGGCCAACTTTGAGGGGCTCGTTCTCAACTCTGAAAACGTTTTATCAAATTGTAATACATTTTCTGAACAAAGTACATCTGAAAGATGCTTTTGAGCCCTAATGTATTTTTCACTCGGGTATCCCTTTAAGATACGACGACTACGGTCTACGACTACGGACGCGTACCAATAAAGGACTGGAACGAGACACTCGTGTTGGATTCATTGCACCGTTGCGGTCGGCGTGTTTTTCGTAGTCACCACAACAGAGTACGTTAGTCGGATTTAATGTAAGAAAGTCACCACTCTTTTGGATCATTTAAAATACACAATAAATTGCTTTCTGTTCGAGTTTACAGCATTTCTGGGCATTGCTTATGTGGGAATTTTGGGTCAATTCGGTCGGCAACGCGATGGCTTCACCTCAGTCTCGCCAAAACGTTGAAATTTTCGCGCCATTCGTTGCGTACTCGGTCCAGTACTCTAGCCGACCGCTAGGCACGTTCAACCGTAGTCATAGTCCGTAGTCGCCATATCTGAAATTCGCTAATAAATGCAGTGAGTCAGTTTAATTTTTTAAGAATAGACTTAAGACCTGGCTTTTTAAACAGGCCTTTAATTTATAGATTATCCTTGTTATATCCTTGTAAATAAATTCTTAGCATTATTTTTTTGGTATATTAGTATATATAATATAGTTTTTAATTTTTAGCATAGTTTGTATTATTAGATTCATTTTTAAAACAGTACATATTTTATTGTTTTCATTTTTTATCTATATAGAAAACGATATCTGATACGGGAAAACTAAAGTCAGATAGAGAGTGCAGATACAGGTAGAGCTTGGGCTGCCTGTGCTCGGAAGCAAATGTTTCATGCGCGCCGGCGCAAACGAGGAAACATTTTGAACTATTTCGCAAACGAGTTCTTGTGCTTCATCAGGGGTTCCAAACACCGAGAAAGCAATGGAACCCGAGGGGATTTTTATTTCCTTCTTTTCCTTTACTTCTCGCCATTCAAGTGTCTTGATCAGTGTTTGAATTAATCGGAGCAACCTTGATCTGCCGTTTCATTGGACTTCAAGATTCATCTGTCATTTAATTGGACATCAAGATACTTCCTCAGGTTTCACAGGATGAACGTTTGACAGCTAAAAATGACGAATTTAAACTCTGAATTGAACAGCATGCCTCTACTTAGCTCGCGTCCAGTCTTAAAATTCGTTTCGCCGCACATGCAAACAGCCGCTCTAGAATGTGTCATTTCTTAACTGATCATAAAGCCCTGCGCATGTGCAAACGAGGAATCATTGTTGTGGAAACATTTTTCTCAAACTCATGAATAATTAATGAGTTCAACAGCCAATCTGGTCATCCCATTTTGGTCAGGCGCATATACCTTGATACATGTGAGGCCAACAAAAGGTCACTTCTTTCTCCTTGTGAATGAAACGATTTCTGATTTATACAAAACATTTGGTAAAATCACTTATATAAGGCCCAAATATTACATGGATGTTTAGAAAAATATGTATATTTCTGCCAGCACATTTTTGCATAATAAATGAGTCCTCACATGTCGTCACATAATTAGCATATCGGAAATAGAAACCTCTATAACTCATAGACGCAGCACTCAAATTAGAAATATTTTACAATTCAACTATTTACTTGATGAATAATCGATTTTAATGATAAAAAATTTGGGCTCATATGCACTTTAAATAAAACCGAAACTTCTAAACCCTTACTTCTTAAAAAATAAGAACAATTAAGAAAGTATTGCAATTTTTATGAAAATGTCAAAAATAGAGTTTGTCGGGAACAACATGGTGGTTGTAGTAATTCGGCGGAGCCTGTTTGTTCGGCCATCTGACTGAATATTCTTTTGAAAATGGGATACTTTCAAGTTCAGGAGATCTTTCACATGTTTGAGACTCGACACGACTCAGATGTCCTATGATGACTGTCCCGTGACTGGACTCTGTCTTCAATAACAAGTAAAATAAACATTAATATTTGAAATTCTAGATTAGGAATGTGTTCAAGTTTATTTCGTTGATTATCAGTATCACTTTTCTTATTTCGTTTCGTTGATTATCCAGTAATAATTAGCCTATGAACACAACTGAAGGAAGTGGGGCAACTGGAAATCCGAATTTAAAGCAATGCATCGTTGTGGTAATTTAGAAATGGTCAAAGGTCATTTAAACGAAATTATGTATCAGGCAATATTTCAAGATCTTTTTTGTTCTCTTTATTAATCACATTTCTGTTTTTCCCATATAAAACACTTAAGCTTATATATAAGTTTTCTTTTTATCTCTTTAGACACTATTAATATTTTGACAGTTAAACGAAATTAATATCGTCATTTTACCTCGCGTTTCCGGCTATACTTAGCTCGCGTTCCTTGAAAGTCAGTTTCGTCGTTTGGGAATATCTTTGAGTCTTTATTTCTATATTTCAGTAGGCCTCAATTCAAGAAACAGAGTGAAAGTGATATTTAGAGAAATGAAATAACACTTCAAAGCAAGCTAATTGAGGGTAAAATGCAGAAATGTACTGAATCGTGAACATGACGTGACATTTAAAATATTCAGATTCGTTTTGTCAAGCATCGGAAAATAGTCTTGCGAGGCAAATCGAAGGGTTCATTGTGTTGTACAAGAAAACCACTTACCTTGGTTAAAAGAAGTCGGGATAAAGGTCCGTTTTATTCCAGGACCAACAACCACCAGTGACCAACCACCACCAGTGAATTTATCAGTCACCAGACTCAAAGTCTTGAACTTTTGGCCGGGGGAGTTTGGTAAAACTTTACGTGATTTCGCCAGGTCGTTCATCAATTCCAAACCTGCTCACCCCCCCCCCCCCCCCTTTCTCCTCCCCCCCCCCAAAATAAAAGTAAAAATCGGGCATTTGTGGGGCATTCGACATTTTTTAATTAGAGCGTTGCAAATGCCCCACCGTGGGGTCAGCTCAAGCTATATGCAAATGCCCCACCGTGGGGTCAGCTCAAGCTATATGCTAATGACCCACCGTGGGGTCAGCTCAAGCTATATGCAAATGCCCCACCGTGGATGGGGTCAGCGCAAGCTATATGCAAATGCCCGATCGTGGGGTCAGCTCAAGCTATATGCAAATGCCCCACCTTGGGGTCAGCTCAAGCTATATGCCAATGCCCGATCGTGGGGTCAGCTCAAGCTATATGCAAATGTCCGATCGTGGGGTCAGCTCAAGCTATATGCAAATGCCCCACCGTGGGGTCAGCTCAAGCTATATGCAAATGTCCGATCGTGGGGTCAGCTCAAGCTATATGCAAATGCCCCACCGTGGGGTCAGCTCAAGCTATATGCAAATGCCCCACCTTGGGGTCAGCTCAAGCTATATGCAAATGCCCCACCGTGGGGTCAGCTCAAGCTATATGCAAATGCCCCACCGTAGATGGGGTCAGCGCAAGCTATATGCAAATGCCCCACAGTGGGGTCAGCTCAAGCTATATGCAAATGCCCCACCGTGGGGTCAGCTCAAGCTATATGCAAATGCCCCACCGTGGGGTCAGCTCAAGCTATATGCAAATGCCCCACCGTGGGGCTTTGGAAAGTGTGCAAATCTCTTATAAACGTCGATGTACAACTCGCCATTTTGACTCTGACCAATTCCCCCACCCCCAACGTTTCTTTGCTGGCAGCGAAAATATATGTCAAGGACGTATTTTTCTAAGTTCCAAGAGTTGTAAAAAGTGCCGCTATTAGCCAGCTAGTTTTGTATTTTATATTTCTTGTCTATTAAAATGACCTAAATGTCTTCGTACATGTATATGTAACATTAGTGTACTTTTGTTGCATTCTACATTGTAAAATAAGAGCACATCTGGGCTTCCACTCGGGCCACATGAGATTGAAGATGAAATACACTTTCATTTGAAATCCTCTTAGTAATAACCAAAGGGAATAATTATTAGCTGAATTTAGCAGTCTTTTGGAGTGGCCGGTAGCGCGGTGACTTTCATTCTCTACTCCCCTAGTATATATGTAATTTAATAGTTTTGTTTTTCTCGTATGTTGACCTTTTAATTTAAACACTACTTATTCGTTTAACACACTGCATTTGAGCAGGCATATATTCATTGTTTTGAACCCGAGAATTAACCGTACTACCGTACTTCATGGTCCCTTTCTTTAGTAGTGGGTTGTCGGTCAGGTGATTGTAAACTCTCGTCATTTAGCACAGAAAATGTATTCTGATGAATAGGGATCGGGTTGTCATGTAAGAAAGATGGCTCTTGAACAAACTGATAAGCTTCAGTAGGTTGGGTAGTCTCGGAACACTGGAGACCTTGGTCTTTCATTGTTTTCTTTTTTGTATTCTTGATATTTTTTTTAAAGTTTGAAAGTCGGATCACAGCTTTATTATATCCGCTTTCAACTCGCCATTTTCAACTTCTAGGTCAATAATATATTCGTGATGACAGCATCTTGATTTCGGTCTGGTATACATTATCTTGCTGCACTAATTTGTCTTCCAAATGACTGAGTTTGGTTTCTTGATTCGTGTTTTGATGTGACGAGAGTAAGAATTCATTACGCATATCAGTTAGGTCAGCCTCCATGTTACAAATCAATGTCATTAAAGCAGCGAGAGAGTTCTTATTGCGGGCTAACAATGCTCGTGAAGAATCTAAAGAATTCCGTCTCTTCCGGTTTGAATTTGACTCATGTGTATGTTGCTTTTGAAGTTTCAAGGACATGTTGATCCAAAACTACAGGCTCTTGGGGTTTTTCATTGACTTGTGAACTTGCAGGCTCTGTAATTTGTTTTGTTTTCTTAGTATAACATAAAGTGTTGAACATGTTCATGTTCTCAAGCATGTCGCGCGTGACCTCTGTTTCTTCATTCATTAAGTTCTCTACTTTCATCTGTAATCTGGGAAACTCAATCTTTGCCCATGCCTTGGCACATAACTATTCCTGTTGTTAAGTAGACGTGGATGATTATAAGTAAAATCCTTCGACAGCTTGTACCGTTTCCGCTAGGTCAATATCCTCGCTGGAACGAAATAACTTGATCTCCATACTCTCTGATCCAACTTACGGTAAATTTAAATCTCTGACAGTTTTTAAGAGACTCATAATATTGGTCTTGAAGTGCCTTCGGTTGTTTCGTGTGTGATCTGAAGATGTTTTCTTTAATTACAGTGCTGTACATCAAATTTCTCTTGAATTACCTTTTCCTTAAACATGTTGCATAAAAAAACTCCCTTAAAATGGTATTCACACGGCATTTCTAAACCGTAACCATCACTAATTGTAACCACACGTTTTCCCTTGACAATATGCCTTATGCAGCATACAGTCATTCCATCCACCAGAAGGTCCAATTGCAATTTTCTCGATGTTATATTTCTAGGGTACAAACTAAAGCGGCACTTAGAAATTTAGGCGAACAAGTACGCTTCTCTCAACTATATAAAAAAAATATCGGCTCCACGAAGACTCGAACCGAAACCCTAACCGTCATATCCCTTACGCCACGAGGGATTTGCTGTCAAAAACCGCTTTTTTAGAACTGACACCAGTTCCTGCTCTCAATGAAGTATTTAGTGCAGTGCATTTTGGGATTGCGTCCTTCTGGCGGATGGAACAGTCACGTATACTGATATATCACTTCAATAACGAAATGAATTGTGCTCGTGATCCGATGGAAAAGGCTTTACTGGACAGCACACAATCTTCAAAATGCTGTTTTAGAAAGATATCGACAATCGATTGGAGGTGGAAATGAGTTTGGCTACAACATGCCCATTTGATACAGTCAGCGGTGCGATCAATTTGTTGCGGGCTCATATATATTTCAGACGTTTTGTTCGAATTCCAGTTCCTCTAATGGCTCTATGCCGCATGTATTTACAATGTTATGCCATCCTCTTAGAAGAGGATAAGGAATATCCACAGCAAAGACAGGCTTCTTTTCGCATAAATTATGTCCGGCTCAGTGACGTTTATGCAAAACCTGTACCACAGGGAGCCCTATTCTTATATTCACGGAGAAGGAGAGGTTACCTGCGCAATAAAGAACTAAAATGGCGATCGAGAACGATTTTTGCAGCTTGTTTGACACGACGATCACTTGCGCTTAACAGGAATGACTTGGCCCTTTAAATTTGGCGCTTGAAGGAAGAAGGGAAACTAGTCTTTAACATGGGCTTCTTCAAAGAATTCTGGAACCGATTTAAACAAGGTATACAGGCTTTACTTCAGCAAAGAAATCGAATACTTTACGTGCCCCAGAGGACCGAACTTGTGGACCTTCGCATACGGAAAATTAGGACCCTGTGTAAAGTGGTGTTTTACTCATCGTGGACATTAAATTAGAGAACAAGTATGGCTGCTTCGCAATTCTCTACTTTGTGTGTGTGTTTTTTGCATTGCTTTTGGAACCGATTTCGACACTCGGAAAAGCTACCAACTTATAGTTGCGACATAAAGAGTACACCACGCTTCAAGTTGGAACTTGTGGAAACAACACAATATTTACTGGGTAAAACATAGAGAAAGAAACAATACGAGGTAAGCCTATTTTTCACTGTTTCTCTTATGTTACTAAATACTTGTTCTGGTAATGCGACTCTCGTTAATATCGGCAACGCGCATGCGTGGGTTCCATGATGTATCACATTTCTGGGCATTACCAGAACCACGTGATTGCATTCCTGCAATAGGTCCAATTGCTGAATTCGTTGCTATTAAAACGAAGTTCCGGTATTCAAAGGGGGCCCAAGGGTTTGTCACCTACTGATGTTCCCTTGAGTGCTCCATCAGTGAGTACTCATCGCGCGAAATTCAAATCAAACACATAGAGTAACGCAACAGAGTTCTGAAACAGTAGTACAATACCATTGACAGTCATTAATTAATCACTATCTTCCAACTGTTCATTTGAATGTGTGTGGCTTGTTTAATTCTAAACCTTTAAAAAACTAGCATTCCAACGGAGAGGACTGATATCCTCGAATGCTTTCTTGCTTGTGCTCCTTTGGGTGCCGTACACAACTTGCTTGTTGAACTTTTATTCTTCTTGTAAACTATTCTTTTATAACTATTGCTTAATTTGTCTCTTTATTTGTAATTCTTTGTTAAACAGTGTAAAATATAATTGAATTGAATTGAACACTGCTCTACAATTTGAAATTCAAATTCAGTCTAGTTCCAAAGGCGTGAAAAGAGGACGGTTAACCTTTATACCAGAACTTCGTGGTTAAGCACTTATTCCCAAATATGGCAATGTCACACCGCGGCAAAACGTTATGCTCCGCTGGCCGAAAGAATGAAGGCTCTGGTTTCAAATACAAGTTTCCGAGGTCTTAAACTTTCTTAATAAATAATTTTATAACTTAGTAAACTCACAGTGAATTACAAATTAAAAAACTTAAACGTGTTGAAGTCTTAGGCTTAGCTTTTAAGTAGTTTTCTTATTTTTCGCGAAACATTTCATGTAAATACGCGTACGTAAGTAAAACTAAAAACCCGGGTGATGGCCTCTGTTTTCTTTTAGTTTTGGCGGGAAACTGGGTTCGTCAAAACGCATGCGCGTGACGTTTTGCCACGGTGTGATGTGGTTGACTATGTGCAATCTTAAAAACCCTCTTAAAATGAGTCTGCTGTGAAGATATGGACTGTGGCTTTCACATCTCTCTTAGTTTCTAGTGGAACCTAGCCTGACCATTAGCTACTTGTCATGCTGAGGAACAGCTGTCCATGCATGGCTCAGACAATGTTTAATATTCTGACAGAAACAACGATGGTTAACGTGCTACTGTCTACGTGCCCATTGTGCGCCTAGCAGCTTTATATAGCTTTCCAGTATACATATTGTATATACGACTTGCAATTCATCTTAAAATGTTATTATGCGTTTAAGTATTCATTAAAATGTAAATACATGCTATTATGTTATATTTACATACATATTTATCAAACCTGTACGGACCTTATTCACACGACGGCCATGTTTAATCCCGGGAGAATAAAAGCCTTTGTTTTCCCCCATCTAACCTCGTTCTGAAACTGCTCAGTGCGAGGCTATACTGACGTGGGCACTCTATTCTTTGTAGCCAATATGGTCGCCGCGTGATTATCGGACGCAGTCTGACGGCTTAATACATATTTGACTGTATTTTCATTTAAAAACTTCAATGTTGGATAGCTCTTTTAGGGACCGGACATTATTTAGCGGTGGGGGGGTACTAGATTTGTAGGGGGGGGGGGGGGGGGGGGGGTCACACATTTTTATGCTCCCATTTAGGGGGGGTAATTTTTTTTAATATGCACCTCTTTTATAGGGGGGGGGGGGCATATTTTTTAATTAAGTATATATATTTATAGGCTTATCCAAGGGGAGGGTCATTATTTTGTGAGACCAAAGAACTGCAGCGTCACAATTTTTTGGGCAAGCCACAATGCAGATCTAGTAGCCCCACCCCCACCGCTAAATAATGTCCGGTCCCTTACGAAAAGGCACAAACATGACGGCGTCGCCTTTTCAAAACAAGATGGCTGTGACCTAACTCACAACAACTGTCAGTGTTTTTGCATGGCATTTTTACGTCTTTTCCTCGACTTTTTTCTGTAATAGCACATTCAAAGTCCGAAGTCATCAATTTTCTAATTAGCTTTTCTTCGATTTGAAGCTCGTTAAGAGAACTCACCAGTCTCAAGTTCAAAGTCATGATATTTAACGTCTATCTGCGACTCCTCAGACTACGACAGTCCCTACCACTCGTGATGCACTTCTCACACAGCCTTCTGTGGTCCTCGCTTGTGAAAGTGAAATCTGAGGATGCCGCTCCACCTCTCCCTCGTCTTGAAGTTGAGGCGGATAATGGTGTCAGTTTGAAAGGAGAGCATTCAGAAACAACGTCCTTACAATCACATCTATAACAGCGTTGATACATTCCCTTCCAGCTTGAGCGACTCATCCACGTCTTGTTGCACTTTTTGCAGTAGAAGTTCGCAAGGCACGGCTCTTCTCCGCTATACTCACTGAAGGTAACCAGCAGGGATCCTTCGCTGGACTTGATATATTCCCATCCAATCTTCTTTAGATATTCTATAACTTTTGGCCGGATGTTTTGGCGTTCTTCATATGAGTGATGTCCAGCTCCATCTATGATCTCCAGCCAAGGGCGGTTATTCTCTCTCGCTTCTCCGTGGTCAAAGTCTTCAAAACGTTGCTTCAGCTTACGGATAGCTTCGTCTCTCTTGTTTCGTTCTTCTTCGATTATGATCTCAACCATTTCAGGAGTATGATTGCGTCTCTTAAGCAGCTGCTTTTGGTAGTCCAACAACTTTTGCGGATCGCCTACCAGTTGTCCATGGAGGTCAATCTCACTTTCAGAGCGATCTTCGTTGTAGAAATTGAAGATAGCATCAGACGCTCGTCTGTGACTCTCGTTCATTAATTCACCATACTTCTCTTTGAGGGATTTGCACTTTTGTGATTCTGCATATTCTTTACGTTTATATGCGTTCGCTGCTCTATCTCTCCAAATCTGGCGCTGTTTGTCAAATGTCGTAGACTGTTTTCGGTAATGGTATCCCTCGACAAACAGGGAAACAAATTCAAAAATATTTTGGGCTGCCTCGACTTCAAAATTGTCTAGGTTGACACAGACGCACTCCATATTATCTTGAACAAGATGTTCGTCAGTTGATGTAGTAATGTCCGCCTTAAATAGCTGGCCATCTGTATCGTCCAAGATGCGGTTGATGTTTTTGACGTTTGCATTGTCAGGCCCAATAAGGAGACGACGAGAAACACCCTTACAGCAAATGGTAAGCGGAGATCCGAAATACTGGAGATAGCTTTCTTCTTTGTACGACTGTAAACCAACAACATCAACATGCAATTGTCGACCCAGAAGTCTACCATAGTGCATTACTTGTAGTTCTTTTGGCCCACCTTCTTCGATATCAAGAAGTATTACATGGACATCACCAGTTAGGGTTCCTGGTCTGAAGGTAACGTTACTGACATCTTTGTTCACTTTCACCTTCAGGGAATTACTCGTTAGCTTCCTGTACCGGTACCTCTTACGTGTACAATCAAGGAGAGTCACCAGAATTTCAAGAGGTTTTTCTGTTCCGGTAAAGATGGGTGGCTCTTGACAGATACGTACCTGACACTTTCCTGGATCTAAGGGAACTGAGGTAACCTCGACGTCCAATGTAGGAACGTAGATGTGGCATTCTGTAGTTTTTTTAGGTTCCATAGTGACCCTATACGTTCCTTCTTTATCAAAGCAGTAATAAAAATCCAGTATCATCGCCTCCTGGTCAAGAATGGCATCTTCCTGTGGCAAAATGTCTCCAGCATCTGTAACTAATTGCCAGTTCATAGGATCAAGCAGTACCTTGTTTCCAATCTTATCTAAGCCTTCGACGGTCAGAACTCGATGATCGGTCTCCTCACAGGGCGTGAAACAAGCATTGTTCGAAAAGTGCTTATGATCGACAGCTTTTATGGCTACCAGAGAACCCGGCATAACAGTCATACGTAATGTATTCACTTCAACACCTGCCATGCTTTTGTTTTCACCTATGGACACAGTGAGCCATCTATTTCCTACTATCAATGGCGTGAATGAAAGAACACAGAAGTTTGAATCCTCATCTAGAAAATCCACTTTCAAGGATTTCTCTTCATCCTTTATTCTTTTCGTTTTGTTGATGTGCCGATGAACTTGGCAAGCGCCATGAGGGGAATCATCGCAATCAGGATAGTCGAATGGAAGACTCAAAAGGATCTTGCCTGGAATCATTGCACTGCTTTCACTGTAAGCCAGAGGCTTTCCATAAATGTCATAAAGCTCTAATTGAAATTTCAGTACCTGCCCGGCTTTGTGATTCCCCCTCTGTATGCGATCAACGTCAGCCTGGAGAATACAAGATTTCAAGGCAGAAATGGGAGGAGGTATGATCTTTAGCTTGTTAATCTTCAGGGCCTGACTAATGTTAGGAAAAGACAGATCAAACGAGGCTGCGCCAGCCTTAACACAGCGTACAGCAACGACATAGCAATCTTCCTTGGTAAGATAGACAGACGGCGAAATTTGCGTGACAAAGGAGCTGTTGCCGACAGTGATTCGTAGGTATCTCTCTTTTGATTTATTTCCATACTCGTCTTCGGCCTTAACAAAGATCTTAACAGTACCCTCTCGATATAAGCTGTCATCTTTACCATCATCTGGTAGTCGCGTCATGTTGATCATAGTGAGTAATCGGGGCTCTGAAGGTCTCACGAGGTATTCGACATGACGTACATTCATCTTATTCTGCTGTTGATGGTCGGTTGGTATGGGTATCAAAGGACTGTGAACAACTGTTTTCTGTAATGAAGAATTATTTAGTTTAACACCTTCCATACTTGTGTTCTTATTTATGGATACAGTAAGCGATCTATTACCTGCTATGAAGGGCGTAAATGCCACGTCACAAGTGTTAGAGTCCCCGTCAGGAAGATTCACTTGCAATGATTCCTCTTCCTTTTGTTTGTTTAGGATGGAGAACCGATGAACTCTACATATCCGAAATGGGGAGGTATTACAATGAGGACAGTTGAGACCAAGATTCAGGGCAATCTCGGCATTGCTTTCATTGTAAGGCAGAGGATTTCCATAGATGTCATAAAGCTCTACCTGGAATCTCAGTACCTGCCCGGCTTTGTGATTTCCTCCATGGATCCAATCAATGTCATTCTGTAGAATATGGGATTTAGAGGCAGAAATAGGGGGAGGTATGATCTTCATGCTGTTAATCTTCAGGGCCTGTAGGACGTTGGGAAAAGAGAGATCAAATGAGGCTGCACCAGTCTTAACACAGCGTAAAGCAACAACATAGCAACCTACTTTTGGAATATAAACAGACGGCGAAATCTGCGTGACAAATGGGCTGGTGCCGACACTGATTTCCAGATTGTTTCCATCTGATTTATTTCCAAACTCGTCTTTGGCCTCAACAGAGATTTTAACAGTACCACCTCGACATACAGTGTCACTTCTACCATCACAATCTACTGGTTTTATGTCTCTCAGAGTTAGTGACATGGGCTCTGAAGGCCTCACGAGGAACTGCACGCCCGTTACTCCGTTAAATCGGATGGAAACGTCTTCAGGAAACTCTGGCTTTGTGGTAAACACGCCGATTGAAGTCACACAAGCAAAGAGAGCTAAGGTTACTCCTAGGGCGTCACGCGAAATTTCTCGGCAGGACATGACAGCTTCTGGTACGATTTGCAACCGCACTGAGTGATCTTTTTCCAAGCTGAACGAAGGTATTGGAATATCCATTAGCCGCTGTTCCTCAGGATGTCTCAGTCGGGAATTTCTGCGCTTAGAAATCGAGATCGTGCAAATCTGTGTTTCCTGGCCTGCTACTACGTGCAGTCGGTCTTGGTGAACATTCACGTTGAACACTGGTGCAGTTAGCCATTTTCGAAATGCTCTGATTCTCTTTAAGCAAGACATGCATGACATGGTCCCTTTTTTGTCTTATGAATTTATGTTGTTGCTTGATAAAATCGGACGTCCTCAAAGTCGCCGTTACTAAACGTCTTAGTCAGGTTACATGATAAAGAAAAGCAAGACATAAATCCTTAGATGCTGCATCAAACGTAATGTATACGGCGTATATGGCTCGGAAACTGCCAAACTTGCGAAATACAGGGCAGACGATATGCAGTCTTCACCGGAGGATGCCATGTACAGTGGTGATCAGTGTAGTGGATGCGACTCATTCAAATTTCCTAACATCAACACAAGTAAAATCGTGAGACCAAACCGCTACAAGTTCTTAGCGTACTGGATGAAATAAAACCTTTAATAGTGTTTTTAAAACTACTCAAGTGTGTTATGGCACCGATTACTTTGTGCTTTTCTCATCAATGAGGTTACTTGTAATAATTTCGTCATTTTTGTTTGATTTTGACAGTGGAAATTTTTGAATTGACGTTGTGGGAATATGCTGTCGGCGCAACGCGTTCTCGCGGTTAAAATAATGATTATAATTAATTGTCAAATCTCTTTAAAATAATGTCGATAATCATTAGTCTAAGACAAATCCTAACCCTAACCATCGGACGAGTTTATACGGGTAAACGATGAGTTCTCACTCACCAAAGCTAGGCCGTTCACAGGTAAACAAGAAGAGAAGGTAAGCGAGAGAAAAACTATTTTTTGAGCGGTCCTACTGAGGCTCGAACTCGTAACTGTTAGCGTGTAGTGCTTGGTAATGCAAACGTCATGACCACTAAACTAAGCGCGTCTACCGCCATTCGGAATGTGACAAATCTTTATCTTTATCCTTGACTGGTTTTAAGAATATGATTATCATTATTTTAAAGCGATTTGAACATTAATGTTTATTTTAACCGCGAGAATGTGTTGGTCGGCGTCACCCTAAACCCAGGGAAGAAATACCGCAAGTCAGTAATTGTACCATTACCGTACTGAATTGTACCGTACCGTAACTCTTCATTGTGCACATGTTTGGCTCAGAAAAAGAAACAATGAATCCATATCAGTGTCATGGTCCTCCCATCAGTCACCGCCATAACTTTCCTACTCGTACGAAATATGATCTGGAGTGTATCTTTTACAGAGTATAATCACGAGCATAATACATGCATAATTTCGAGCATCTTAGTTCCAATGCGTGACGTCACCGAAAAGCATAATGCCCGTGATTTTCGAGCAAAAAATGTATCTACATTGTATACCGTAATAAGAATACATGTTAGATTCGCTCGGCGGAAGTTCAGGGGTTCGAATCCCTTGGGTAGGGACGAATAAGCCGTTGGCTTTGTCTCGTTCCTCTTCTAATCAATACGAGGGGGCGTGAAAGAACCTGTTGTGCTATTTCGAGAAAGAGTAGGGGATTGTCTCCCGACAAAACAGCCTGGTATTCTGAGGTACTAAGAATCACTCATTTGTAAACTGCACGGCAGCACATTGCGTCACATTAGCAGTCCGTATCACAAAAATAACCTTGAGAAGCGCATTTGAATATATATGTATACACACACACAGTCAATCCCAAAAAGGTTGTCCAGCAGAACATAATATAATACTACAATATCCATAGTTTTGGGCTATTGTCTAGGATATTATTATTATATTATTTTCTGCTGGACACTGAACCTTTTTGGGATTGATTGTATAATATATATAAGGCGTTAACACGAAAAAGGATTGAAGTTGAAGCACTAGCGCTTCAACATCAATGCGTTATCAAACACGTTACCGAGACCGTATGCATGAAGGGAGCATATTTTTCTCTGGGCTAGCGCCCAAAATGGCGTTGAGGCAGTAAGGCTGCTTTTATGAAAACAGCCTTCATCTTAGCTAGCCGTGCTAAGCCTCTGCCTTGACATGCCGGAAGCTTTTCTAGTGAAGCTGCTCCCAAAGATTTTTTATAAGCAGAATTTATTGACTTAATCTATTGCAACATTTTCTCTTCTGTTGTAGGCATAATTCTGAAAGACAGCCCTTGCACGATGCGTGGCTGAGCACGCACCAGTCCTCGAAACCTTGCCTTGGCCGTGTAGGTGAGCATTTGCGATAGCCGTTTAGAGCATATGTTGCGCAGAACAGGACCCCGTTATCGACAGGTGTACACAAGATGTAAGGCGTTAACACGAAAAGTTAACACGTTACCGAGACCGTCTCTGGGCTAGCGCTCAAAATGGCGTTGAAGCAGTTAGGCTGCTTTTATGAAAACAGCCTTCAAATATATATATATATAGAGAGAGTTCTCTTTCATCGAATGCCGCAATTAGTACTATCACAATCTACCCATTCCTCAACTCTCCAATGAATAAACACTGAATAATTTCAAAATTTCTGTTCCACTGTTCAGCTGTATAAAATCTGAATGCATTTTACCGTCCCCAAACAAGACATACTTTAGCGACTGCGTGTCCCCAAAAATTATCCTACACACAAATTTAAACCAAAATGAAGAGGAACAAATAGTTTTCACGATTCGTCAACAGAGCAAGCGAGATACCACGACGCTTATCAAACACCGATAGTGACGCGTGTAACAAATTAAAGTTTCAGTAATATATAACCAGTTTAGTTATGGTTTAACATCTACACCGAGGTCGAACACGCAGGCGTATAAGATCGTGCAGCCTCTTGCTTTTATTTTATTCTTCGACACAAGTGGGAAATTGCATACTAGATCCATGATCTTGCTATCCGTGGGAGGAAGAGTTTTTCCGGTAAACCAGTATGTATCGTAAACGTCTTCATGACTGAATTATTCTAATCAGTGAACCAAGTGTCGACTTTAAATAAAAAGTAATGTCAAAAATTGCTGTAATTTGTGTTTGCGAAGAGCAGAACATTGGAGAAGCTTGTGCCGTGTCTAGCGAGTGAAACTTCCCCACTTCATATATTATTACAGTTTCATTACAGTTCCGTCGAGCTAAACTAGCGAGTAAAACTACTCTACTAAAGTTTGGGTAGACGGGTACCGCTGAGACTCTCAAACCCTGACCCTGTTTAAGACAAGAAATTTGGAAAATTCCATACCCTGTAAAATATTACAACCTAAATAGTATGCCCTATCTAAGAAGAATTGAAGTCAAATACTGTACCCTGTTTGATAAGATCAGACATATCAGACAGATACTCAAGTCGATTTTAAAATTACAAATTCAATTGAATAACCTAAGCCTACACGTCATTGAACTGGTGTTATAAGTCATACTGTGCATGTGTTATGATAGAAGCTGTCAAGTTCCGGTAAAAGGGATAAAATCAGTACCCTATTCAAGATTTTTAAATTATGTATAATACTGTATTCTTATTTTGATAACCCTATTCAAGACGTCACAGAGTGAAATCATATACCCTGTCAAGACAACAACCCTGAAAACCATACCCTATCCAGCCGCACGTCCCCGTATAGGCTATATAAGGGAGTATCCCCCTCCGCGCGGGGGTACGTGACACTAAACGGCGCAACACACTTCAGTTATACCTGAATGGTTCTCAGGCACTCGGCAAATTTCTTTAGCTAAATTGCTGTGTTTATTATGGCTATGAGGTTGGCATCTCATTCGATGCTTAGCCTTATCAGAGTCCTGACAGAAATCTCTGCAAATAAATATTTGGTAATTTTCTATATCTATCGTTTTACAGCGCTAGTTTGTTTTGTGATTTTAGCTGGGAAACCATTTGATGTAAAAAATCTAAACACAGTCGCATATTTGGCGCCTTGTTTGCAAAATTAATGTCATGGTTGTATAAGCCATAACAATGAAAACTATAGAATAAACAAAGCTGTTATGTTGGAATTCAGAAAGTGTAGTAGCTATAAAACTCTGGATAACAAACAATTCTGTTACATTTTTTTTAATGCATCTTCTCTGAGAATAGCACCAGGTTCAATTATCAAGAACTAAGATCAAGTAATAACGACTTCCGTCTTACTAAATACAAGATCGGACGAGACCCTGTACTGGTATGTGAATGTTATTTAAAGAGAGCTCACGAAATTATTACACTTCAAAGTAACCTGATAGAGGAGTAAAGCACAATGTTATTGGAGCCATTAGACAACTTTTGAGCCGTTAAGAAATACTGAATTAGTAAGCACATTTGCATCAACGAAAGGTTTCGTTTCATTCAGTCAAACATCAAAATTCATGTGACACGTACTGCGAAGCTAATCCAAATAAAACAGTTTATCACCCCACCAGAGGCAGATATAGACAGCAAACATACAACGCGGGACAATACAACAATCTACCTTGGTAGACAATCTACCTTGGATTAGAGATAAAGATCCCTTCCGTTCCTCAGCCTAACCCAACACGCATCACTCAAGTGTTCGTCGTCAGCTTGACAGTACAGAGTGGTCACGCGCGACTAGGCTGCCCAACCAAGAAGCCGTCGGGGAGGCCAGCGTCTGGACTAGCGCGTGACGTGAGCGGGTGGTCGTAAAGTGGGGACAGGGATGCGGGGACGTGACCATAAAAACACAGTATTTTTGACCGGTAATATATAAATTGAGTAATTATATGTGTATTCATTGCGTAATTTTATCACTAGAGCAGTTTTCGATTGAGTGTCGAAAGCAACAAGTGATTGCTTTGGTTTGAATTTGCTTAGCTTTTCTATTGGCTGTGAGAAATGTTTTCCAGTTATCAGCCAATCAAGTTCTAAACTAAAACCAAACGCAATCACGCAATCAGGTTTTGCTTTAGCGATAGTATTGACGACTGCATTTACTTTGCCTCGTGATTGGTTAAAGTAAAACCAATCGTGAATTACTTCAGTTCGTGATTGGCTCATTGTGTTTTCACTTCCTCCTGTGATTGGCTATGTAATTACTTTGGTTTTGGTTTTAACTACACTCAACTGAAAACCGCTCTAAGTAAAGTAAGGTAAAGCAACTTTATTGAACTTCGGTAACTCGTGGACAGTCTGGTGAGACTGATAAACTTGAGGCCGACGTGGGACCTACGATTTTACGTCCTTATCCGAGAAGACATGAATGTCTAACCATTTGCAGTTCGATAACGAGATTGCTTCACAAAGGCAGCACCTCCTACTCAGTTATTTTAAGACCCTGAGTGATTGGTCCGGCCGGGATTTGAACCCGCGACCTCCCACTCGTCAGACCGGAGCTTAATCACCGAGCTAACCGGGAGGGCGGGTTGACTAGCTGGTCATTTAGGTTAGAAAAAACGTAATCAAAAGTGTTTGATCTCACGAACCGACGCTATCTTGAAGAGCCTAATTTCCACACTCCCTGACGAGCAAAGGAAAAATCATATCTACGAACTACACCATTTTGCTTGCACAAGAATACGTGACCCCCCCCCCCCCCCTCCCTTCTAACTGAAATCACCAACTTCACACAGAACCACGTCATCATCATCGCTGTCAGAGTCGTCACTGTATACCACCTCTTCCTCCTCATCAGCATCGTTGCTTTCTTGCATTCTATTGAATTCACTGTTGGCAAGCCAAGCACTGATCATCTGAACTTTTTTTGTTTTATTCATTTTTGAGCGAGAGTAATGATGCTTATCGAAAAACAAATCCAAAACTGGAACAGTTAGTTTTTAAGTGTGCCCTCGTGGCCAGACATTGTATTGCACTGACAATTCCAGCTAATGAAAATTTGCAACCAGGTTTATATAGTGTATAATGTGTTTTAGTTTATTGTTAACATTTTTGGGTTTTAAATGTTTTTTTGTTCTTAAACATGTTCATGTTTGTATTTTTATCAACTCAGTAAGATTGTTGACGATGGAGTAACAACAGCAAACCGGTATGTGTCGGAAATTATAGCATGATAAGACATGGCCCACCCCCAATGTATTGCATGATTTCTGTTGGCCCACCCTTTTTACATGCTTGAAAATGGTGGTCCTCCCGTCCTTTTTTTCCACACACCCCCCCCCCCCCCCCCTCTGTACTTTATGACCAGCCCCTTAGTAATTAGTAAATTACATAGCATATTACTATTTTATTAAATTTAATTTATATTACTGTACATACATAGTTTTTAATTAGAAATCCTGAGGAATGTTTACCGTGTATAAATAAAGTTACAATACAATGCAATGCAATGCAATGCAATGCTTACCCTAAAAGGAGCGCTGACCACCCCCGTCAGGTCAATAGGGACCTTAAGCAACCAGGACGGCGACGGCAGTGACGACGGGACGTAGAAACGTTTTTCACCCGAAATTTGGTGTTTACTGATGTTTCCCTTGTTCGCCTTGAATTGTTTTTCACAACCAGATTTTCGAAAAATATAATAAGGACGGTGCCTACTAATTGCAAACCAATTTGTTTTCTAAAAATCTATATGGATTGTTTTAACCCCCTAAGGAGCTTTGAAATCAGAAAAACATTTATGGGGTACCCATACGTTTAAGAGAGATAATCGAAAAAAGTGCTGACTCAGCATTTTTCTTTGTCCGAGAAACGATTTTTTAATTCGATTAATATTTTGGGTTATTTGGCAAAATATTAGGACAAAAAACGTTAGACATAGCATTCTTCACAAAGGATGCCAATCAAAACCATTATCTTACAATGATTATAATTTTTGTGTACAAATTTTGCTTTGTAAGCCTCATTAAGTGACCATGAACAGACACATATTTTTTGCAGAAATGGACATCAAGTTTCAATTTTATAAAAGACAAAAAATATATGTAAACGTTGTTTAGCTTCTATATTATAGATTACAAAAAGAAAAAAATGGGGGTATCCACGCATTTTAAAAAGTTATGTGGACGGTAGGCCTCTATCGCTAATTATATTTTCAAAAATTGGCATTTTTACCATTTTACATTTTTTGCCTAGTAAGTCTGAAAATTGGTTTTCTTTTATTGCATTCTGGGAGATTTTCAAGATGGCGGTGGGGAAAAGAGTCAGTCCCGTCTTTCGACTTTCTTCATTGAAATCAAAGCTGTTACTGCTTCCTTTGTGCTCAAACTCCATACAGTCCTTCCTTCTTCATTCTTCTTTGGATTTCCAAGAGGTTTACCCGTTTTCACAAAGCTTATTTGACCGTATTCACACATTGTTTATACTCGGCCGAGTCCATGTTTGGAGAAACTGACGAAACTCAAAAGGCATCGACAGGCCTAAAGCACAAGGCACTGGGCGAAAAGACAGCAGTGATTCATGGCAGTCCAAACAACCTTCATTCATGATCAATTGGTCGGGTAAATATCCTAAATCTACGATTCTTCGACCATCTCCCCACGATAAATCATTGAAATGGTCGGCTGTTTTAATACCATTTCAGCTGAAAATTAATTGTCTTTCGTGGCGTGTAGTGGAATTTAAAGATTTCCCAAGTCGTTCATTTCTCAAGCATATCTTTCCACCGTATTTTAAAATCCTTCATCTTTCTGTCTGTAAAATGACACAATTAACACAGCTTTTTCAAAATAGTTCTGCAAATGGCCTGTCTCGCGGGATGACCCGCGGGACGCAAGATGCGCAGAACGGAGTGCGCGCTGTCAATAGTAGGCACGATTTGGGGTTTTCACGTTGTGTTTTTGCAGACAACGGTTGCAATGTAGGCGACTTCGTGCATTTTCACGTGCCGTTGCCGTCGTGGTTGCAGTCCCCCCCCTATAACGTCTCTAAATTAGCCTGAGAAACAGTTACTCAAATTTTGAGGCAATATTTTAAAACGCTGGTTCTGATGTTCATGAAAAAGAGAGATCTTACTAAAAAATTGCATTCTCAACGCCCATGAGAGAGTTTTTTTTTCGTAAACACACGTCATATTTTAGTTTATTAGTTCTATAAGAGATCACCTGGAGTTTCCCAAGAGGGTCTGAATGGGTTTAACTGCAGACTACTGACAAACGCTTAAAAATAATGACAAATGAGAATTGTTTTTACTGACAACCGAACAATATAAGTGACAACTGACAAATTTGGTTTTTGTGGGTCAACATTGTAAATTTTCTCTAGTAATGATTAACTAGGGCGTAACTGGCAACTGACAAATGGTCATAAATTTTACGGACAACTAACATGTAGACCCTCCCCTAATCCTGGTTAAACTCAAACAGACTCTTTACTCGCTCGTAAACTTGTGACCGGCGGAGTCTGGTGAATATTGTGCAGATCACTTGAAGAATAAAATGCATATTAGCAATGTTTTTCTAAAACTAAAGCAATCGGTAACCGGCCTGTTTTGATAGGACACGCTGTCACGCAAAACTAGTGCTGATATAATATTACAAGACTATGCATTTCGTGAGATTTCTGTATTTTAGTTGAAAGCGCTGATTTGTTATTTAACGCAGTCCCTTCGCAGCGCTCGCTGTTCGCCATTCCAGTCTATCGATCGTTAGCATAACACAACCACCGTTTATTGGGAAACTCGCCATCTGATTGGCTAGTCAGGCACGGTCTACTGATCGATAGTCCGACCTTCGCGCTGCAGACAACAATCACTTTTTAAAATGCATTTTTTTTGCTAATTGTTCGGAGTTTTCTCGATCGCTAAGTTGATACAATGGTGGTTTGGCTAAAACAATTAGACTGGCTCGCTCTGTTTCTGTCGATTTGATAGTTGACTCGGAGTTTGCCCTCTAGGCCGGCTATACACGACTTTCATAATGGCGGCCTCCTAATTTGCATATGTGATTTTCCCGTTTCGGTAGTTTATCCACATGTATAGAAAATATGAACATTGCCATGTGAAAGAGCATGTTGACATTAGTGAACTTGTGAAAGTTGAGTGCTGTAGCTTATAAAGCAATGCAATGAAGTTACATCCAGTTGAAATTAGAGAGATTTGTATGAGAAAAACCACGGAGGCCTTTCTAGCCTCGCTTTCATATTTTTCTGCATTACAAATGCTTATAGCTCAACAGCAATTTTCCACATTGCTCCAAAACTCAAAACAATTACTAGTTATAATGTGATCTTTCATGTGGTAGCATTGGTTTCCCCCTACAGATTTATCTACCAAATTATGCAAATTAGGAGGTGGCCGGAGGCGGCCATTATGAAAGTCGTGTATGCCCCTCGTCAACTATCAGCCGCACACCTCGAGCTCGCAGTCTAATTGTTAAATAGTTCCCAAATTATTTACTGTTGATTTGGTGATTCTTTCATGTTGGCACACATGAATTGCTATCAAAAATACAATAGAATTCAATACATTACGCAATACAATAGAACGCAATACACAATAATAATAATAATGTCTTTATTTCAATTTGTTAAGATACATTACAAATTTTACAATAGATTAAAAAAGAAAGACTATGTACATTAAAAATTAGTTAGACATACCTGCTATAGAAAAATCTTAAATTCCCAGTTCATGATTAAACATAAGCCTATTTACAAATGTGTTTTGAAACGATCAGTATTTATGGCAGGTTTTATTACACTCTTTTTCCGCAGACTTATTGTAGTGAATACAATTTGGTAGCAATTCATGTGTGGATCACTGTCCATTTGCTTTATCATAAGTACCGCTTGTATGCGTGTGTGTGAATTATTTTTTCCTCATTCCTCCCTATGAACTTATAATTACTTAGAAATGATTCCTGGCTAGATTAGCCCCACTATGGTTATTCCAGGAACCCTTGTACCGCACATCTGTTTGACTGTTATTTAATTCACTTTGATTGTATTTTCATCTTTTTGTACTACTTGTTTGTTGAGGGGCGCAGCATCGAGTCAACTATCACAATCGATAGAAACCGAGCCGAGTGAGAAATCTAGTTGTTTTAGCATAACCAACTGAAGGTACGGTTCTTTCAACCTTAGCTGTCGATTTATATAGAGAAAAACCTGTGAAAAATGTTGGAAAATAAGCAATTTCTTGTTGATTTGTGTCTGCGCGCGCTCGGCGTTGTTCGACATTGCCGACATGGCTTGGTTATATGCAAATATCTGATAAAGTGTTTATGAAACCAAATTTTGCATCCTTATTTTATTGCACAATAATAAAGTTCAATCTTTTCTGATTATCAAGAGTATATTTATTTTTCAGTTCCGGCTTCGGAAAGGTCTCTTTTTCGCCATTCAAATTGACTACTTTATACTTAAACCTGTCCGGTCCTGGAACCGAATCCGCCATTACAATGACGTCACTGTGAGGACTCGCAAGCGACAATCCCTTCATATTCGCTATTAGGGGCCGACCATTTAACTTTTGAGGGGGGGGGGGGGGGGGGGGGGGGGGGGGGGGGGGGGAGGGGGTGGGTGTTTTTGAAAAAAAAAATCCTGCAAGCCAACGGTGTTGAAAAAAATATTCCTGCAAGCGGAAAAGCTTTGTTCTGGCTCCGCTTTTTTCGCAAAAAAATTCGTGCAACAACACTGCTAAAGAAATAAAATCGAGCACAGACAAGAACACCCATCCCCCCCCCCTCAAAAGTCAAATG